>VZRZ01003560.1:7342-25115 GCA_013398175.1 Climacteris rufus | reverse complement strand
AAAAAAGAAAAAAGGAAAAGGAAAAGAAAAAAGAGGGAAAAAAAGAGAAAAAGAAAAAGAAAGAAAAGGAAAAGTAAAAGAAAAAGAAAAAAGAAAAAAAAACTTCCCTCATTTTGGAGTTAACTCTCCTCCCAGCCTTTAGCATGTTTGGAACTGGAATCTGACCTAGAAAGGTACAGTCCTCACATTTTGTCCCATCCTGATGTGACACACGTGACACCACACATCTCTTAACATTTCTGTTTCCTTGTTTTCCTCTAGCACCAAGATAAAGTGGCACCAAACTCTGTCGTGCTCCTGTTTTATGGTGAGACAATAAATCACTAGTAAGTCTTTATTACAAGAGTAATCAATCACTTACATTATTGCAGAACTCCAGAAATTAATGCATTATTGATTACCATGTCTTAAAACAGCTTACACTTCCTTCTCTTGATAAAATAACTTCAGTATACAGAGTAACCTACATTCCATTTATGGTATGAGCTGCTCTGCAAATTTACAAACTGCCTAAAGTTTTGGAAAGGTGAAAGGTGATTCATAAATTAAGATCACAGGGAGAAGGCTTGAAACACAGCATAGCATATAAGATGTCAAAACATTCTAGCTAATGAAATTTCTTTTGTTTCTAAAGGGAGGGATGTTTCAGAAACAATAGTCCCTCTTGCCTCAAAGACAGGCCATTCTCTGTGAAACACTATAGCTGTGCCATACTCCAGAACAGCCCTGCAGTAGCAAATTATTTTATTCACAACAGAAGAAGAAAACAAGTTTTACAGAGCATTGCACATTGGGAGCCTCTGCTTTAACTCATCTTCAAAGAAAATTGACAGCATTTCTGGTCTTTCAGACTGACTCAGCAGGCTGTGAATACTACCCACCAAGCTCAGAGGTAAAGGTTGTCACCGCTGTGAGACTTTCCAAGTTTTGTGTAAGGAAAAGCTGCAGGAACAGGCTTGCAATGCAGTTCTTCCATAATTTCATATATTCAAAATGACATGCTGTCCTTGGCAACCATTCAGCATTTGACTTCAGCTGTGAGCCTTCAGCAATAAACCAGCAGCAGTGAGGTGACTTAAGGACACATCAACTGCTTTTACTTTGACTCCAAGGTATGACCCACAGCACAGACGCCCTCCTCCTGTTCACTGGGTTGAATTTCACACCTCTGTGCCCCAGGCACAGGTGGAAACAGAGCTTTTACCACAACCCCGAGGGCCACATTAATCAGTCAGGATAACGTTTGTTCAGGGATTGCCCTGACCCACACACAGGACCTTGCACTTGGCCTTGTTGAATTTCATGAGGTTTGCATGGCCCCACCTCTCCAGCCTGCCAAGGTCCCTCTGGATCCATCCCTTCTCTCCAGTGTGCTGACCACACCACACAGGTCAGTGTCATCATCAACCTTGATCCCACTGTCAATTCTGCCCACAAAGAAGCTGAGCAGCACCAGTCCCAATACCGGTCCTTGAGGAACCACTCACCACCACAATGTAGTGTCAGGAGGGGAATAAGAAACTCATTGGGAATTTCAGTATCTCTTCTGTTCTGCCTGGGCTCCTCTCTCTCTACATAAGAAATAATTCTGTTTCTAAAAAGTACTTGTAAAGCTGTTGGCAGTAACCACGACATTAAAAGACTCAAATTATGTGGAATTTCCCACAAACGTTGCACTAAGAGAGCTCAAATACCACAGTTTGGGACAGAGGATGAAGTTTTGCACAAGAATCCATCTCCTGAGTAGGTGAATCAGGCTTTTTTAATAGCACTTAGCAGGGGAGCATTGAAAAGTCCAGCGTTATCCTTTCCTGTCCAGACATTAAAAATGAAAGGATAAGTCATTTCACTTAGTGTGGATATCAAGAAGCCTTTTAGCTACCCCAGTCCCAGCCTAACCATGAGTACAAAGGGCAAATCATGTTCAGCCCTGTTTCTGTTTGAGCCTTGCATTGCAGACATGGAACTGCCAGCACCCTGCAGCTCAGCTAATGGGATTTTGCCTCCTCTGCCCATGAACCACATCATTTGGTGGGATTAAGAGTCCCTGAGCCAGCTCTCGTATTTTGGCATTATGCTTTGGCACCTAACAGTCCTGATGGTTTTCCCCTGGTAAATTCTCTGATGACCTAATGAGTATTTTTAGTGAGAACAAGGAATTACTCCTTATTCAAAGTCACTTTGGTAAGTACTATGACCTGTTCATCAACGACAAAGGAAAACAAGCAGTGGGTCAGACCCAGGGTCCACCTGGATCCATATGTTTATTTCTGAGAACAGGCAGTGCACAACACCTGGAGAGAGAAAACAGTGTGAAGACCCTTGAAACACCCTTCCCATGAGCTTGGCAAAGCTGTACTTTCAAAACACACTTTCAAGCTGCTGCTTGGTGGGCAAAAAATCATTGCAGTAGGGAAAAAAAAAAGGCAGAAGGAATTTTTAATTTCTGTAAGAGTTGCATCTAGAGCAGGTACAATGTATAGATGCTTTCTCAGATAAACAGCAGTGTGATGTACCAACTCAGAGGGAAAGCTGATGCTTTGGAAACACCATTCCCAAAGAAAGTGTCAGCAAACAAACCAACAGCCAGCCAGGAAATTAGCAGTGATTTGCTGGTGTTAACTAACTTGCACACGTGCAGGCAGTGCCTATCGTGGCGGTACCTCTGCATGTGTGAGAGAGCTCTGCGTGCGGTAGGTAATGAGCTGCTGCTGGTTTCTGTGCAGCAGGGAGTTTACCTCCAGGCCATTGGTGAGCTAATGAAGGAGTTCCCTTGCTGTCCAGCTGCCAGGAAGAAAGGAGGGAGCAGGAAGGCAGGGACAAGGCAGGCAGCAAGAGGCCCAGCCCCCTCGGGAGGTCTGTGCGAGGAGCACGTTTTGCACAATCGTAGGAAACACTTTGCTTTTCCACAGCTGGAAAGCCCAGGGCCACCCAGGCCACGGAACATCCCTCAGTCCAGACCACCCTTGGCAATGTGCAACCTCTCCACAGAAGGTCACCCACATGGGTCACTTGGGAACAGGACTACATGGTACCTGTGGGCATCAGCTGACCCCAAAACTATTTTCTCAGGCAAAAGCAGCTTTGAGCCCTTCCTCACTGTAAAGACTCCAGATGAGAAAGTTCCCTGCACCTGCACCGTCAGCTCACTTCTCTGAAATCCCTCCTATTGTTTGAAAGAGCATATTTGGCTTGGCTCAAGGAAAGGTTCTCCATCTTATCCAAACAGTGCATTAAAATCTTCCTGGCCAATGCCAGGCATGCACCAAAGCAAAAGGAAGCAAATGCTTGTTTGTTCTTCACATGGAGGCTGGATTTTCTGCTGTGGCTGGCAGGATGGAAATGTCATCGTGCTCCAGGCACGTGCACCACGGGTGGTCACACTTCTGGAGCAGCACTGGCCTGTCCCTGACACTGAGGAATTGCGACTGCACCCACTAACACCCATCCCTCTGGCTTCCCCCCCTGGGGTTGTCTTCCTCTTGAAGGTGGGAAACGAAGGCTCAGAGTAGGAGCAGCAGGGTTTCTCCTTTTCAAGCTGGGCTCTGAGAGCCAACCTGTGTCCAGATGTGGTGAATCAACACAGCTTGTCCAAAGAGAGGTTCTCAGAAAATGCCCTCAAGCAAGTCCTCATGCAGTTGAACCAGGGCGTGTGACACAGGAGATCCTGCCAGGGCTTTGCACAGAGATCTGGGAGAAAAACATAGGTGATCTGACCAATTCCAAATGGATGCAATGGATGGATGGATAACCATCCTTGCCTCTAAGCAGCAGCACTGCTACTGCATCTCTGACCAAAGCAGACACAGAGCGATGAAGAAAATAAAAGATGCTACATCTTGAAGAAATTAGCTTCATTAATTTCCCACATCAAAACTCAGTGTCTATTAAAAGAATTTCAGCCCTGTTACCATGCTCAGCAGCAGCAACAAGCCTGTGACAGTTCATGTCCTGTTCTTATCTGACTGCTTCTCATTGAGCAAACCAGAAACACAAGTCCTCATCAGGCACTGCCATAACTCTATGGGACTCAGGCTTCCAGACACTATCCCAAAAAAGAGAGTTCTGAAGTGGTTTTGTCTTCCTTCCTCCTGAGGCATCTTCAGAAACTGATGCCAGAAAGCTCCTCAGCTTTGTTTGTCTGCATTTTTTCCAGGGGTATCTGAAGTTTTCTTCCAGTGTGGATGAACTGGAGTACTGTGAGGATTTCTCCATGGAGATAGAGCTGTCTTCCAGAACAGCACAATGACTCATGAGGCAAATGTACAGCAATGTCCATCCCCAACAAGCCCAGAAGGAGAAAAAGTATCTCAGCAAGGGAGTGCCTGAGAAGGGGACCACTGTCTCACTCATGCATCCCACTGCTGAATAGAAGGGGTCCTGGACAACATGCTGACATTTTCCTAAGCAGGGAAAGCTTTGGATACTGGGGTTGGGCAGCCATCTGAAACCCCCAGCTCTCCCTTGCAGCCAGCACAAGTTATCCCATGCAAGAGGCACATGTCAGTAATGGGGGCAGGCTGGAGGGGGAGAGAAAACCTTTTGGAGACCATAGGAGGCTCTGTGGCATCTCCTCTGCTTCCCTCGTGTAGCTCTTGCTGTGGTAATGCCTGGGGGCTCTGACGAGACCGATGTCCCTCCATGCTACACACCACATAAAAAAGTACAAAGTTGTTGGCTTTGGGAAGCTGGGTGGGACTATAGATACGTGGGGAAGGCAGGTGTGTTGCCACATGGCCAGTGGCAGGACCAGGCCCTTCCCAGGGCCTCCCAGTGACTGGTGAGGACTACAACACAGATGTGTCCTTGCCCTTTTGACCAAAGGGAGTGAAAGCCCCAAGTTTTTGGCCAGGAAACGCCATTCCTGCTCTGCAGCTGAAATGTTTTGGGGTTATCAGCCTAGTTTCACTGCCCAGTCCCACCTCAGACCCCTCCAGTGGTCACCTCCAGCCTGAGCACCCCACCAATCCCCAGCCAAATGTGTCCTGGCATCATAGCTTTCCCACAGCAGAGGATCCCTTGGAAGACATGCAAGCCACCTGAAAATCCACTCTAGCTCAGCAGCTACTGCTAGACTCGACTGCAATCTGGGGCTTGGAAAGCACAGCTTTACTTGTTTTAATTTAAACCAAGTCCCTCCACCCAGACTTCCCTCTCTGTCACTCTCGCTTTCTCTCCCCAGCCTTCTGACGCATTTCAGCAGACATGTCATCACACTCTGGTTCAAGGGAGGGGAGCAGCCATCTAATGCAGCCTCTTGCATCAGTATCCCACCCTTCTCTGGGGAGCTGAGACGATGGGCTTGGCAAGCAGGAGGACAATTGCCGTGTGAGTGAAGGAATACGCGGACGTGCCGGCGCGTTTGTGTGCCGGTGGGAAACTGAAGGGTGCATAAATGTAAAGCCCCAGCTACATCCCCTGTTCCTGGACCAGGCTCCCCAAGCACCAGTGGGTGCTGTTCTAAAGGCTGCTGCAGGGATGAGACAACATCCTCCTTCCTGATAACATCACCAACAACAGCCAGCTCTCCATGTGAAAACAAACCCGAATCTCTAAGGATGCCATAAACTGCACCACTCGCAGAATAAATCTAAATGCATTAGGATTTTAAAATTGGAAGCAGAAGCATATGTTTCCCCATCCTAAATGCACACGACTTCCAGGCTGCCTGAGTCCCTGTGCCTCCTCTGCTCATCGCACTGGCTCCAGACTTTCAGGAGAGCCTCAGAGACCCGGGTGGTACCTGGCTGTGTGAATGTGAATGTCCAGGCCTAGACCCTTGCTGGGAAATCAAGTTCAACACTGTCTTTCCATGATAATACAAGTATTCAAATCTCTGTTTGGTGCTCTTGCCAGGCAGCTCATGGGTGTTCAGCCTTCTAAAAAGCCTGGTTGTTTATTTAGCTTTCTAACTGTGTCTTTAAGACCTAATGTTAGATTCCTACTTCTGAAAATGTATCTTGCCAACCTTACCACATGTAACTAAACATGTATTTTGACATTCACCTCCTACTCAAGAATTTAATTTCAAAACATCGCTGTTTTATTTTAAGACGTGGGGAAATAGCAATTTTTAGGCTACCCATTAATTATCAGAGTCATTAGTAAGGATTTAATCATTATAACAAATAATCCGAAGGTGTATGTGTCTAATTAAGTGTATGTGCCTAACAGTTTCCAGGGAATGACACATCCATGTGCCTTGCAAGTTAAGTATATCTGCAAATCTCACTGAAGCACAACCTGAGAGTTTAAATGGGGCCAAACTCATTGCAGGGCCAAACTGGCCCAGGACCAGAGACTTCGGTGTAATAAATGAATGGACCTCACCCTAGTTTCTTCCTCAAAAGAGTTCTGGGTTTCCATTTTTACCTTACCATGGCATGCAGATATTTGCCATTGGTCAGAGCTAATTCTATCCTGGTATAAAATACTTGCTGCAATTAGTGCAGGGTGCCATCTTCTCCGCCAAGTTCATTTTAAGCTGCTGCTACATCCACACAAGTCAAACAAGATATGGGCTGGACTGTAATGGGGTGATCTTCTAGCCTAAGTGAGGCTCAGCCTCAGTGCACCACAAGCATCCTTGCTTGTTTTGTCCAGCTGGCATGTATTTCCAGGCAAGAAGAATACCTTTCTGGATGTTTGACCACCACCCAGCATTGCAGGACCCTGCATCCAGCAGAAGCTTTTGAATGCCACCTCTGCACTCCTGGTGCATTTTACATTTTGCCTCCCTTTCTCAGGTGGAGACCACTCGAGGCTTTTGTGAGGGCTCAGAAAAATGCTGCTTGTCCAGGCATCATTCTGCACCAAAAGGGTTCAAGTGACTCACTGAACTTCCAAGCATTTTGAAGCTTACTCACCACTAGACATAATAAACTATCACAACATGGCTTAGTAATTAATGCAGAGAAGACTGTGTGTCACTGCTTTATGGCAGGAGCACACAGGCCTTTGCCAGGCGTACAGGGATAGCTGGATGTCTGTGAAAGCCAAGAGCAAGCAGAGTAACCAACCCTCTCCTCTGGCATAAGGAGGGCAAGTCCACACATCAGCAAGTTTATGCTGCCTGCTAAATATCCCAGACAAGGACTGGGCAAACCTAAACACCAGGTACTGGCATCCTTTCAGATGACACACAAGTGAGTGCCAGCTCACAGCTTCACCATGTCTCTGCTGCCAGAGTTTCCACAGAGACATTTTCTTCTGCAACCCAGACCATCTCTCTGCTGTGCTGCTGGTGATTTATGCTGAATCTGCTGTATTTCTTCCTGGATTTCAGGCTCCCTATCACCACTTCACCACCTGGCATGCACACAGTGCTGCCTGGCCCACATATATATGATGTACAGAGGGGATTTTTTTCCTCACCACAACACATAAATGCAGAAGTCTGTGATAAATAAATATTTTTTTAATAATTTAGTTCTTCCCCTGTAAAATTTTTAAAGATAAATGGAGATGGTGCCCAAGGAAACTCGGGGGGTAGACTCAGACTGCAGCAACACTGCCCAGTGCCACTCAGCTCCAGCCATGGACACAGCTTAGGATCAGGTGCCTCAGGGCAGCACCATGCACAAGGCTGAAAACCCTTCCTGGGAGCCTGAGAGCCGCCAGCTGAAGAGGCAAACCACCTACCACACAACCAAGGGGCAAATCCTCTGGCTTCCTTTCAGGTGATCTTGCACAATCAGCCCCACTACAGACTGGGAACAAAAGGGAAACCACCCCTCTTGCATTTTGGCAGGAAGAAAAGTTGTTCCTCCAGCACTTGCTCTGGGTACATGTAATTCAGAATACGGTACAAAGCTACTTTGCACTTTCCCTCTCTACCTCCAGGACCCATGCAAACTTAAGAGATTTTCTCTCCCCGGTGTCTGAGGTCCTCAGCTGTGCTTGCTGGGCAGCAGGAATTAAAGATGCAGTGGGAGTGAGGGTGGTGCTTGCAAGGCCACTGTCCCTCTGGCTTCATGCAAAGCTCACTGAAGGATTTTCCATGAAGACTGCAGGTGCTTTTTTTCATTTGCTTTACAAGAAAATGTAGGAAGTAGCCTGAGTCAGTGAATGAGTTTTTGCATCACAAAAGTTTGGTTATCTGCTTGACTGATCAGAACTGATGCACAGCAAGCAAGACCTTCCATCTGAAATCTCATTTAGTGGAAAACAAAGCCTATAGAAGGAGAATGTAGATAAAGAAGAGTCAAAACAAACAGGACACCTAAAGGTAGGATCTGTCACCTTGCAGAGTCATTTGAAAACCCCAGCTAGCCTTTCACTCAGAACTAGGAAGGCAGACTTAAATTACCTATTGCTGGAACCAAAGCCAGGTATTCAAACAGCTTTAGCAGCAGCTCTGCTATTCCAGCTCTAAGTATTATAGGAAATACTACATAGAGCAGAGCAACACAAAAATTAAGCCTATGTAAGCAATGGCAGAAGAAACCACTTTTTTTTTTTTTTTATTGAACCCTTCAAGAGCTCAGTAAAACCAAGGTGTGCTGCCTCTGGCCTTACAGCATTGGTCCAGCTGTGAGTGCAGTGCCTCTCCCACTCCTTGATCATTCCCCTGCCCTGTGCCTCTGTTTCTCCTCTTGCAACAGAAGGATCATTGTCTGGAGCAGAAGACTTGGTCGTCTGTAGTCCTCTCATACCACCAGAGCGCTGCAGTAAACACAGCAACACAATCAATAACTGAAATTAAACCTGTACATGAGCACCATGACAACAACAAGCATGACATTGCAAAAATATTACTCATGTGCAAGGCAGATCATTGCAGACGTGCAGCAGTCTGGGAGCATTTTATTCATCAGTGATAAGATAGCAGCCACAATAAAGTTAACTGTGTCTCCACTGGCTGTTAAAAGAAGAAGCGGGGGTTCTTTGACCTCTGGCATTCCAGACATCTCTCAAGATTATCAGAACAGTCTTTTCCAGCCTTTAAACCTTTGCCTGGTTCTACAAACCTGCCACACTTAGTACAAGTGTAAAGCTTAAGAATCCTTTTCCATGTGTGAGGAAAGCACCCTTCTTCATCCTTCAGGATGCACAAGCAACATGACTTAAACACATGCCTGGCAGTGAGGATGTCCTCCTAGGAGGGTCCTAATAAGTGACCTGTGGTTTGCCAGCCACATCAACACACTGCCTGAGGCACTGTTACTGCTAGATTTGAGCATCTTGGCCGTAAAAGACAGAGAGGCCCAGCACAGACCTGTCTGTGCAACCACACTGCCTTTTTCATGGCTTTCCCTTTGGAGAGCAGGTGGGCTGGACCAATGCAAAGGTGGAGGTAAAAAAAAAACTAAAAAAACCCCCAAAAAAACCACGACAACAAAACCACAAAACACTAAAAGAAGAAAAGAGGAGGAGAAAGTGAAACAAATTTGTGGAAAAAAATAAGAGGTGAAAGAGAAAGAGAAAGAATTAGGAAATGGTCAGGAGCAGCCAATGAAGGGTGTTGGCTCAGGAAAAGAAAACAGCTGAGGAAAGTGTACACGGTGCTGTGTCAGGAGGGGAAAAAAAAAAGGCAGATAGGATCGTCCTTGTTTCAGGAAACGAAAGAAAGATTGGGGAGTTTTAAGCTCCGTTTCTGCTTCTTCCAGAAGCTGGACAAATTTATCGACCATGGCTAATGAGAGTCTCAGATGTCTCACGAGCCCTGAGGCAATTAATGCTTAAGCATCCGTTAAGGATCTGTTGCCTCTGTCCCAAAGGAATTAGTACAGGGGAAGGTGGCTTTTGCATCCCACAGGGAGGGATTTCAGGAAGATAAATGCCTACCTGAGTAATGCACAGGTGGCTTGTACAGGCACTGGCTGGTGGAGGCGACACATTACAACAGGAAATGTGTGGTGGGGCTGTAGTGGCAGGACTGAACTGTAATGATAGGACAAGGAGTAATGGCTACAAATTGAAAGAGGGGAAAGTTAGGTCGGATATTAGGCAGGAAGTTTTTACTGTGAGGGTGGTGAGACACTGGCACAGGTTGCAAGGGTATCTTATGTTTGATAAAGGACTTGTTCTCTTAGAAACTATTTTCTTTCACAGGTAATATCCAGCTAGAGACTTTCAGTTCTGATATAATCAAAACAGTCACAAAGATTATTAAAGAACAGCTTCAGCCTCTATCCAAGGCATTCTCAGAAATGAGCAAGAATTTGCAAAGAAATTCCAGGGGAAATTTTATACTCAAGCAGAACATATTTCTTATTTTTCTCTTGTAATGATCTAGGCAGGTTCTTCATTCAGAGCTGGTCTGTTTCTCATCATTTCTGGGCTGCCCTGTGAAGAAGGGAAGGACAGAAGACAACAGGACAGAGGATGGGCAGAGAAGTCTGAAGGCCATGCTTTTGTTTGAATCCTAAGTGCTGGTCCAGTCCAAACTGGTTGATTTTTAAGCAGGAAACCTTCCTCAAGGACATGCTGCTTTATTTTCTTTTCTTTCTATGTGCTCATCTGCTAAGGTACATATCCCCTCCTTCTTAGCACAGTCTCCAGCTGTCCTGTCAGCTGGTTTTGTGGCCATTCCAGACTCAAGGAACTGGACAAATCATATTTTCTCTCATTTTTCCTCCAACTCTTTATCTGTCTTTCCTTCAAGCTTCGAGCTTCACGTGCCAGATGGCTGAATGCAAGGAAAGTGTTGCTGGAGTGCCACTGCTGACAGCACATCACCCATGCCAGTAAGGTAAAGCTTCCTCCCAGGAAGAGGTGACTCTGTCATAATCAGACTCCAGAACAGATGTGCTATCCTAGCACCACCCCTCACAGGACTCACTGCCTCTTTCTTTTATGCAGCCCTTAAAAGTTGGGTGCTGAGAACGAGTGCCTTTGGCTACTTT
Organism: Climacteris rufus; assembly: GCA_013398175.1. Taxonomy (NCBI): domain Eukaryota; kingdom Metazoa; phylum Chordata; class Aves; order Passeriformes; family Climacteridae; genus Climacteris; species Climacteris rufus. The sequence continues at coordinate 14,268 of VZRZ01003560.1, read as the reverse complement.
TTTTTTTTTTTGCTGCAGCTAAATTTCCAGATATGAAAGTGCCTTTGCTCCTCTTGTGGCTCCTCCAGTTCTGCAAAGATCCCACAACCTCCTGGTCAATTTTCCTTTTACCTGACATTAGATGCTGACACTTGCAGCCTGGATCCCCCTGAGGAGTCAGGGGAAAGGATTAAGTACTTGCTGTGCAGCAATATCTGCAAGTGTCTGTGTCCCCTGGTGACAACAAGCCCACAAAAACTGCCTCACCCAGAGCAAGAAGGTGCAAATCCCTGCCCTTCTAGTGTAGACCAGCTCTGTTTTTTCCCCTCAACCAGACATGGTTACACAGCCAGAGGAACAACTGCTTGCACCACAGCTTGAGAAGCAGGCTCAGAGCCTTTGCAGAGCTCCTGGGTAAAGATACAGAAGCTCCCAAGCCCTAAGTCAAATATATGCAAAATACATTCCCAAATTAACCATGAAGGAGCATTTAGTGACATCAATAATCTTAGCATCAAGTTTCTTATGGCCACTGCTGTTGGAGGTAGATTTGCCATCCATACTCCTCGTTGTAAACATTAAGTCTGTTTTAAAACTTCCCATCCTCACACTGTGGTTATGCTTGAAGACATTCCTTCCCTAAGTGTGTGCATGCTGATGCAGTACTGAATCAAGGAAAGCTCCCATCACCATGCTGTAGTCATGTATCACTGATCTAACTGTCCACAAATCCTGATATACCTGACAACCTCAGGCTTTTCTCAGACAAAAAAGAAATTGTTCTCAAACGGGCTTTAATAACTCACTCCTTGGACTTAGTGTTGAGGGTCAGACTAAATTTAGAGACACGTGACTGTTGGCAGGGAGGAAAAGAATTTTTTTCTGCTGTGATCTGCAAAAACCTTCAGAGGTAAGGGTTTGATCTGCATTTCAAACTTTGCTTATTGCAGGAAGCACATTCATTTCTCTATAGCAAAATTAGCTTCAAGCCTATAATATAGAGAGAGAAACAAACTACACAACGGTTCTGTGGAGAGTCCAGAGCAAAGCTGCCTAAAAATCTGGAATTGTTCAAAACAAGTGCCTGAAACGAATTGTTAAAAACCAAAGCTCAAATGGGAAGGTTGGGTCCGAGTCCAAACACCCCTGAAGTTCTGCAGCTTCTCAGGCCATGACGTGTTTGGGAGGGGATCATCTCTCAGGCTGTCAGCTATTGAAAACAGGACCTGAGCATTTGTTCAGCCCTGCAGTTTGAAATACAGACTGGCCATTATCCACCAAATGCACTGAAGCATGCTCACGCCCTACGTGTCCTGCAGGGGCTCTTCTGAACCAGGACCAAGAAGCAACTTAGACCTCAGTATGCAGGAGACATCCAATCTGTCTTGTAGATAATTTATTTTTCTTCTCTTGTCATCCTGTGCCTCCCTAAAACTAACAGAAGAACAGTTGTGTGTGCATATAAGCAGCCTGGAATCAGTGCTCTTCTGCTGGGTTCTTATGTTACATTCTTTTGTGCTACATACAATTTCCACTAGGACATTTTGTCCCCCAGGCTTCATCAGCCAGTCTATTATATCCACCCCCCTGCACCCCCGCCTCCCTCTGGTTGCATAACTTTAGCCAGGATGTTAAATTAACTCTCCTCCAGATGAGTTTGACATAATCTTATTTACTTTCATAGAGCATATGCCAGTATGCAAATACATTACTCAGCACTATCGAGTCTGCACTTTCACCAAACTATTACTCTTTGTTTTTTTAGCGATGGTTCACTAGATACCAGACAGGAACACTGCTGTGCCAAACAGCAGGACACTCATGTCTAGCAGGACAAATCCGGTAACACTACAAACTCAGTCTGGCTGGCATTTGTGAGGATTTGCAGCTAAGGGAAGAAAACAACCCATTTCCCACCTCAGCACTGCACGCCTGCTCCTTTTAGGTCATGCTTTTGCCTTCTGAAGGAAATCTCAACCAGCTTCTCCAGATCTCCAGGACACAGGCAGCCACAAAGGTGAAGGCACCCAGACTGACCCTGCATTTAGCAGTGACCTGATGTTTTGTGTTTAAGCAGCTCCCTGGCTCACAGGCACAACCCCAGCTGCCTCCTGGCTTCATGGCAGGGTAAGGCCAGGCTCACAACCCACCCCTTGTGCCTGTGCTTACCATCAGAAGGAAAGCCAAGTGCAGAAGCCAAAATAACAACTCCATAGCCAGGAATCCCGTATCCACATCCTAGGGTCAAGGGACCCACATCACCTGTGGTGGTGAGGTCAGTCCCTAACAGCACTGCTGCCCACACACAGGCTGCCACACCAAAGGGAGGTGTCCACAAGAAGGCAAAACCAGCCCCAGGCAGCTTTATTCCAGCAGATGTAACCTCTGGGTGAAACCTATGTGAGCTGCACTGTCCAAACCATGGACTCGAGGCTGATTCATGTCTACCTGAGGAGCTCAGGCTGAGACAAACACCCAGCCACAACCAAGCTGAACAAAAAAAGTCAGCAAATCCCCCCCTTCTACCCACTGCAGTCCCACTTTATGGGAGGTAAAGAAATCACAAAAAATGTTGGAGAAGTGGGATCAAAGGAGACTTCCTGCAATCCTGCTTGGTATCTACTGTGACCTACCATGGATTTGCAAGGCGCAAAACTGCACTTGGACATTTTGTGTGTGATCACAACGCAGCTAAATGCACAAATAGGCACAAAAGGACATGAAAACAGCATTTCCAGACTGGAAAACAAAGGCACAGCAAGTAAACACAAGGAAGTGAGAAGTTCAGCTTAAATGCCAAAGAAGCAAATTGTTTGAGTTGCCTTTCTTACTGCTGTGGTGGGTCTGGGAATGGCCCTGCTGGGCTGCCTGTCCTCTTGCAGAGGCTGATGTACACTCATGGGTTGATGTCAAGGTTTTGGGGAAAAAACAGAGACATGAAGCAGAGGGCAGGTGTCCAGAGGCTGCTTTCAGGGCTCCCCATGCTTAGGCAGCTCTCTGGCTATCCAAGGGAGAAAAGGCTCATGCTGTCCTTACTTCTTTTGCTAACACCTCAACATGGAACCACCAACGTGCACACAGAAAAGAGGCCCTTTGATTCAGTAAGAAACCCCACTCCAGCTGCCCAGTAAATACCCTCATTTTAATAGGGCTCTGGCCTTGCTAACCACATCCTACACCAGTCTATTTATGGCACAGTTAAAAATAACACGGACCTTTCACACAGAATTAGGGTTTCTACTGGTTTTAATTGTTAACCAACTTGGAACTTCTTTTTGAATCCGGAACTTGCTGTGTTTTTTCTTGAAGTAAGGGAAGTCTAATTTTTTTTTTTTTTCTGCAGGCTCATTTCTCTCCCCCTCTTTGTTTCATGCCTGATTACATTTAGCATGGATGTTTCTGATACACTTACATGCCAAGAAAAAGTATTACTTTCTTTCATCCTTGAACAATCCAAACTCATATTTAATAACTGAAACTTGGCATGCTGATCAGTTTTCAATAAAGGCTGCACATGCTTTGCCAAGGAAGTATATTTAACTAGGGCTGAGCTATCTGTTCCTGAAAAATTATCAGAATTTTATGGTGTGTCTTCTGCATCAACTGATAGGCCTCCATCTTGCTAATAGCTTTTCTGTGAATGACTTGAATATGGGAATTTAGTCAAACAAATAAACAAAAAGTGTGGTCTTGCGCTATACCAGTTATCCCAAACTGTTAGTCTGGGTTAAAATAATATCTCAGTGAGAAAGGAGTGACAAATACTTCAGATGTAACTGCAGCGCACACAGACATTGGGAAGGGAGTTGATCACTTCCTCTGAGACACCAAATACCCATAAAGAAGCTTTGGGGTTCATTCATTTAAGAGAACAAGGAGGGGAAAAAAATGCAACAGCAAGAAGCTTGGGGAAGGAAAAGAGACCAGCTCTTTGGCCAGCTGCACTGCAATGGGCTAGAAATTCCATCTCAGCCATGGCAATTCCAGAAGGGCACTGGCAAGGCACTTAATTCGGCAGGGTTTATTTTCAAGGGTTATAATTAGACACCACAGCAAACCAACAAACGAGGGCCACTACTTAAAACACTATTCCACTCTGAAGAACTAGAAAACCAAACTCCAGCTTTTGAAGTTAGCCTGCAAGGCAAGGCAAAGCAGGGTAAGGCAAGGCAAAGCAAGGCAAAGCAAGGTAAGGACACAACCTGTGGCTTTTGATTCTGCTCAGCGCTTGCAGCTCCAGCCTGTTTCCAATACAGAGCCAGCAGAAAACCTTGTCCATCCGGGGGCACACAACTGATACCCACAGACAGCCCCTGGTAGGGTTGGGAGGCACCTCAGCCACCAGGATCTCCTTGTCAGAGGGAGGAATTGCCAGGCACAAGCACTTTTAAGGAGCCACCCTGTGAAGCAAGCACAGAGCCCAGGTCAGGCTTCTCTTCTTCCAGACCTCATTACCTGTCAACTTCAGCTCTACAGTTTTTTTTACAGTTTTGTTTTTTTTTTTTTAATCAAGATCACACACATGAGCCAAACTCATCACCATCTACTAGTCAAGATCTCAGAATTACAGTGTAAAGTCCAGTCAGTTTCTTTGAAAGTTAACACTTCTAATGCAATTTATTTTACATGCATACGAGTCTCTGATAAATATCTAGAAATTCTTGTAGGGGACCATCCACCAAAGTAATGTTTTTGTCCCAAGTATGTTACCAACTCTCAATCACTCTTGCTCTGCTAACCCCACTGAGTAGGAAAGGTGTGGAAGGAAAGCATTACAAGCTTCACTCTTTTTGAAGAGAATCTATGATGCCAATCTATGAAGTGAGGAGGGCAGAGTGTCACAGAACAGGGGAAATGTTGGCAGAACCCACAGGATTTCTGCAGGATGAAGGAATGGAAGAGCAGCTGCTAATCTCCAGTTTTTCACCAGCCTTTTCTCAGAAAAAAAAAAAATACCACCACCACTGAAGTCAGCGTCACCAAGTCTCACCACGTCTTACTGATCAGTTCATGTTCACTAAATTCAGATTATCTCAGCCAAAGATCCACCAGGCAAAGCAACATCTCATTACTATCTCATGTCTTTTGCTCAACTCAGTTCTTGTGGATTCCCTACATAGCTCTAATGAAAAAAAAAAAAGGTAGTAAGGCTGCGTGATAGGATATGGGTAAGACTGCACAAGGAAGGACAAAGTTTCTGCATGGGTGAAGAAAGCATCTGGACCTTCTTTACACACCATTTTTTATCTTCTCCCTGCTGCTGCTGGAAGTTGGCAGCTCCCTGAATATTTGCTGCCCTCCACAAGTGGCTCATTCCTGGAGTGAAGTCATAGGTCTGTGCTTATGCCATGGTGCATTAACAAGGAGATGACTCTGACTCACAGGTTCAACACTGTGACTTGACTGCTGTGTGGCAGGCTGCTAAGCTTTCATTTTCCCCAGAATTTAAATAAAAAATACTTATTCACATCACAGCTAATATGTTCTTCATTGTCTGTTTTACTCTATATTTAAAACTGCTCTAGGCACTGCCTTTCAGTCACTTTCCTACAACAATACAAGCTTCTTTTCCTCACAATACCACACCTAGCACAATATAACTCTGGGACTCAAAATCGTCCTCCATTCCCAAACAACATTACTAACTGAGCCCTTGCCTTAAATTAAATATGAATATTTCTATATTCATTCACAGTATTTAAATTTTCTGTGTGATGTTCTGAACTACTGCTCCAGGTGCTTCCAGCACACTGTGCCCTTGACCACTGTCAAGCATCTGGCCATGGAACTGAACATTTTTCCTTCAGGGCTGTGCTTCCAATGTGTCTGCATAACACTGTGGGACATAAGAATTAGGTAGGTGCTCTTCCATATCCACATGGACTGTGCAGAAGGGAGTCACAGACGGCTGGGAAAACCTCCTGTGAGTGCTTAGGAGAGAAGTGGGCTGGTGACTTTGATAGCAGCCTGGTGCTTCACAGCCCTGGGAGGGCTTTTGGCACTGAGGGCAGTCAGTGGTGATGGGCATACAGAGAGCAGGAGGATGATGGGCAGTAAAAAACTGCTGTGAGAAACACCTGCAGCAGCCAGGGGTTCTCAATACCAACACCCAGGAGTGGGCTGGAATGATACAAAGGATATAACAGCAACAGAAGGAAACTGAGTCAAGAAAAGTTCACAATCACTGTCTGGAGACATCTCTTTGTCACGTCCTCTATTAGGCTAGTGGCCATTCAAGCAACCCACAGCTTTTGAGTCACTGTAAAGCCCAAGAAATGGGATAGGGAGTGAGCTCATGTACGCAGATGAAATTTCTTTATTCTGTGGTCTTTTTGCATGTCCCACTTCCACCATAACCAAGAAGACAGCAGACCATGTAACAGTGCCCCAGTTGCTCTTGAGAAACATCATGTGCACCCTTCTGGACACCTGAAACACACAAGGTTTGTCTCAATAATCACCCTGTACAACTTGTCCTGGCTTCAAAATACTTGGGCACAGATGGAGATGTTACCACTCCTTTTCTGAGCACAGTAACCTCAATGCTGAGAGTCAGACCAGCCATTTCCAAAAGAGGAAATGTGAGCAAATTCAGTCAGCATTCAGTTGGCAGGGTACTTGTTGGGGTATGTGGGGCTCTGCCTGTCCCAAGGCTTCACCAGGCATTTGAGGAGGCTCCTCTCACACAAATTATGACAGCTCTGAGATATGGAAGGAGAAGAGCTTTTTTCCAAACAGAAATGTCTCCTTCAAACAGATAAGGCCAGGCAGGATGGAGCTCTGAGCAACCAGGTCAAGTGGAAGGTGTCCCTGCCCATGACAGACAGGGTAGTTGGAACAAGATGATCTTTAAGGTCCTGTCCAATCCAGACCATTCTTTTACCTGTGACTCTATGTTTAGCTACCTAAAGTAGAGAAAAATTGAAGAAAATGGGGGAAATTGGGGG
>VZRZ01003520.1:0-14800 GCA_013398175.1 Climacteris rufus | reverse complement strand
GAGGGGGTGAAACAAGGCCTTTTAAACCACAAATTACTCCCTCAGTCCCCGGGAGCAAAGGTCTCATTATCCACGTCCGTCCCCCTCCAGACCAAAGTCCCTCTTCTGGGAGTCCAGCCCTCCTGCTCTGACATGGGGTGGATCTCAGATCCTTCGTGGACCCTCAGGGTGCAGGGAAACACTGCATTAGTACAGTCCTTACCACAGGCTGCGAGGATGTCTTTTAAAAGCATCTCCTCCCCCTCCTTCTTCTTCTGACTCTGATGCTGTCCATATCTGTTGTTTCTCCTACACGTTGTACTCCTTCTTCCCTGCCTATCTACATCTACTGACGTGCGCCTGCGTACTACTGTGACTCCTTCTTAAATATGTTGGCACAGAGGCATTACCTTATTCTCTAATTGGCCCAGCTGTGGCTTGCAGCATGTCCATCTTCAGGGCCATCAAGGATAGGCCCTGACTGGAGAGCTGTGGAAGCTTCTGGCATCTTTTTACAGGAGCCATCTTTCTGGCCCCTACCACACCCAGAAAAACCAGACCCTGTCAAACCACCACAATTTCAAAAGCCAAAAATGGACAGTTGGAATCAAAAGGCTTCAAAGGATCAACCTTAAAGTTGGTCTGTAGCAAGGGCAGGATGCAAGCTGAATTATAAAACTGGTAGCCGGAAGGTGTTCAAAAGTGGATGTGAATGTGTATTGGGGTTGTTTGGTCTAGGATGTCCAAAGAGATGGGTGAGCCTGACCAAAGCCATTGTCATCTTTCAGGAGAAATATAATACAGACAGAAATGTAGCATATGTGAATCCAGTTCCATATTTTGCTGACCTCAGAGATCAGCTTCACTCATTTCAGAAGTGAGGTGCTCGCTAGTATGGAAAAATACTCCCTTGATATTTCATGTTCAAAAGGGTAGTGGTGATACAGCTGTAAAGAACATATGACTTCTTCTTTCAGCTGATAAAAACCATCCTATCATCAGTCAACAGGAGGGGAAAGGGAAAGAGAAAAGGAAAGGGAAGAGGAGAGAGAAGAAAGAGAAAAGAAAAAAGGAAGGAGGGAAAGCCAAGTATAAGAAGTTTCTCAGCATTCATACAACATTTTGCTAGCTGATCTGAACAGTAATTGAAACAGATAACCAAATGTGTAAAATCTAGAGTAGTGCAGAATTAATCAATTAATTTGAGGACAGGTAGTAGCTTTTGCTGTGTTTACTTGAAATATGGAAAAACTTGTATGAACATTTTTGAAATTCACAAATTACTGCAAGAGAACACGCCTTGTGTACCGTATTTTGTATCTAGATCTTCAACATCTGTCCTGCAATTTGCATTACAATAGCAAGGATCTGAAGAGATACCACAACATGGGCATACAGAAATATTGCTGAAAGATTTTTGTTACTGGTACATGCACAGGAATCAGAGATGAGGACAACAGAATCCTTCAGAGTACGGATTTCTAAAGAAGCCACAGTTTGATTTACACAGACAACACTAGGATTTGAAAGGATATGAATGCAATTGTTCCTGGAGATAATGGGAGATGAAAAAAAGAGGAAGAAAAGTTAAAAGGAAATAATTTTCTACTCAATGGAGCCCGCTCATTCCAGTGCTCAGAAATCTGCAAAGGAAGCACTCCTGCTGCTAGCATGAGTGCCACAGAACATGGGTTAGGTGTGAAGCAAGGCATGCCAGTCCAACAACAGCATTTTACTGACTTCTAGCAAGGTCCTACTGCCAGGTGATTAATAAAAGATAATCAGCTGTGAATGATCCACAATACGCTTTTCAGAATGTGACCTGTTAACTTGGCCCTGTTCAAGTGAAGACACCAAAAGTTTTATATCTGGAAATCTCTCATAACTAGAGAATCTATTTAAATGATCAATGAAAAAACAGTACAAAAAAAGATGACCCTTTAAAATGTCAGTAATGTGAATATTTCATATTGTCCCCACCCAGTCCTAGTTTCAGGATGGACCACAGAAACATTAGTCTGCATAATGGTTCTCAGTGCATATATTTATTCTGTGACATTCACAGCTGACATAAAGATCCCATTGTGTCTCTGTAGCCATAGCAATCTGTAATTACAGTATCCATTCTATTTTAGTTTTAATTTACAGTATTAGAGCTCAAACATGAAGACAACACTCTGACCTTGTTAACAGGCTGGGACAGCATGAAGAAGGCTTACTTCGTTCACTTACATCCCCAAACTGCACAGTTCAAACAGACCAATCCAGACTTACCTGCAAGAAAACAACATACAAATTTGGGGTTACAACTTCAAACTTAACAGAAATATCTCACTGAGTAGTGAAAATAAATAATGGATCCCTGAAAAATCTTACAGTGCTTAGACTTAACTATTTGCAGCATAATGAATTATTTATTTAACAGTACTTTTCTCGTAGTCTTTAAATAATTGAAAGAACTTTTTTTCATCCTGATAATTTAATTACAAAAAGGTTGCACCACCAGTGGGCAAAACATAGTATCTGTTGTCTTTCTTATTACAAAGTACTGTTTTGTCTGTTCACTGAGTCTTGCCCCCAACCCTCAGCTTTCCCTTCCACTGCTGCTTTACAATGCACCAGAGTATTTCAGCATTGTTTAAAACAATGTGACTGAGTGCAAGGCTGAGCAGACTGGGAAAGATGGAGTTTGTACACTTTTCAAAGACCTTTTAAATAGAAGAAAGGTCAAAAGCCAACATCCACATGGTTAACTTCTGTTCCTACCATGGAAGCAAGCACTCGGATCCCAAACTATCAAATAGAGTCAGGTGAGCTTTTGTAATTATGTCCTCACATCAGTCTCCCAGGAGTTTTCTTTAGAGAACAAGATTTGGGTGAAAAATATTTGAGTGAAACATTTTTTCCATTTGCCAAAACATAGTAAATTCATTAATGGTGGTTTAATAATCATCATGGCAAGAGCCTCTCCCATGCTGTGTGGCAATCTGCCGTTCCAACTGAAATATCCCACCTCTGGGAAATCTCTGGGTTTCCTGGATTTCTAACCCCACTGCCTGCCCAGTGCTCTGAGGTGACCTAGACCCCACAGCACGGGATGATTCTGCATCAGTCCCCAGGGCAGGAACATCACAAATGGTTGTCCCACACCAGGTTCTCCCCTCTACAGTCCCACACTCAGGGTGCTCTCCTCTCTACAGAGGACAGTCCCATAACAGGCTGCCCCTCTCAACACTACAGTTGATATTATGAAGGCAGTGATTTAATGCAGTTTTTTTGTGGCAGTGTTGGCATAAACTGATAATCAATTTACTAATAAACACAGGTGTACAGAAGCCCACAATATCTGACATTACTTTATTCACCTTCCATTGAAAATATTGTTTCATATTATTCTCATACTCACTTCCAGGATATTTTTTAATCATTAAATTCTATAGAAATTGTAAGATTCAATATGCCACTGACATACCAGTAAGTATGTGGACTGGCTGCTGACACTACAGAGGAAACAGTCTGTTGGTTACTTTTTTACAATATAAAAATTAAATATTATCTGCCATTTTCTGAAAATAAGAATGCAAACATATTTTTCAAGAATGATTTAATGGTCTTTCTGAAAAGGAAAATATAAATACTATAACTTCAAGAAGAATTTAGTGGCAACTCCCCGGGCCATGAGCTTTTCCCCAAGTTCTTGCTGTGTATCTTCTTACCTGCTTTCATGGAATGTATGTGGGGCTACATAAGAACTGAAATCTTTATCTAAACACGGAAGATATAACCATATGTACACACAATAAAATGAAAAACTTACTTCACTGCTATACAGAACCTGGTTGTAGGAGGCTCTGCCAACGTTTCCCACACAAATATTGAGTAACAACTACACCCTAATAAGAAGATGGGAGATAGGATACCTCTTTGACCAGATGGACATTGAATTCTGAATATGCCTCCAGCTCTGGGGTGTCCAACACAGGAAGGACATGTAGGTGCTGGAACAAGTCCAGACAATGCACCAGAACAAGTGGAGGGATGGAGCAACTCTGCTGTGAGAAAAAGCTGGGAGAATTGGGATTGTTCAGCCTGGAGAAGAGAAGCTCTGGGATGACCTCATTGTGGCCTTGCAGTGCCTGAAGGAGCTGATAAGAAAGATGGAGAGAGGCTATTGACAAGAGCCTGGAGTGCCAGGACAAAGGGGAATTGTTTTGCACTCAAGAGGGCAGGGTTAGATGGGATATGGGGAAGGCATTCTGCTCTGTGAAGGTGGTGAGGCCCTGGCACAGGTTTCCCAGAGAAGCTGTGGCTGCCCCAACCCTGGAAGTGTCCAAGGTCAGGTTGGATCGGGCTTGGAGCAACCTGATGTAGTGGAAGGTGTCCCTGTTCACAGCAGGAGGTTGAAACTAAGTGATCTTTAAGGTTCCTTTTAACCCAAGCCATTTTCTGATTCTATGATTATAGACACAGACATCTGGATCACCTGTTATGAATAATGAAATATAGCTATAAATTATTCAGAATTCATAATTCAGAGTACTGGAAATTATTCCCTAATATGATACAAAGCTTTTTACCATTTAGAATATAACCTTAGTTAATGAGATACAGAAGGACTTCAGACTAAATCACATTAACTTCTATATTATCAGCCAATAAAAATATATTTATATTTAAAAGTGTCTGAAATAATCGGTTGCTCAGCAGTGCCAAATTCATTTGCAAATGTTACACACTACAATGCAGGAACTCCTTGTCCCCAGGGTCTCAGCATCTGCAGCAGCACACGAGCAGCTGGGAGGGAAATGCCTCCTGCCCAGCACTGATCTGGCCCCCCCAGCACTGACTGGCCGCATGCTTCTGGCCGCACTCCACCAACACCACTAGCTGCATGCTCCAGCCACCATGAAGCCAGCACGGTCCTGTCTTGAGAGCTGTGCTGAGCCAGTCAGCTCAGGGATGGACAAAAGGTGACACGTGGAAATTTATCTTATTCTTTTGCCCTCCCCAACCACCAATCAAGTTTAATTTATGCACTTTAACAATTTGCCACCTCACTGGTGATGCAGGCACCACTTTCAAGAGATGACTGGAAAAGGCCTGTTGGAGCATGGTCTGTCTCACAGGTTTCTGGGGCAGAGCTGTGACAGGGAGCACCTCTGGACACCCCAACCACTGGGCACCCCGACTCACTCTGGCCACCAGACACTCTGGCCACTGGACACCCCGAACCACACGGACTGCAGTAAACACTGCTGGAGGGTCGTCTGGAGTAAGTGAATCGGAAAGAATATCTAACTTAAGCCTAAAAAGGCTCTTATCCCCACCTAGTGGTACTGGTGCCATTGTCAGGAGGCAAAAGCAGAGCCACAGACAGCCTGCGCTCGGAAACGCCGTTCTCTCCAGACTCCGCTTCCATCCCTCTGTAACAGCACCAGGCTGGTGCGTGTCCAGCACTGCCGGTCAGTGCAGACTCAGTGCGAACACCCACAGATTCCCGGTGTCCAAACGCGCCGTGAAGCACAGGCGGCCCTGCAGCTCTCACCGCGCCATCCGCACCTCTGCAGGCTGCTGAGGTTCCCAGCTGTGCCCTGCGGATGGGTTAATGCCGGGAGCCGGTGGCATCCTGCTGCCACCTGCTGTCACCGTGTCTCGCACGCACAAGAGCCCCGCACACCGTTCCCTGGCAGCCCACAAATGCAGAGAATGAGAACTGCGTGAGGAAAGAAAAACTGGTGATAACTGTACGACTTTAGGTTAGATTATGAGTAATTCTCCTTTCCTGCTGCACAAATGAACTCAATTTATGCTTTACTGACTTTGCACATTAACACTCAAAATTTCAAAAGGCCTATTTGGGCATTAACATTATTTTGCTACACAAATAAACTTGGGTCTTTGTATGAGCAGTCCTTGAAAACCTTGTCTTTCTTCCTACAGAAACTTGCACTTGTGGTCCAACCCTCAATACACACACACATCAGTGTATCTCAGTGGATGACAGCAGAGGGAAATGTGAGATGAGCTTGGCATAGCCACAACAGGCAGAAGCTAGGAAGAGGGATAGGGAAGCCAGAGCCAAGGAAGCAGCAGGTAGGGTATCCAAGGGCTCTCTCTTCTGTTGCTGTTTTATTTATTTTCCTAGTCCCCAGCCAATGCAAGCCCAGATAATGGCATGAAAAAGCTAAAAGGCAGAGAGTTCAGCCCCACACAGCTCCAGGTGCCACCAAGCAAGCGCAGCAAAGGCTGGCTAGTTTGTGGCTCAGGGAGATGCCAGCTCCAGCCAAGACCATTCTTTAAGGCTTGTTTCATACCATAGCCTTGCCAGGCTTAAAGTCTAAGCATTTATAACTTTCATTTAAATGAAGTCAATGCATGTTAAAACATGCAAATATAGTCATAAGTATTACATCTTATTTGCATTATTGAATTTTTGCCCTTAAAAGTAACAATAGGCAATGGGTTGCTGAGAGATGGTAAGAACATCACAGTGCCTGTCCCAGCCACAGGACACTTCCTGCACCACGTTGGTTCCTGGCAGTTGCAGGATTTAAGTCAGAGCCTCTTCTAGTGAGTACAGTGGGTAATGGTCACAGAAGAGAAAGGATTAGGGTAAAAGAGGGGAGTAATGGAGAGTACATTGACATGTTACAAGCGTTGGTTGATGTGGATGTGTGATCAGGCTGCTAAGAGATTAAAGGATAGTTCTTGAAAATAAGTATGTAGGAAGAAGACAAAAGAGGCCATTTTTGTCAGCAGCTGGCAGCCCTCCCAAAGTCCATTTACAGCTTTTGTTTCCTGTCCTCTTTTTCTAGCACAGCACTGGAATGACACCCAATCAGGATTACTGAAAATATTCATTGGTCCCTTCCTAAGCAGTATCCTAACGAGTGTTTTTCTCTCCTTTTGGAAGAGCAAAATATTACTAAAGATATATAAGATTCATAAGGATTTAAAACTGCTACCTTAGATATAGATACACAGAGTAATGTGATATTTTAGTATTCTGCACACGTATATGCAAACTGTGCTTGGCCAGTGCCATAAGCTGTTCCGGTGTGTGAAAAAGAAGATACCACCCAGACAGTCCATCTCAGAAGGCCTGTGATACACTAGGGACACAGGGATCCACAGTCGATCTTACAGCTACCCCACAAAGTCCTCTTTGATGGCAGTTACTGAACAAGTTACTGATGCAGAGACCCCATCTGTCTGGAGATCTGCCTATCTGTTGTAAGATCTGAGTAATGCAGCAAGGATCACCCCCAGGAAATCCTAGCCTTTATGCAAGCACTGCAAAGCAACTTCTTCCTTGCCTGACTCCTTTGGAGTTAACCACTCACAGCTTACAGAAAATGAGGGAAATTTTGTCATTCATGTCTGACTAATACAGCCAATGAACTTTGGCTTTGAGGGCAGTCTGGGGAGAAGGAACAAAGTTCCTGGAGTCCAGGAACTACCCAGTTTAAAGGGCACAAACAAACAGTTCATTTCAGCATTACTGACAGTCCACTACGCCAAAGAGAAATTGTCATACTGAAAATGCTACAGGATGGGTTTTATTGCATGTGGTTAATCCCATTCAGAAAAGCATTCAGGCTTAGCCTGAATATGGGTATTCCCATGTGTACTCCGAGTGCTCAAGTATACGCTTCTAGCTGATGAGATCTAAGCAGATGCCTAATAACTCATTTGAGAAAGGTCTGGAGATGCTGCAATGGTGGATAATAGAAAATTGAATGAAAGCAAAACTTCCTGAAAGTGAGTGGTTAAATTGCATGAGCTACACCCTCTTGTAGCTGTTAGGGCAAAATATTTTTTAGACTACCCATCCGTAAGTCCCATTCCAAGAAAAACCATACAGCTCCCAACTTTGTGGTTTTAAAGGCTGTATTGCTTTCATTCAACTAATCCAACACACAAACCAATTCTTTCTATTATCAGCCAATAATTTTCAACTAGTAGAGACATAAGAGATTGGAGACTACAGTCCCTGGAAACTTTATCTTCTCACCCTTTCCTTACCCCAGGGAAACTCTTCTTCCTTGGATTGAGATGGTGGATGGGGGCAAAGGAGGAGGGACTACACCCAAGTCAATGCCCTACAAGCCTGGTGAAATCCAATTGAACTGTGCCTGTAACACCCTTTCGGTATCAACATCAACGTTGCAGTATGAAACACTTCATAAAAGTGTGAAGGTGTATCTGGGGAGCTCTGGAGACAGGATCCATCAGGTCTTTGGTGGACCAAAGAACAGCTGGGACAAGGCCAGAGCTGTGACTCTAGCTTTTCTTTCACTCTGTCACTCTCTCAATACAGATGGTAACAACTGCTTTTACAGGAGATTCAAACAATATGATTTTTTGTTACAGATTTCAAAGGTGCACTTTGTATAATCACTCTCAGACATTTTTTACAACTGAGGAAGCTCCAGTCACAGAGACAAGCAACAAAAACTACTTACCTGATGCTTTTCTTGTTTTTTAAAAAATATTGATATAAGAAACATTAAACATTTTTTCTTTTACCCAGGCACCAAATACTGCTCAATCTAGAGTGATGTTTGTGCTTCTGAGAAACTGGGCAATTCTCCTCTGAAAATATTGCTCCCTTGGTTTCATGTAACAGTTTAAAAAGTTTTAAGAAGCAGCCTGAGATTTTTAACCACCATTTTTTTATTTTCTGTGTTTTCACAGGCTGTTGACACAGCAGCTGATTATCTTAACAGACTGAAAGAAGCATCTTTATAGAGAGACTTACAGGAACTAACCTACCTCCAGTGAATTCATTTGCACTTTCTGTTTTCTACAGTTCCAAAAACCAACCCCATTTCACACTCTTGAACAGCTCAGATGCTGTAAAGTATTCTGTCATAAGAGCATCAAAGTGAGAAAAAGTATTAAAACACCTCTTGGCGATGTAGATGTTCAAAGTTCAGGAGTTTGCAGTTAATGAGAAGCTTCTGGGGGTTTAATTTCCTTTTTTTTGTCGAGTTACTGTGCAGAAGCTGAATCATTCCTTGATTTTAAGAGTTTGTGTCAGTAAGAGTACTTCACAACACACTACAGATACAACTGAAGTGACCGAACAGCGAGGCCATCCCAGTACTCCTCACTGGTGACTGGGTGTAGGGCACCCAGTGTCCTTCTTTCTGAGGACCCCACATTATCCTGTCCCACAGTGCTGGCACACAGACACTGCCCAGCCGAGCCAGCGCTTGGCCTCGGGAAGAATCAGCATGCCAGGGGTGCAGATTTAGCACAGACCTCCTGACCTAAAAGGCAACTGCTGTGGATGGCTGGATGCAGTAAGTGAAAACAATTAGGTGTGAAGAAATGTGGAAAACAACTTACAGCTTCACAAAATGAAGTGACAGCTATCAAGGACTGACCCCAGCAGTTTTTGCATGGAGGAAAGGAGAGAAAAGTACCAGGCAGACAGGGATGGCAGAGGCAGCTGGGCACCAGAACGAGCAAACAGGTGGTCCTCAGCACTCTCAGTTCAACTTCTGTGTGCAAATTAGAGGCCAAAAGATTCTCTTTTTCTCTGCTATTTTGGGAAATAGACCCTACACGAATGAAGCATGCTTCTCAATGTGACAAAGCACAGAATAAAGGGGAGGAACCTGGATATCCTATCTGTGTATTGTAGCAGCCCACCCCCAAACCTGACTCTGGACTGGAAGGGCTCACTATTCCCATTAGTTGGAAAACATAAAATTCAAGACATTCCCTCTCTGCAGGGATCGAGACCAACTTTTTTTTCTTATTTCTTTTTTTTTTTTTTTTGCATTTTCAGAAAGACTTAAAAGTTACCAGTACTTCAAAAGTCACAGGGGAAAAAAAGAAAAAAATATATTTATATTTACTAGGTTGGGGTCAATCTAGTCTGTTCCTGACCAGCACCAAATTCAATAGCTAATTCCAACTTAGAAATAAAAATATTTATAAAATGTTCCTGTGTCCTGGTTTCCATTTTGAAATTATATTGAAGGACAAAATTGGCTGCATTAAATGTTATATTTTTACTGTTTTCCCCAAAGTAGTGACTCACTCATCCTAGACCTTCAGCAAAATTTTAACAGCTATGTCCCTCTCAGTATTTGTCCAGTGGTCAGTGCCTGAAAGTTGATGGGCTGCTAACAGCACTCTGTTCTGCCCTGCCATCCTAGAGAGGAAAGCCATCCATCTGGAGTTTCAGAGATCAAGTTCCAACCTCACATCCTACAGCCTCAATTCCTCTGGCATCTTCGCTGTATGATATTGTGAGTTTACTCTTCATAAGGCAGGTATTGCATCTGTTGCTGCTGCTTTTTGGATGTGTTTTGGATCCTTAGCACAGCTCACTGAACACACAGCTCACAAGTCAGTCTCATCATGAAAGCCTACTGTTTTCACAAAAAGGTGAAAATCATCCACCAAACTAGATGATAGACGTTTTCTATGATGAAGCAAAATCCTAGTGTAGACCCCTTCCACTATCACCCAACCTTCTAGTGTAAGTCATGTGAATCTGAGCCTACTTTAACCACAATTTCTCCTGAGAGCCGCTAGAAACACTCGGGTGCCTGGAAGAATTGGATGCCAACCTGCTGCCTCAGGAGGCTTGTTGAGTAACACATCTGTAGCTCAGTTTGCAACTGCAGTGTGAGATGCAGACTGAGATGCAGGTTGAGCTCTGGGTGGGAACCCAGAGAGATGAGAGGCCGTGAACTGCCAACCAAGGGCACAAGGAGCAGTGGCACAGATGGGTGAGGGACACTGGGAGGCACAGCAGGAGGCGAGGGCTTGGGAGGAAGACTGAGACTTTTGTGCATTTGCACAGTGGGGAGATAAAATCCAGGGTTTCCTTTGTCAGGGGTCCCTCCTCAGAGGCACCAGCTCGGGCTGTTTCTGTGTTACTGCACCGGGAATAAATGGTTTCACGGAAAGAGACACCTGAGACCCTGCCATGGGAAACCTGCGGTGGAACCACTGATGAACCTGGTCTGACTGTGTGTGAGGGGATTGTAGGAGTCAAGCGAGGCACCTGTGGGTTCACTGGAGTCACTGCTGTGAAGGGGCTTTGATACCAGCAGTAAAAGTCTTTGGCATTGGAAGTGTGATAGCCAGAGAGTCTCATGAATGGTCAGACTGGGAAGTTTCCTTAACAGGCTGCTGTTCTCTCAGTGTACACATCGCCCTTGTTCTATCCTTGTCCAGCTCTGAAAGAGCCACACAAGAGGAAAACTTGGAAAAATCTACCACTAGAATAGGTCTTATGGCTCCTACCCAAGCTGACAGGACTCTGCCACTCTAGACCTTCAGGTCAGCGTCTGAGGGTTTTATACTCAGATGTGTTTTATAACTAAGCTGTCCCTGCAACAACTCTGTCTTATTCCAGGTTGTAAAAAGAGCAGTGACTGGGTTACCTCCTTCTCTAGGGCTAGAAGGACAGCTGGCATTAGGTGCCCTGTTTCTCTCATTGCATGTCCCACAGCACAACCAGCCATATCACCAGGCCTTGTGAAAAAAGACAGATTCCCTGGTAGCTGTTCTTTGGGTGCTGATTTCATAAACTATGGCTATAGAGTACCTCGGGCTCCCTTGGGTTTCACCTCCGGGTATATCCATTTGTTTACTCAGAGAAGAAGGGCGTTACAGTGATCAGTAACTTTCATGCAAAAGTCCTTCCTTTTGCAGAGTTTCTGCAGATTCTCCCCATTGTAATGATGATATTAGGAAGTATCCTAGTGATTCCCCTGCTTCCCAGCAATGTTATAAATGCTCCTCCTCTATCAGAGACAGAAACCAGCCCCTGCTGCAAGAAAGATCACTGCATGTGATCAAGAATGGGGGAGCACTCTTCAGCTAAAATGAGGTCTCTGTGGCTCATGCAGGACCAAGAAGTGAAGTGGTTTTGTCTGAGTTCATTGACCCTGAGGACTGGCTGGGCTGGGTATAGGTTCTGGAATTATCATGTCTGCAAAGCTGTTGTCCTTGGAGGAGAGGACAACCCCATGCAGAAGATTTCCTCCCTTTCAGAAAGAAAAAGATTAGTAGTAGACTAAAAACATATTTTTCTTTATGGATAGAATGCATTGTCTTAATCTGCTGGACTGAATCACAGGTTGCTAAATGTTCTTAGCATCCCTATCTGTGAGTATAGCTCCATGCTTTAATTACAGTGGGAAAATAGCACATTGAGACGTGATCATCTCTCGCACATTTTGTGGAACATGCATTGAACTACTGGTTGGTACTTTACAGTGGGAGGCATTTCTACTCTTCTGCCTCCAAACCAAGCTGCCTTACAGAGGCAGAGGACTTAAGCCTGCAGAGGCTTTAGATTAAGTCCAACAAAATTTTGAAAGTAAATACCTGAAATAGGATTTATATAAAATAGTAGCATAGGAATTTGCAAGTTGAATATCTCTGAAACAGGAAGAGCTAAATATAGAGATCTGGATAGAGCTTTTAGACTTAAAATCCTGTTTCACGTGTTAGCCATAGATTAATACCCCTCAATAGGGTAAGGCATTTTATGCAAAGCCAGTGATTTGATAGCACTCATTAAGAAGATCCGTCATTTCATATAAAGGATGAGGTAGTCAAAAAACCTGTAATTTTAAGTGCACTTCTAAATTATTCTGCAAGATCTGTGGGAGCAGAGCTAGGCCTATGCTGATCCCAGATCAATATATGCATGGTGAAAAAAGAACTTTGAGATCAGAGGTAAAAACCAAGATGACCCATTTTTGTAGCATTAGAGACATGCTTGGCTAAAGCAAATGCAGGAGAATCATTCCCAGCAGCAGTCAAAGATGAAACTCAGTGCTAGTGCTCCCCACTTTGAGCAGGCTAATGCACAGAGCCACATGTAGAAATCCTCTCGAACCCAAGGCTGCCAGACACATATCTCTGCCACAGAACACAGACTGCAGAAGTGTCTTCTGACCTCCCAAAGGCCAGGGAGTATTCCTACCCCAGCACCAGAAGGTCTCTCTTCCTTTCAGGCTCTCACACTATCAGGTCCTGAGGCAGTCTGTGTGGGCACCTATCCTGCTGCCTTCTGGATACTGGGAATGTGCCATTGTCCTGGGCTCTGCATGAGCAAACACATCAGTTTTAAGCATCGCTATAACCATAAAAACAGAACTCTCCCATTGCTTCAAAATCAACCTTCCATCAAGTTATCTTTGAAATATTTGGTATGTATTTAAACCACACACAATAGGCATAATTAGGAAAAAAAGTCACCAAGACACAGGTGCCAAGAAGGAAAGAAAAATAACACTTGAGCTACTTTACACAGCCTCACACTGAGAAACCTGCCTCTCTCATTCATCAGTCCCAGAGCTGTAAGAACTTACCTCACTCCAGGCTCAGGGACTGTCCAGGTTGGCAGCCTGACCACCTTCCCCAGAAGGATAGTCTCCATACTCCATGCCTTCTCAGAGTTTGCCTGAGTTGTCACCCAAACATCCTAAGAGTTCTTCAGTCTCCTCCTCACTACATCATGAAGCGGTTTCAACACTCAGCCCTCCACAAGGACTGTCCTCCCTTCTTCAGAAACAGGAATATACCTTGGGCAGACAGTGCACCAAGTACACTCCTACTACATCAAGGGACAGAATTTCTCACTCATTCCATGAGGCAACAGGTAAGTTGCTGTAGAAAACCTTTTGACTGAATTTAATACTTTGTATCAACATGTAAATTGAAACCATATTTGGCATTTAATATATGCAGCATTCAACACATGCAGCTCATTGCTAGCTCTTGATTGAGATGAGACAATGGCAATCAACAGCTCTCGGAGGAAATGGATTTGAGATGACTGAGCTAGTTCCTTTACTACCATTTACAAGCGAATGCAAACCACACAACTTTATTAGCAACAATTTTTCCATTTCAAGTTATTCTGATGCTGTCTTTTAGAAAGTGTTCTCTGATCTGCTTTCATGGAATCACAGAATGTTAAGGGATTGGAATGGACCTTAAACATCATGTAGTCCCTAACTTCCTTGCCACAGGCAGGGACACCTCCCACAAGACCAGATTGCTCAAGGCTTTATTCAGCCTGGCTTTGCTGAGGCTGGGGCATCCACAGCCTTCCCAGGCAACCCGCTCCAGTGTCTCACCCTGTCTTACCCTCAAAGTAAAAAATTTTCTCACAGTACTGTGGGAAAAAACGANAGAAACAGGAATATACCTTGGGCAGACAGTGCACCAAGTACACTCCTACTACATCAAGGGACAGAATTTCTCACTCATTCCATGAGGCAACAGGTAAGTTGCTGTAGAAAACCTTTTGACTGAATTTAATACTTTGTATCAACATGTAAATTGAAACCATATTTGGCATTTAATATATGCAGCATTCAACACATGCAGCTCATTGCTAGCTCTTGATTGAGATGAGACAATGGCAATCAACAGCTCTCGGAGGAAATGGATTTGAGATGACTGAGCTAGTTCCTTTACTACCATTTACAAGCGAATGCAAACCACACAACTTTATTAGCAACAATTTTTCCATTTCAAGTTATTCTGATGCTGTCTTTTAGAAAGTGTTCTCTGATCTGCTTTCATGGAATCACAGAATGTTAAGGGATTGGAATGGACCTTAAACATCATGTAGTCCCTAACTTCCTTGCCACAGGCAGGGACACCTCCCACAAGACCAGATTGCTCAAGGCTTTATTCAGCCTGGCTTTGCTGAGGCTGGGGCATCCACAGCCTTCCCAGGCAACCCGCTCCAGTGTCTCACCCTGTCTTACCCTCAAAGTAAAAAATTTTCTCACAGTACTGTGGGAAAAAACGACAGGAGACAAGCACA
>VZRZ01003514.1:103663-118942 GCA_013398175.1 Climacteris rufus | reverse complement strand
CCGCCGCCGCCGCCGCCGCCGCCGCCGCCGCCGCCGCCGCGCCCTTCTTCGCCTCGCCCTCCTCCAAAAGGACCTTCCTGCAGGCTTACTTCAGGAACTTCAACCTCTCCTTTTGTGATACTTACACCATCTGGGACCTGCTGCGGGAGATGGCCGGCCCCGACGGCCTGGACTGCAGCCTGGACAACCTGATGGTGGACCTGGTGGTGGCGGCGGCCGGGGCGCTGGGCGGGGAGGCCTGTAGCAGCTGCGTCCAGGCGTACCAGCGGCTGGACCAACACGCTCAGGAAAAATACGAGGAGTTCGACCTCTTGCTGGAGAAGTACTTGCAATCGGAAGAGTACTCGGTCAGATCCTGCCTGACGGACTGCAAGGTAGGAGGGGGCGTCCCGGCTGAGCGGGGCCGCGCGGGGCTCGGTTGAGTGGGGTGCTGCGGTCCCCGGTGGTGCTGGGACAAGTCCGGAGCCCTCGGGGAGGCTGGGACAGGGCGCTGGGACAGGGAAGGCAAAGCAGGGCTTGGCCTGAATGAGCACTCACACGTCCCTTCACACCTCTCCGCACACAGGCAGGCTCCTGGCACCCCGCTCCCAACACCCCCATCCTGGCACCCCACTCCCAACACCCCCATCCTGACACCCCATTCCCAACACTCCCGACACCCCATTCCCAACACCCCCATCCTGACAGCCCATTCCCACACCCCCATCCTGACAGCCCATTCCCAACACTCCCGACGCCCCATTCCCAACAGCTCTCTCCCAACACCCTGCTCCCATCACCCCATCCCAAGACCCATTCCTGACACCCCATTCCCCACACCCCAGTCCGCACCAGCCTCTCCTGCAGCCCTTTCCATGTGCCCCCCTGTGCACACAGGGGCCGAGCTGGGGCAGCTGTGGGGGCTTCAGTGCTGCCTCAGAGCTGCTGCTGCTCCTGGGACAGCCCAGGGCTCTGCCTGGCTCTTGTTAGACCAGCGTGACCTGAGATGAACCACGGTGCCAGGGCCCCTTCCCTGTACACAGCAGCTGTTTTCCAGCTCTTCCAGCCCTTCTGCACAGGGAGCTGGGCCAGGGCTGCTGGGATGTGCCTGCCACCTTGGTGCTCCCCCAGTGTCACTGACTGTCCCCAGCCCCAGGGCACAGCCCATGTTCCAAAAGAGATGGGTGATTGTCTCCCCAGCATCCATGGGATGGAGCCTCAGCACGGAGCTGTGTCCTCTCCCAAATGAGTCACAGTCAGATCTCCATCAGAACACCCCCTGTGCTTCCCAAAATTCCACCTGCTCCGGCTGCCTGGCTGCCCTGTGCAGGGGTTGGCCGGTGCTCTTCTGGGACAGGAGTTCAGAGGGACACTTGGAGCTCTTGGGGTGGTGTTCCTGCCTGGGAAAGCGCAGGAGCAGCCCCAGAGCAGCGCTGGGACATCGGGGTGGTGCCTTTCACCACGGGCAGGCTGGGGAGATCCTGGCCACCACTGCAAGGGTCACTTCTGTGAGGAGCTGGCTTTGCACAGGAGCTTGTGCTGGCAGGCTGGGCCCGGGCCAAGGCAGGTAATTGCAGTCTGCTTTCCCCAATTCCCCCTGTGGTTTCCCAGGGATGTGGTTTCCAGTCTGCTCCCAGTAGTTTGGCCCTGCTGCTCTGCCTCCGCAGGGAGCTGGGTGCTGTCCGTTGTGCTGCTCCTGCTCCCAGGGACCCAGCAGGAGCAGGGTTTGGTGCAGCACAGACATTCCAAGTTCAGGAATCAGCTTTCAGGCTTAGCTTCCATCTCTGCTGAGGGCAGAGAGAGACCCAGAGAGAGAAGTGAAAGGTGAGAAAATAATCATTATGTGTGGGACTCCAGAATGTGGAGGAACAGAGCCATGCCTAGATCTTCCTTAAGTGTCCCTGATTTTGACATCTTGATGGGAAAGCAGGAAATGTGTCTGGGAGATGCAGAGCTGCAGGTACTGGCAGGATTTGTACGTGTGGACTGCCTCACTGTTGCATCAGTGCATCCTTGGAGCATCTGTGAGCTCCAGCTTTGCATTCCACAGGCAGCACTTGGCAAGCAACAGGAGGCAGGAGCAGCAGGGACAACCTGTGCACACTCCTGGGCCAGCCACGGGGAAGTTCCCATGGGAGTGCCCGAATCTTCACCCTCCCACCAGAGCCCTCACAGCTCCCATCCTTCTGGTTGCTCCTGAAAATCAGGCTGCTGAATTTAAGGCCGTTCACTCCATATTGCTCCAGCTTTTCACATCCATGAGTCTCAACTTTTCCCTCTCAGTGGCTGTGAATAGCCAGCCTGCTCCAGCCTTGTGGTGACCAGCGAGTTTTGGGCTGATTTCCAGTGCTCTGAGCTTCAGCAGGGGCTGCAGTTCCTCCTTGCCTTGGAAAAACGTGGCTGGTGGGATTTTTGGAGTAGTCTGGGTTTGTCATTCCCATCCAGATGCTGAATGATACCTGTTTGTGAGGGACAGCAGAGCTGCTGCCTGATGGTGACAACATCTGAGAGCAAATGACAGCAAAAGAGGAGGAGAAGGGAGCGGAATGTGCAGCTTGGCCAGCGTGAGAGCTCCTGCAGAGCCCTCCCAGCAGGACTCTGGCTGCAGGAGCTCTGGAGCTGGGGAAACAGGATTTAAAGGATATTTCTGGGCCAGGGCACTGTGGCAGCAGGGCTGTGCATGGAGCTTCCCATTCTCATCCCTGCCACTCCATAGCAGCAGCTGGAAAATCGAAGGTGGGGCAGCACAGCAGCCCCAGCTCACCTGCACACAGCCTCCCTCTGCAGAGCCACGTAGCCCTCTGGAATTCCATGGACAGCACACAGGGAGCTCTTTGGCAGCCAAACCTCTCTGGGGATTTTGGCCCCTTATTCCATCTGATCTCAAACAACAGCAGCACCAAATCCCAACCGGAGCTGCCACTTCCTTCCTACGGCACAGACTTGACCCCAAGCTAAAAACTTGGGATCAGGAGAACACTGAGGGTTGGTTTTGGGAGACACATAATTCCTTATTAATAAATAATGCCAAGAGCTGCCCCTGGGTGTGGTGGGGAAAAGGCAGGTGCTGCCAGGAGGGGAAACAGCATCGTGGGCATCCAAACCCGGATCCATCCGTGCCCAGAGATCAGGGAAATCTGGACCAAAGTCTCCCTGGGAGAAAGAAATCCCATGAAATGGTGGGGTCTGTGTGTAGTTCAGCTGCTGAGATTCCTCATTGCTGGAATACTCTCCCAGGAATTTTTGTTTTCTGCTTGGGGATCATCCCTGGGCAGACCCCACTTCCTGCATGTGTTGTTATTCCATCAACTTCCACATCACTCCTTGGAAACGTTTTACTTGTTGCTCCTACAGCTAACCCCAGAAATCCCTGTGGCTGAGAGACAGCGAACCATGAAGTTGCATTTTTGGGGCTTATTGTTTGCATTTCCCATTTGGTGGGATTTGGGGGGGTCTGGCTCTCACAGGACCCTCGTGGACAGGGCCCTGGCACCCTGCAGACAGAAGGGAGAAGGGAAGTGAGTGCATCCATCTTTTCCATTTCACCTCTTCACAGATGTGCCTGCCAGCTCCTGGATCATGGT
Source organism: Climacteris rufus (assembly GCA_013398175.1). Classification (NCBI taxonomy): domain Eukaryota; kingdom Metazoa; phylum Chordata; class Aves; order Passeriformes; family Climacteridae; genus Climacteris; species Climacteris rufus. The sequence goes on along the minus strand of VZRZ01003514.1, from coordinate 115,379 downwards.
GCTAGGTAGGGATGATATGGATAAAAGGTGGAAAATACCTGTGGTTTTCTGACCATAAGAGAGAAAAGTCATTAACTGAGTCAGGAGCAGCTCCTGGCTGCCCCCAACTCCCTATTCCTGTGTGACTTGAACCCTTTGTCCCTGCAAAACACAATGAACTGGGTGCTCTGAGGGGTTGTGGGGACTCTTTGGAGCATCCTGACTCCAGGAGGTCACAGCCTGGGAATGTGGGTGTTGGACTGGATGTCCCTTGGGAAATGCAGCACAGAAACTGTCAGCCCAGGCTTTGCAGGACTTGGTGCAGGAGGAAATCCCTGTGCCCTGAGGGTGCCTGGGGCTGGTTTGTGCCTTTCTCCTCTTTCCAAACAGGGAAATAGCAGCGTTGCTCTGGCTCAGCCACCAGATGAGAGCTTTGCTCGTGCCAGGCTGAGCTCAAAGTGCCCCCTGCCACCATTCCTGGGGCAAATCAAGATCTGTGGGACAAAGGCTGTGGAATTAAGGAGTCATTAGGCTGCGAGAAACAAAGCTGTGGAGAGAGAAGGGCTGACAGGCAGGAGGGGGCTGGCAGCAGAGCTGGGCAGGCCGGGCTGGACAGGACCTGTAGCATCTCAGCCTTGATTAGATTAGCAGCCTTCTCTGCACAGGGGCCCCTGGCTGTGGGAGCTGTTCCTGCACCTCTGATTTCCCCGCTGCCTCCCAGGGCAGCATTTCACTCCCGAGCCTTTGTGGTTCCATGTGGGTGATGTGCTGGGAGGGGAGGCTGATTCCTGCTCTGCCATGGCCCCTGGCACAGCCCACGTGGAGCAGGGAGCAAATCCACAATGCCCAGGTTCAGCACCCTCTGGGGTTCTGTTTCTGGCTCTTGTTTAACCAGGAACAGCCTCAGGGATTGGTGTCCCTGCAGAGCTTCCCTCCCTCTGGAGCGTCCTCTGGAAACACAAACGTGCTGGGAGCTTTGGGAGCACCAAGCCTTGGGGTTATTCCAGTGCCAGGGATGCCTCTTGGGGCAACCAAAGCAGCGTTTTACCTTCACAAAAGGAGCTCAAGTTGAGTTTCTTTGGGCTGGGCTTATCCCAAATGCTGCTCCAGCTGGTGCACTCCTGCTCTGAGCCTGGATGGCTCCTTGCACGGAGGGAAGGTCCCATGGAACCCACAGAAAACGTGGTTTCACCAAAATTGTCTGCTTTTTCGAGGGAATTACACTAATATTGAGGCTTCCAGAGAATCTGTGGATGGGTGACTGCAAAGCTGCACCTGGACCTGGTCCCCTCTGCAGCATTTGCTGTGCCAGGAGCAGCAGCAGCAGCCGGGAGGGGAGAGGCTGCTCCTGCTCACTGTCTGCACCTGGAGCTTCTCCCCAGAGCCAGCCTGGCCGCTGAGGTGGAGCTTTCCTGGTGTTTCATAAGGTGAAAAGAGGTTCCAGAGTGAATTCCAGAGTAATTCCAGCAGCTCGGCTCAGTCATTTGGCAGCCTGAGCAGGAGCACATGCACGGCCTTAGCCAAGCGTGTGGCTCCACATCCCCCACCCATCCCATGGGAGCAAAGGGAATTTTTTGCAGCCCTGCACAAGGATGGGATTCAGTTGTATAAAGAATTTGGGCCAAAGGAACGCAGTGGGTTTGGTGTGCAGGTGCTGTGGCCACAGCCTCTGGCACAGCCTGATTCCACTGCCTTGTGTCTGGTGCATCCTCAGTGCTTGGAAAAAGAGATCAGGACTTGGAAAACAGAAGCAGCAAAACCTGAACTGATGGAAGGAGTGGTGAAAAGAATGTTGAGGTGTCAGGGATGCTCCAGTGGTGCCTGGGAGGGCTGGAAGCCGTGTGGGAACGGGGGTGCTCAGGTGGTGCTTGGACTGTCCTGAGTTTTGCTGGGGGTTGAGACATCTCAAGCTGCCTGGGAAGGTGTGCTGGGCTGGAGGCCGGACCCACACGGGTGCTGTGGGGTGAAACACCCTGGGGTGGGGTCAGGGTGTGAATGGGGGGGGTTTATTGCTGATTTGGGTCGGTTTGGCTGCCTCCTTTGAGCTCCTTGTCTGTCCGTCCTCATTGTCTGCCAGTCCTTGCCCGTTCACATCTGTCAGTGGTGCTGCAGGGAGAACCCAGAAGATTCCCAAGGCAGCAGCAGGTCTCCGTGGAGCAACAGGCAGGTCAGCACATGGTGCAGGGATGAGCACGAGGGAGGGTGAAATCCATGTCCCCCAAACTGTCCCCAGCAGCTCCCAGTGCCGCAGGCTCCCGTTCTGCTCCGTGTGCTCCCGGCTGTGCCAGGGCCAGCCCGGCTTCCTCTCCGTGTGTGCCCATCCCTGGCAGCACAGTGGGCACAGGGCTTCACCAGGGGGTGGAATGAGCTCCTCAGAGGTGCCACCTCAGCAGCTGGAGGTGGAAAATGTCCGGCTGGTCTGTGGGGTGCGGGAAGGCTCCGGGAGTCGGGAGCTCGGCAGCGTTTGTGTTGATATCAGCAAAATGTGGGAGCTGGGAAAACAGCACAGCCCCCTTGCTGTGCACTGCATTGTCACAGGCTTCCTGGGGTGGCCAGAGCAGGGCTGTCTTGCCAAACTGCTTTTCCTACCAGGCAGTGATCCATTCTCCCCACGGACAGAGGGATCTGCCAGCCCTGCGTGTCCCTGTGGGGAGGAGGCAGCACTGGGAGGTGGGAGAGGATGCACAGGGTGTCTGCTCAAAGCTGGCCTCACCTGCTCCCTGCCTGGGGACTGCATTCTTTCCCATTTGTGCCCAGCAGGGATCACACACGGCCTGGCCTGACCCCGGCACTGGGCAGAGTACAGAGGCCTCACCAAAACATCCCACGGCCCCAGGCCTGGCCCTGTGGATGCCCCCCGGGCTTTTCCCGTGCTGCCAGGCCCCAGAGCTGCCAGCAGGCAGGCAGGCAGCAGAGGCAGGAGGGGCTGGGCTGCCCGGGGCTATCCCTCTGTCCCCCGATGCCATTAGGATGCGACTCATGCCTGGCTCCACGCAGGAGCTCGTCCTTGGAAGGGCAATGACTCAGGGACAGCAAATCTGGGAATGAGACACCCAGGCTGCCTGGGCAAGAAGTAGCCATCTGTCCACGCTGCTCCAGCCCCCTTCCCCCGGACAGAGCCTGCCTGGGATGGCTTCTCCCTTGGGCCTCACTCCTCAGCCCGGTGCTCCTCATCCCGGTTCCTGGCTTCTCCCTGGGGCCTCTCTCCTGAAGCGCTCCTGAGGAGCAGCACTGGCAGCATTGCCTCCCCCAGGTGCTGCCAGTGTGGCCACTCTGTTGAAAAAGCAGCATGAAACAGCCTCACCTGGCAAGGGTTTGGCTTTCCAGAGCCCTGCCCGTGCCAGCATCGCGCTGCTGCCGGTCCTGGCTGGAGAGGAAACGCCACCTGCCCTGCTCATCCTCCAGGGAGAATCAGATCCACGTGTTTGGCATCCTGGCTGCAATCTCAGCCCTGCAGGGCAGCTCTGCAGCGCTGCTGGGGGTGGAGGCTGCCCGTGGATGGGAGAGCAGAGGTACAGCTGGAAGGGGCACTGGAAGTGGTTGGAATGGGAGTTTTCCTGGAGAGGGCTGTGCCAGCACCTCTGTTTGCCCAGAGCAGGGAGCCTGGAACACCCTGTGCCCACAGGCACCAGTGCCAAGTGTCCCCACTGCAGCTGGTTATGGAGGGAGAGGAGGCAAGTGGAATTTTCTTGGAATTTTCGGAACAGGTGCAGGACTAATATGGCTGACCAGTGCTGGCAGAGCAGGAGCAGTATTTTTGTGTTTACTGAGTGCCAGGTTCTACCCCCTCCACACCTGGGTGTCTCCCTGACTTGCCCCTGTCGTGTTCCTTGGAGCTGCTTGGCTTTGGTGTCATTTTCCATGGAGCTGGCTGTGGGGAGAGGAATCCACAGGGGTCTCTGCCTGGCTGTGCAGCAGCAGCGCTTTCCTGCCCTGGTGTGTTACTTGTTTGTCATCATTCCTTGCTCTGCTGTTCAGATGAGACTGTCAGGGAGCAGCAGGGAGAGGGAGAGCCCCAGCCTGTCCAGGGGAGAGCAGCAGGATTGGGGCTTCCCTTGGGATTTGTGCCTGAGGATGCCAGCCAGCAGAGCCTGCCTGCTGCTCACCACAGACACTGGGTCACCCTGGGGTTTTCCTCTCTGGAAGGGAGCAGCAGCAGAGATCTGCATGTGCTGTTCAGCCAGGGGTGGAAAACCAGAGGCTGCAGCTCTCAGGTCTGACATGAGCCATGCCCACTTGTGTCTCCAGCAGCAGGAGCTGCCAGGAGCGCTGATAGGCATCTAGAAATCATCTTTTCCTGCATTTAAGGGACTCGTGGGCACGAGTTTAGGTGACTGCAAGGCCCAGCATGAGCAAGGAAGATTCTGCACTTCCCTGTGAGCATGGAAGGTGCCCAGGAGCCAGGATGCTCCTTTCTCCCCACTGCTGGCTGCCTGAGGGAGCAGGGATGGGCCAGATCCTGCTACTCAGCCCTCTCTGTGGGGTGCACATGTAGGACAGGAGGGAGCAGGTTCCTCCTGCTGCCTCTCACCCTGTCCCAGTCCCAAGTGGGAGCTCGTGGGATGCTGTGCAAGGGGCTCCTGGCAGGGTGCAGCGTGGGGCCCTTCCAGACTGCTGGCCTGGGCACTCACACCATCCCAAGAACACTTTTCCAGCCTCATTCCATGGAAGGGGGATGAGCAGAGAAACTTCTCCCTCGCCCCCATCACTGGTGGGTAATTTATGGCTCGTGGCACTGAAGTGTCTCGCCTTTATTTTTTCATATCCTATCTAATGTAACAGGATGTTCTCATTAGCTGTATAAATGTTTAATCCACTTTTGAATCCTGCTAAGCTCCTGGCTGCAGCAGGATCTGATGGCAGTGAGTTCCTCAAGCCATCCTAATGGATGGCAGGGACCTCACTTTCCCTCTGTCCCGACTCCGCCGTGTTCAGCTTCGGCTTGGCAGAGCTCTCTAATTACTTTTTAACTAATTGGGCCCGTAGGGTGGGCTGCTGCCTGACCCGCTGGGGGCTGGCAGGTGGGGGATTGTACAGGGTGGAGCTGCTGGACAGAGTCCAGAGGAGCCCATGGAGATTCTCCAAAGGCTGGAGCCAGCCTGGGAGAGCTGGGGGGGCTCAGAAGCTCCAGGGAGAGCTCAGAGCCCCTTCCAGTGCCCAAAGGGGCTCCAGGAGAGCTGGAGAGGGACTTTGGACAAGGCAGGGAGGGACAGGACACAGGGAATGGCTCCCAGTGCCAGAGGGCAGGGTAAGGTGGGATATTGAGAAGAAATTATTTCCTCAGAGTGTGGAGAAGCCCTGGAACGGGAGGCCTGGCCTTCCCCCTGGACCATGTGGAGTCACAGGGACAGAGCCCTCTGGATGCCCAGGAGAGCTCTCAGTCCCTGGCCAGCAGCTGTGTGTCCCAGGCTCCTGCTGAGCATCCCCTGGCCACACAAACCTTCCCACTGCGCTGGCCTGGCCTTCCTGGAGAGCTGCTCTTCTCCCTAGAGCCCAGCCCAGCCCCCTCTGGAGAGGGCAGCACAAAGCTGGGATGTCCTGCAGCCTGGGAATGCTGCTCCCTCTGCCCCGGAGCTGGGGACAGGGACTGCGTGTGCTGCTCTGGCAGCAGTGCCCATGGCCAGCAGGGCCCACACAGAGTCCCTGGAATTCCAGGGAAGGGGCAGGGACAGCAGGAAGGCTGGGATGAGCTGGGAGCTGTGGGAATCCATGAGCCACCACCTCCTCACCCCCTTGGAGAGAGGATCCATCTGTGCCAGGGTGCAGTTTGATAATGCAGGGAAAGATTTAAAGGGAATTGGAAGGTTTTCAGCAGGGATTGTGTTCAGGCAGCCCTGCAGTGGGCTGAGGGCTGGGTGGCTGGACAGGGGAACCTCCGGCCAGATCCCAGCTTGAACTGGGAGAAGTGGGAGCTGTGCTGGGAGGGAAGGGCTGCAGACACTGCTGGGCAGGGACAGGGAGCAGCCTGTGCCAGGCACACAGACAGGCCCTGGCTGTGCAAAGCAGGAGGGCCTGGCACTGCTCACTGCCTTCCTGTTCATCCAGCTGTGCCATTAATTGCTGTGATTAATCAATAGGCACAGGCACATGGCCGTGCTGGGATGCCACATGCCCTGGCCCCTCAGCACAGGAGATGCTGGAGGTGTCCAAAGTAAATCCACAAGCCCTGCTCTCCCAGGGAATGCTCTTCCTGCTGGCTGTGTCCTGCTGGGGTGGGAGCAGGCTCCCCCTGGCCCTGCACCCAGCAGCCCTGGGTGCCAGGAGCAGGTGAGCAGGGCCAGGAGGCTGTGGCTGTGCTCTCTGTCCCCTGAGAGCATCCCAGCCTTGTCAGCCGTGTGGGGGTCACACCCTAAAACTCTGTTCTTTCAGAGCACTTGGGGTGTTGTGTGTCTCTGTTGGGTTTGAGTCATCTGGAGTGGGGTATTTTGGGCTTTTCCCTCTAAAGGAAGGAGCGTTCAGACACTCTCTTTAATCCAAGAACTGGGAATTAGAGCGAAAATGCTTTATTTTTAAAACTAAGAGGAAATATTTTAAACTTTAAAACCATCAGCTGCTCCATGAGGTCACAGTGGAGAGTGGGCAGCTCTGACAAGTCGCTTCCAGGTAATTTGGCAGCGACTTCATCACTGAGGTCAGGGGATATGGGTCTGGTCTTGGGATGTGGATGGGAAGCAACTGTTTGGGAGCACAGGGGACAGCCCAGTGAGGAATCTGGGTGCTGGACCCAGATCCCACTGCACCCATAAGAAGAAGCAGGATGCAGACTGGGTGGGATGGCTGGGGCAGAAGTGCTGGGAGAACCAACCCTGCACGGAGCTGGGCTGCAGGGTGAGGGGGAGCCTGCAGTGGGCACATCCCAGCCGCTGCAGCAGCTCCGTGTGGAGCTTCCAGTGCTGTTGGAGGCACAGCCACTGTGGCTGGGGTTCCCTGCAGCCTGGGTGCCTCCAGCCCCGTTCCCCCAGCCCATTCCTGCTGGCAGCCCCATGCCAGTGGCCAGCACAGGCAGCCCTCTGTGCCCTCTGGAGCTGGCTACAATGGGCACAGGCTGCCCTGCTTGGGAAACGTCGGAGCTGCGGCTCCAGCGCTGTCATCGCCCGGCAAAAGTCAACTTTAGATTAAAAATAAAGTGCAAACAATACAAACCCCATAATGGTGCCCAGTTGTTGGGGTTTAGAGTTGGCTTGGGGTTTTGCTCCCCCCTCTCCTAACCCAGAATGTGTCAAGGCAGGGATAACAGCTCCAGAACTATCAAAGAAACCAAAAATCAGCTGTTGGAGAGATGATGTTGGAATAGCCCCTAGCGAGGAGAATTTACAAAAAAAAAAAAGCCTAAAAAAAGCTGGTTTCAAGCTCCACATTGTTACTGTCCGAGTTAATTGAATACAGTGGTAATTGGACATTGCAGCTTGTGTTTGTGACTCCTCCTGGCTGGCCCTGGACCTCAGCATTCCCTTCATCCTCTGCCATCCAGGGGGGCTCTTCTCTCCCCCCCAGCCTGTCCTGCCTCCCGATGTGCCAGAGTTTGGAGAGCTGCCCAAGCAGCTCATTAGCACTGCTCATTTCCCTGGGTCCGAGATTAATGAGGCACAGCCACTCCAGATGCTCCTCTCAGGCCAGGATGGAAATGTGAGTCCCAGGAACCACTGTGGGAGGGGAGGGGGCTGCTCCTGCCAGGGGTCTGGCAGGGATTGCTCTTCCCATCCCTCCTGGAAGCTGGGAGCTGGGTGCATGAGGTGAGCAAAGAGGGAAGGGAGGGGAGCTGTGATGGCAGAGCCCAGTTTCCAGAGGGATCCTCACCTCTGGTCCTTCTGGAGTTGTTGTGTAGGGAAAAACTCCCTATTTTCCTCTCTGCCCTCGTTATCCTGCTCCAGTCTGCACATCCCCCTTCCACAGAAGTGGATTTTGGGCTGGGGATGCTGCCCCTGCCTCTAATTAAGGAGAACAGTTTGTTACGTTTGTGCCATTAGCAGGATTTTCCTTGGGAAAGCTTCCCTTGGTTCCTGCTCACGTGGGAAAGCAGCAGTTTGTTGTGTTCATTGCAGGTGGTGTTGCTGCTGGGCACCCAGAGTATCCCAGGCACTGCATCTTCTGCACTGGTGTTGCATCCCAGGGATGCTGCTCCATTCCTGCTCCTTGATTCTCCTGGAATTTAGCTGGGCTGCTTCCACGGGGAATGCCAGTGGTTGCAACAGACTGAAAAAATGAGTGTGTTCTCTTCTGCAGGAATCCTAAGGACACAGAAAGGCTCTGGGCAAGCTGTTGGGTGGGGAATGCTATCCTGGTCCTGACAGGAGACAGAGGGAATAGTGCAGGCAGGGAAGAATTCCCGTTTGGCACAGAATTCCCTGTCCCTCTGACTGCTGCTTCCAGATCCTGCTGGAAGTGTGAGCAGACAGGGAGCTCCATTAAAACTTGGAAATCCAATTCATTTTCTTTCATTTTAATGTCTTTTATGATGAGGTTTTTCACCCCACCTGCAAAACCCCGATGTGGACAGAGCCTGTCCTGCTCCTTCCATATAAATTGGGTGTCTGAAGTTGGCTCCTTTCCTGGGCAGCCAAATTCCATGTGCATTCTCAGAGTCATCCAGCCAGCCCTCCGAGCTCAAAGTGCAGGGAGAGGGCACCCAACTGGAGCTATTTGGAGTTCAGGTCACTTATATTTACTTGGCCAGGCTGGAGATCTGCCAAAAGCCAGCCCAGAGTGGCAGGAACGCGGATTGCATCCCAACCCTCTTCCTGAAGAATCCAGAGAGGGCAAGGATGCAAAGCAGGGAGCTTTCCTGGTTGATCTAAGCAGGGAATACATTTCTTCCTGTCCTAAATTCTCACATGTCCTTTTTAACAGCAGGACAAAGGAGGTTGTGTGGGGTAAACTTGGAGATACCAAAACCTTGAGCATCCCAGGGAATTTGCTCCTTGCCTGGGGTGTGGATCTCTGTGGATGCAAGATGGGAAGATGCTGGGATCTCCTGGAGATCCTTCCATGTCTCAGCCTGACCCTGGGGGAGTGGGACCAGCAGGTCTTGGATGATTTTGGTTTTGAGTACACATGGGCAGTGTCCACCCTGCAGAGCTGCAGGAATTCCTGGAGGATTCGCCCCCAGTGCTTCTCTGAAGGAAAGGAAAGGAAAGGAAAGGAAAGGAAAGGAAAGGAAAGGAAAGGAAAGGGAAAAGGAAAAGGAAAAGGAAAAGGAAAAGGAAAAGGAAAAGGAAAAGGAAAAGGGAAGACAGAAGGGAAAAGTGCTGCAGGTTCTGGGTGAGTGCTCCAGCTGTGCCTCTCCAGTGGTATCACCACTCCTTGCAGTCTCTCCCTCTGTATTTCATTAAATTCATGGAATGTCCATGTCTGCAACCCTCTGCCACATTCCCTGATGGGAATCAGCACAAACATTTCAGGGGGATCCTGTGGATCCATTTCCACAGGAGAGCAGGATGAGCCTGAGCAGCTTCCTACAAAGCCCTGGGGAACCTGCTGTTCCAGCTGCCTTTGTCCCCCAAATCCAGAGCTGGAAGAGCTGAGGTGAAGCCGCGCTCCTGGGCTGGAGATCCCTCCATGCTGGGCTGCACGTGGGAGCTGGGATGTGGCTGGGATCTGGGAAGCAGCGTGGGAGAGAGCTGGAGCTGGGAAGGAGACAGGCAGGAGATGGGAGTGAGTAAATGAGCCTGGGTTGTGACTAAACGGGGAGCGTGAGACATCTGCAAATATTAGAGATGTGTAAACACGGAGCAGGCAGAGGGAATGGGGTAGGCAATGATTGAAGGGAGTGAACTTTTGGATGGAGAAATGTAGGTCAAGTATGAAGGCAAACTTGTAGGCAGCGAGATAAGTGCTGTGAAACAACATCCTTGGGAAACACGAGGGAGTCCCACTGATGGAGATGTTTATCCTAAGGCACATGAGGGCTGGAAAGCAGGCTGAGCTGGAGGGGTGGGCTCGGGGTGTCCATCCCAGGTGGGGCTGGGCACGGCAGCACTGCCCATCCATCTCTGGTGGGCCGTAATTCCCCTCTAAACTACAGGCTGCTGGTGGTTTCACTAATTCACCCAGGATTTAATGCTGAAAACTTCATGGCTTTGGAGGGAATTTCAGCTAGTTCAAATCCAAGCAGGTCGTCCACACCAGCTGCCCGAAATCCTCTGTGGTCAGCAGGGGAAGGAGCAGCACCTCCAGCCCCTCACTGCTGGATGCTCCAGGGGTTGGGGTGTTCACAGGACACCTTCTCCTTGTTGCTCTAAAGGCAGCCCCAATAATCAAGGTAATTAATAAGGGACCTCTCTGGTTTGCTGCAGATTACACAGGAGTGTGTGTGAACAGCAGCCCGACGTCCAGGCAGGGACTGACATAAGGATGTGTCCTGTCTGGATAAAGGCTGGGCAGTCAGTGCATGGTTTGGAGCCTGTTTACAAGCCCCTGGGGCTGTGTCCCAGCAGTGTGAGGGGTCACTGTCCCCGGGGCTCTCTGCCCCTCCTTCACACCCTTTTGGCAGCTTTGCAGCAGCAAACACCCACTAAAGAGCAGCCCACCCTCTGTTTTGCTGCCCCGTGTGCCACATCCAGAGCTGATGGGGACCAAGGCACTTTAGAGGAGGTGAGAGGGAGCACCGGGGTGGCTCAGGGAGGAGGAAGATGCTCTGGGACCGGTGTTTGAATTTTTGTGTGACAGACCGAGCTCTTGGGTCAGCGATGTTGGCACAGTCTGCCACGGTGCCTGTCTGCAGGGGACGTTATTCCATGTGCTAATCAGCTTTATTTACGGTGGGTTCAGCCCTGTGACTCTCAAGTGAGGCGTTTCTATCCATCCATGCTCAATGAGTGACTCTGAGCAGGGCTGGGAGCTCTCCCTTCCCCTTCCACCCTGCAATGCTGCAGCTGCCCCGGCGCTCGGGCAGTGACCTGTCCCTGCCCCTGCCTTCCCCCAGGCTGTCTACAAGGCGTGGCTGTGCTCCGAGTACTTCAACGTGACCCAGCAGCAGTGCCGGCAGCGGATCCCGTGCAAGCAATACTGCCTGGAGGTGCAGACCAGGTGCCCCTTCGTGTTACCGGACAATGACGAGCTGATCTATGGAGGTTTGCCTGGCTTCATCTGTACGGGTAAGGAGGGCCGGCCTCACACGGGGCACGGGGGGTCGTGCTGAGCCCTGGGCAGCTGGCCAAGCCACTGCCCGGCTTTGGGAGGCTGGTTGGGGTGGGAGGAGGAGGTGATGGGGAACGTGGCCGTGCTGGGGGTGCAGGGTGAGGGGTGATGGGCGACAGCACAGCACATAAAAGTTCTGCTTCCCTAGCACGGAAAGAGCTGCAGGTGGTGGATTGAAGGCTGTGAGCAGGATGTGGGGAGCCCTGAGCTCGCCTTGCAGCCTCACTGATGCACTGGGGGCCAGTCCCCAGGGCTCTCTGCGGGTCCTGCTTCTCCCAGCACACAGGCACCGGGGCTTGCTGCCCCCGCAGCCCCATCCCGAGTGTCCTGCTGACCCTTCCTCCTCCTGCTGCTCCTCCCTTCCTGCAGGGCTGCTGGAGAATCAGCTGCCCGACGAGGAGGCCAAGTGCTGCGAGGTGCAATGGGACTCCTGCGAGCACCCCCGGGACAGCGACGAGGACACCCCCCCCAAATCCACGGCGTCAGAGTCGCTCCATTTCCACCGCCACGACCCCCACGTCCATCACCAGCGGCAGAACCACTACCACCTCTACCACCACCACCACCACCACCACCACCACCACCAGTACCACCAGTACCC
>VZRZ01003514.1:87107-103227 GCA_013398175.1 Climacteris rufus | reverse complement strand
GCGCTGGCGGGCGCGGTGCCCTCGCTGCTGCGCCGGGGCCTGGGGACGGGAGCGGGGCGCTGGGACAGCGCGCTGTGGCACCACCCGGGCTTGGTCTCGCTGCATCCCGCTGCTCCTCCGGCCCGGCCTCTCCTGCTGCTCTGTGCGAGGAGGCGTGGAGCAGCGGGGATGTCCCCGGCATTCCCACATCCCCCTTTGCCAAGTGTCCTGATGATTTGGTGTAACCTTTTTGTTGTCCTTCCTGAGCGGTGGGACTGGGCTCAGAGAGGAGCGAGGGAGAGGTGGCTCCAGCAGCACATGGGCTGAGGGAGAGGGATCCCACCTGGCTGCAGGTGGATGCAGGGAATCCCAAAGGCGTCCTTCCTTGCTCTCCGGCTCCAAATCGTGTCCTGCGTGGCAGGAGGACTGGGCAAAAGGGCTGGAGAAATCTGGCTTGTAGGGAGAGTCTCCCACACAGAGAGGCGCTAATACAGCCCAGCTAGGGAGGAGCATTTCTGTGAATAGTTTCAATCCACGGATGCCCCCGGATCTGGAAATTTCTGGGAGCCCAGCTGGACTCAGCCGGGCAAGGTGCTGGCTGGTGCAGCCTCGTTCGGCTCACTTGGGGTGGTTTTTTAACCTGAGCTCAGCATATCCAGGGATTCAGCCCCAAACAGACATCAGATCCCCAGGATCTGATCCCCAAATCATCTCCTAGGAAACTCCCAGCTCTCCACCCAGCCCCCAGAGCTGTTCCCAGCATGGACACTGCGAGGTGGTGCCTCCGGGCCCGGCACCAGGGACCGGAATTTGTCCTGGGCGTGGGCAGGGAAGGAGGAGAGGGATTTTTAGCACGAGGTCACGAGCTGGGTGTGAACCCATTCGCTGCTCCCAGAGGAGCTGGGATGGTCCCTTTGTTCCCAGGCTGGCTCTCGATGGAGAACCTACAGCAGAGCCCTGGGTGGATCACTGCAGGAGGCCGGGATGGAGCAGGAGGAATGTCCTGCTGCACCCCAAAGCAATCCCACATCCCTGCGAGGGTCCAAGAAGCCCCAGAGGTGATGAGCTGTAGGAGTTGTGTGTTTTCTGGGCGGTTGAGGTGAAGCAGAGCCCCAGGAGCAGAGCCCCATGAGCAGAGCACCTTCCTGCCCGGCTGGAAGAAGGAGGTACCAGGCATCTCGTGGGAAGCACAGGTTTCCTGATGTTTCCAGCCCTTTTCCAGACCAAAGAGGCTCTGAGAAGCAGCTGAATGTTCGATTCCTGCTTTGACTTGAATCTCAGAGCTTTGGGGTGATGTTTACACACCACCAGTTGCCTGTTCCCAAAGTCCTGCGGAGGTAAGGCCTGTGATCCCATTGTCCCTAGGTTTTTGGGCTGGGAGAGGTGGTGCTCATGGAAGATGGAGAGTGTTTCCCGAGCAGATTCCCTTGCTGTTGCCACCCAAAAAAAGCAGGATGTCTCTCCCTTGACTGTTCTCATGACATCCATGAATTTCAGCCCAGTTTACACCAACCAGAGAAGCCGGACACGGAGCAGTTCTGCAAACTGGGATCCAATTCCCAGTTTTTCTGTGAGCAGGGGATTGTGGAGCTGCTCCAGCAAGGAGCCAAAGCTCCCAGGCAGGCCAGGGGAGGGAGCACAGCCCCATCCCTGCCTCCAGACAGCCGCATCCCAGAGGAAATTGGATTTCTCTGCCCTGGCAGGAGTTAAGCTGATTGCAGGCGCCTCTCTGGGAGCTGGGCTGTGTCCAGCCTCGGAGCACTCGTGGGCACACAGAGGAATGGCCCCGTGTGCTGCGTCAGAGGTGGCCCTGAGCCCCTGGCCCTGTCTCTGTGAGGTGTGTGGCACCGAGCAGGGCTGGCCTGGCTGGCTGGGACAGCTCTGGATCCTTCTCCCTGCCCTGCCAGGCCCGGGGGTGCTGCACGGTGCTTGGGGATCCCCAGAGGAGCTGTGGCAGTGCCCCAGGCCAGGCTGGGCAGGGCTTGGGGCACCCTGGGGCAGTGGGAGGTGTCCCTGCCACTGGGTGGGCTTTGAGGTCCTTCTAATCCAAACCATTCCATGATTTCCACAGAGCTGCAGGAGTGAGGTCCAACAGCCCAGGTTACCTTCAGGAGAGGCTGGCAGGGTTTTGCTGGGATGGCCTGGGAGCTGTGAGAAATGGTTTGACCTCCCCTAACACCGGCTGGGGGCTTCCCTCGGGAGCACACGCTGCATCCAGGGAATGGGGAGCGGAGCCAGTTCCAAACTGGGCTGCTTGGGGGGCTGCTGGGGAGGTCTGAGCCCCATCTTTGGGAGCAAGGAGGCTCCAGAGGGCAGTTGTGGAGGAGATCCGTGCATCCTCTCCCAGGAAGCATTCCCAGGAGGACGAGGTGCCAGAGGGATCCACTCCAGGAGCAGGGGATGGGCTTTACCTGCTGCAAGTGCTGAGTGTTCCCAGAGCAAGGCTTTGGAAGGAGATCTTTTATTGACTGGAGTCTGGGCTGCTGTCAATAAGTTCTGTGGTTTTAGGGCACCATATGCTGCATTCAACACTTTGCCAGTCTCCCTAAACGGATCCAGACGAGGCTGTTCCCAGAGCAGGAGCAGCTGGAGCGGTGTATGGAGCAGCCCATCCTCGGGAGCCTGTTGGATAAAATTCCTGCCTTTGGGCTGGCATTGCAACCTCCTCATCCCCCAGCCAGGTGGAGAACAGCCCGGGAAGGAGACGGTGACATTGTCTCACTTGACACCACTGGCATTATTGTAGTACAACATGCAGGGAATGTGCCTGGAGAAGGAGGGAATGCACCTGGAGAAAGAGGGAATGTGCCTGGCAGAGGAGGGAATGTGCCTGGAAAAGGAGGGAGAAGAGTCCTTGTCATGTGCTTCAAAGCCCTGTGTCCAGCAAGGACCTTTTGCATTCCCAAATGTTTTCCACATTCCCAAATGTTTTCCAGATTTCCCAAAGCCACCTTGGAAAACACGAGGTCTACATGGATTTATCCCACCAGGAATCCAAACCCAAGGGCCTTTCTCCTTTCCATCCAATGATCTCCCTAAAGAAGGTGCCCCAAGTTGGGATTAATATGGAGAAAACATTTCCCTCAATGGATAAACTCTTTGCTCAGAGAAAATTCCCAGTGGGAAGCAGTGATTCCCCCTGGTGAGGGGGTTCTCATCCCCAGGGATCTGAGGGATGGTGGTGTCTCCACAGGCTCCAGGTGTGGCAGGGAGCAAAAGGAGCCGGCTCCAGCGTTAGTCCCGGGTTTTGCACTTTCATGTAGCTGCCAGTTGTACAAATTAATTAAAAATAACTGAAGAAAAATCCTAAAGAAAGGCCCCGCTTCCTCTGGGGAACATTAATCATTAGTTGAGTCTTTTTCTTATGAAAATAGAGCTCCATGGTAGCCCCAGGCAGAAGATTCCCAGGGAGAGCCCTCACCATTCGTGCTCGGAGTTAGGGAAATCGCTTTGAAAGCATCTGACAGCTAAAGCAGAACATGTTGAGTAACTTGGCAACACTGGGAAAACATCTGGAGCTGGTTTGGGTTCCACACATTTGGCTTTGCTCGGAGAGGAGATGTCAGGGCAGTTCATTCACTGCCGCTCGGGGCGCGGCCGGGGCCGCTCGGCTGCCGCCTGCAGGAAGGGGAGGCAGGGAAAATCCGGGAGAGCTGCTGCTCCTGGCTGGATCTGCTGGGGCCAGGCCGTGGAGAGTCCCTTGCTGAGCTCTGCAGGTCCCTCCTGCTCTGCTGGCACCGGCTGTGCGGGTTTGGGGTGGGTGCTTGGGGTTGCCTGGGGAAGCTGTGGCTGCTCCATCCCTGGAAGTGTCCAAGGTCGGGCTGGATGGGGCTGGGAGCAGCCTGGGACAGTGGTGGAAGGTGTCCCTGTCCATGGAAGGTGTCCATGGAAGGGGTCCCTGCCCATGGAAGGTGTCCCTGCCCATGGATGGTGTCCCTGTCCATGGAAGGTGTCCATGGAAGGGGTCCCTGCCCATGGAAGGTGTCCCTGCCCATGGATGGTGTCCCTGTCCATGGAAGGTGTCCATGGAAGGGGTCCCTGCCCATGGAAGGTGTCCCTGCCCATGGATGGTGTCCCTGTCCATGGAAGGTGTCCATGGAAGGGGTCCCTGCCCATGGAAGGTGTCCCTGCCCATGGATGGTGTCCCTGTCCATGGAAGGTGTCCATGGAAGGGGTCCCTGCCCATGGAAGGTGTCCCTGCCCATGGATGGTGTCCCTGTCCATGGAAGGTGTCCATGGAAGGGGTCCCTGCCCATGGAAGGTGTCCCTGCCCATGGATGGTGTCCCTGTCCATGGAAGGTGTCCATGGAAGGGGTCCCTGCCCATGGAAGGTGTCCCTGCCCATGGATGGTGTCCCTGTCCATGGAAGGTGTCCATGGAAGGGGTCCCTGCCCATGGAAGGTGTCCCTGCCCATGGCAGAGGTTTCCCTGCCTATGGAAGGTGTCCATGGAAGGTGTCCCTGCCCTTGGAAGGTGTCCATGGAAGGTGTCCCTGCCCATGGAAGGTGTCCCTGCCCGTGGCAGAGGTTTCCCTGCCCGTGGAAGGTGTCCATGGAAGGTGTCCCTGCCCGTGGCAGGAGGTGCAGTGAGATGAGTTTTGAGGTCCCTTCCCACCCACACCAGTGGGGGATTCCATCATTTCCACAGTGAGGTCCCACAGCCCAGGTTCCCTCAGCCTGTGGTTCATCCCAATCCCATCCCTGCTGCCTGCAGGGATTGCTGGAGACAAAGTCAGGACAGAAACATCCCTGGATTCTGCCAAAAAGCGAAGGGAATCCCGTGGATCAGCTTTTTTGGGCTTCCCATCCCCGGGGGTCAGACCTCTCTCAGCGATGCTGGCGAGGTTGGGCAGGGCCATTCTGGTGTTCAGGGTGAGGTTGGGGGTCTCCTTCAGCCCAGGAGTCACCTCGTGGGGCTCCCACCCCCAGCCAAGCCCCAAATCCTCCCTTTTCCTGCAGGAGGAGCCTCGGAGCTCCCGGATCAGGCAGCTCCGAGCACGAGTCCATTTTATCCTGGGAATGGAAGGATTGGAGCAGCTCTTTCTGGCTGCTCCTGCTCCAGGTGGCTCTCTGGGTGACCTCCCAGCCCTGGGTGTCACTGCAGGGAATGCTCTGGTGGGGGATGAGCCGTTTTTAATTGAGGATCAGAAAAAAAATTAAGGAATAATTGATTTTAAAAGCTGTCGGGGTTTTATCAAAGCTCTCAGCCCCTCCCAAAGGCCTGGGCGGGAGATGGGGGAGTTCCTGAGCCCAGTCCCTCCATCCTTCCCTGCTCCACATCTCCAGGACTTGTGTCCCAGGCAAAGCCAGGAGCGTTTCCAGCCTTTTTAGCATTTCAGGATGATCCTTTTTTCAGCCCAGAAAGTCGACAACTCTGCTTGTTGTAAACTGAAACAACAAAAAAAACCCCAAGAATTAGGTTTGGCTTATGAAATTTGGGGTTGGTTTTACCATTTTTAAATGTATTTGGGAACTGGACATGCCTGAGTTGCAAAACAAAAAGACATTTCGAGCCAGACAGTGATTTTTTTTTTAATTTTGAAACTTGTCAAAACAAGCCAGATTGATCATTATGACCAATTTTTTTTCCTTTTTTTTTTTAATTTTTTTAGCAAATTGAGAAATGCATCCAGAACAGCCCTTTCCCACAAAACCTTTCATTTTCCAAAAAGAAAACGAAGCAAAAAAAAAACCAAAACCAACCAAAAAACAACAAACCCAATCCCACTTTTTCTGCTCGCACAGTTGGAAGGGGCAGCAGCGGATTGGGAGAGAATAGCAATTTGTGAGGAATTCCAACCAGCTCTCCCTAAAATAGCATCCAGGCAGTTTGTGCAGGGCAGGAGGCCGCCTGGCTCCGCGGTGGGAAGGGGCTGGGGCCGAGCAGGGCTCGCACCTTGGGGACCCAGGGATGCTGCTGCCCGGGAGGAATTCCTGGGGATGCCCTGCCCTCCCTCTGCCGGAGGTTTGCTTCGCTTTTGTGTTCCCAGCGCGAGTGAATCCAGCTCCTCCGAGCCTCAGGATGCCTCCCGAGGGGAGATGCTCCGGAATGGGGAGCAAATTCCATGGGTGCTCCTTGGGGGAGCCAAGGAGGGATGTGGGAAGGGAGAGCAGGAGGAGACGCCGGCCCTTGTGCCCTTCTCCCTGCAGAGCTGGGGGTCCTGGAGCCTCGGGGGGACCTTTGGGGGGCCCGAGCCCGCGGTGCTGCTGCTGCCCAGCCCCTGCCCCGTGCTGGTGCCCTGGGTGGTGCCAGAGCTCGGCCCCGGCCCCACCAGCTCCTTGCCCAGTGCGTGGTGGTGAAACACAAACCAACATTGCTGAAGTCAAAGTCTCCTTTCTAATTCCCCCTGCCCGGTTTCTCTTTCTTTCCGGCTTTTCCTCCTCTGCCCCCCGGACCCTCCCTCTGTTCCCACCCCCCTTCTGTTTCTCTTTCTCCCCTCTGTCATAAGAAAGTGACTGTGTCCTCGAGGGGACAGTTTTCTTATGCCATTTTATACACTGTGCTTCATGTTTAGAACTTTTTTGCACTAGTTCCTATTACATTTATTTTCCAAACCGGTTTGACAAAAAACAAACAAAAAAAAAACCCAACAAAAACACAATCCCATGCTATAATTCAGTTGTATTAAAATATTATCCTACTACTCTCTGTGTTCAATAGTCTCTGTACCTGTAATGCTTTCAGTTCTGTTGTATTTTGGGGCCGAGGTTTTCTCTGCTCCTTGTTTAACCCAGTAAAGAAATAAAATGTTAAGAATTGATGATAACTCCTCCTCCCTGTCTCTGCCGTGTCTTTGGGGCCACCAGGGTCCCCTGGGGACGGGCTCCCCCCAGAACCTGCCCCAAACCCCACGGGGGTTGTTTTCCTGCCAGCCCCAATCCCAACTGGAGGCCGGCGAGGCGGGATGGAGGGACAATAACCCTGCCTTGACTGAAGTGGATTTCGTAACCTTTCTTTATATTCTTTTGTTTCTTGCCTTCCCATTCTTGCCACGGGGCTCACCTCAGAACAATAGGGGCGAGGGCTGTCACCAAGAGATTCATCAGACAATAATGACTCAACCAGGGTCTCCAAATTTTGCCCAGCTGAAGTCCACACCCACACATAATCTGGAATTAATTCCTCTGGACAAGGGAGCTCGGCGTGGAGCGGAGGGAGGGCAGCGCGCTCCAAATTGAGCGCTGCGTGCCAGGCTGGGAAAGGGCACAGAGCTCTGAGCCCCGCTGTGGCCATCCCCATCCCGGCTGGAAATCCTCACTCTGCAAGGAAAACCAGGAAAAGGGCAAGAAATCGGATGGGGATGGAAATAGTGTTGAAAATTTGGTGTATTTGGTGTTGGTGCAGGAGGCAAACGGGGGAGGCCGTGCTGGAGAAGCAGGACAGGGGCAGGAGGGGGGACTGGGGCTGCTGGGTCTCTGTGAGGGGCTGAGGGGGAAGGAAGGGGCTGCACCTCCCCAGTGTGGGCAGCAGGAAAGGGGAATTCTGCCCCTCTGCCCCCCCTCAGGTGAGTCCCCACCTGCAGAGGAGCCCCAGCCCTGGAACCCCAAGAGCAGGAGGGTCTGGAGGGGCAGGAGAGAGCCCAGAGCGGCCCATGGAGCTGCTGCAGGGCTGGAGCCCCTCTGGAGCCAGCCTGGGAGAGCTGGGGGGGCTCAGAAGCTCCAGGGAGAGCTCAGAGCCCCTGGCAGGGCCTGAAGGGGCTCCAGGAGAGCTGGGGAGGGACTGGGGACAAGGCAGGGAGGGACAGGACACAGGGAATGGCTCCCAGTGCCACAGGGCAGGGTTGGGTGGGATATTGGGGGGGAATTCTTGTCTGTGCGAGTGGCGAGGCCCTGGCAGGGGTTGCCCAGAGAAGATGGAAAAGATGTTTGGCCCCAGTGACAGGAGAGCAGCCACTGGAGCTGTCCCCAGGTTGTCCTGCTGCAGGCAACGACAGCAGCTCTGGTGCTTCCCAATTCCAGAGTGATTCCTCCTGGCTGTGCCCTAAACTGCCCCAAACTGAGCCCAGTTGGGCTTTAGGAACCACATAAAAGGGTCCTGCAGGGGCTGGGGCTGGTGCAGAGTCAGGATGCAGCACCTCAGGAGTGCTTTGGGATCACCTTTTCCTTTGGGATCACCTGTTCCTTTGGGATCACCTTTTCCTTTGGGATCACCTGTTCCTTTGGGATCACCTGTTCCTTTGGGAATGCTGCTGCCAGGGTGTGTCCCAGTAATGCTGGTGCCATTGTCCATCCCCACCCAACTCCTGCGGGTCTGGGGAGCAGCAATGTCACCCCTGGGCTCCCAGGGAAGGGTCTCAGCTGCAAACCCACCCCAGAAAGGGGCTGACCCCCAGGGATTCCCTGAGCAGGCCTTGGAGTTCAGTGGATGTGAATTTTCCTGGCTATAGGGCTGTGGACAGCAAAGCTGGGAGGCAGCGTGGGGCGAGGGAGAAGTTTCTCTGCTGTAAATTTGCCTCGTGACTCCATAAAAGCTGCACTGGGCAGCAGGGCAAGAGTTCTGCTGGAAAGAGGCCGGAAAATGCTGCAGCCACGAGAAAACAACACAAAGGGCTCCAGGCCCAAATCAAAGTCCAGGCCTGCGAATGCTTTGAGGTGTGAGATGGGACTCTCCAGATGCTGAAATCCTGGGTGGGGTCTGCATTTCTAAGCTCATCCCTTCAGGATGTGCATTAGGAATTCCTTTTTTATGTAGTTATTTACCCAGTTGAAGAGATGGCGCTCCAGGCCCTGCTTTCTGGGTTATGAAAAGAGAAAAATCTCATTATCAAATGTGTATTTCTGAACAACTCCAGACCTTCTGAAGCTTCTCCATTCTCCCTGGGCAGAGGAGAGCTTGGGATTCATGGAAATGCAGCGACTTGTTGCTATGGCTCCAAAAATGTGCTTGAGGTCCTTGTCTTTCACACCAACACTTGACCATGGGAGATTAGGAACCCTGAGGAGAGGATTCCTGCTCTCAGGAGTGCAGTTTCAGGGTGTTTTCCACCTACCAGGAAGCTCCAGGATGTTTTTAGGCCTTTCCAAGCCTGGATGCTCTGGATGCATTCCAGCTGGAGCTCCTCATGTTGGTGAGTCCTCCATTTATTTTCCTGGGATCAAACAGGTTTTTTTTGGGTGTGTTTATGGCTTTTGTGACTTGACAATGTGCTGCCACCTCAGCAAACTGATGAAAATCCTGGAGTGAGGAGTTGAAGTTATTAATGATCATCCTTTTCCACATTTTTTGCCTGGAGGACTCCTTTGTTCTCCTCTTTTTGTCTCAAAATCTGCATTAAGTAAGAGTTTACAATTAATTTTTCATTACCCTCCCTCCCCACCCCCCTTTGCCCCAGCAGAGCCCAGAGGGGCTGTGGAAGGTGGGTTTGCAGGGGTTGCCACGGGTGCTGGGAGCCAGATGGGTTTTGCTGGATGATTTCTTTCTCCCTGGTTTCTCCTTTGGATCACGGCCCTGGATCTTGGATGTGTTGGATCTGCTTTGGCACCTGAGGAAGATCAAGGTCTCACTGAGGTTTCCTCCACTGGAAAATCAGTGTCTTTAGAATTCAGCTTTAATTGCACTGGAGTGAAGCCCCTGATGGGACAGAGCTGGGGAAGGGTTGGATTTGCTGCCTCCATCTCCCTCTGGTTTCCTGGGTACCCTTCCCACCGGATCTGCCACCTTTCCCAAGGAATTCTGACCAAGGTGTCACACTCAGCTCTGCTCTCTGGGACAGGGACAGCACCCAGGGAAGGGCTGGAGCTGTGTCAGGGAGGGTCAGGCTGGATTTTAGGGCAAGGTTCTTCCCCCAGAGGGGTTGGGCACTGCCCAGGCTCCCCAGGGATGGGCACGGCCCCGAGGCTGCCAGAGCTCCAGGAACATTGGGATAACACTCCCAGGGATGCCCAGGGTGGGGTTGTTGGGCTGTCTGTGCAGGGCCAGGGGCTGCACTCACTGATCTCTGTGGGTCCTTTCCAGCTCTGGAAATTCTGGGATTCTTTTGACTCTTCTTCCTCCAGCCTCAGCATCTTCCCACCACCCTCCGCTCTCACTCAGCCCTGTCACCCTGGACTTTGCTCTGAAACTCATCGAGTTTGGGTTTTTTTAAATAGAATTCTTTGTGTTGGGATCATTGGGCCGTTTCTACCCCACACCTGTTCCTTGCAGAAGGAGCTCTGCCCTCCCCACCTCCCTCCTCCCGTGGCTCAGGGCTCAGCCCAGGTGAACCCCCAGCCCCAGGTAAACCCTTCCCCAGCCCAGAGCAAAGCCTTGCTGCCAGGAGATCCCCTGACACGTTTGTACCCATAAACTTGTCAACATTTGGCTTTTTTTTGGTCCCTCTTGGGGGAAATTGCTGCTGTTGCTCAGCCTGTGTCAGCTCCCCGGCCGGGTTGGGAGCGGTGCTAAAACCCCCCCGTGGGAGAGGCTCCGGTGGGAGCTGTCACTACCTCGGGGTCAGGGAGCCAAGGGGAACCTCTGCTCCATAAACTGTGAGCTTTTCATAAAAGCCTCTCTAATTTGTACCAAAGAGACTCCAGCACCCCCTTGGGACTGGTAAAAATAATAATAGTGTGAGTGGTGGAAGACTGCGAATTTGAAACAGAAGGTTGTGAGATCCACGAGAATCACCCCAAACATCAACGTGGGACATCAATAAATGTAATTTAGATCTACAAGGAGATAGCAAAGATTCCCACAAAGAGCTGTCAGCTCTTACCTCTTCTGATCTCGCTGAGGTAAAGCAGATGTTTCCATCGCACTGATCCAGAGGAACCAGCCCTTCCACCCGAGAGTGCCTGGCCTCAAATCCCCCGGGAATTGCTCCTCACAAAAATCACAGGGTTTGCTATTTCTCAATCATTTTTTCCCCTCATTCTGAGATGAAATGCACATGTTCCTATCAGCAGGTTTAGCTCAGGAATGCTGCATTCTCAAAGCCAGGAGGCTTCTCATGGAGGAGAGGTGAAGGCACTCGGAGCTGGAGCTGCTCCCTCTGGAAAGGTCCCTCTGTAACACCCAATTTAATCTTTACCATCCCATACCCAACAAATGGCTCCTGCCCCTTCCCAAATCCCCTCACATGGAGTTCTTTATCCTGCCTTCATCTCACGTGGGCTCACAGAGGAAATTGCTGCTTTAGGGCTGTGTTCTGGAGGATATTCCCTCTGAGCCTTGTGATCTCTCTCCTCGCTTAAATCCACAAGTGCTGGCACGCTGGGAAGAACAAACACGTGGTTTTTCCTTGCCTGGTTATTGCTGTCATCCCACATTAGCAGTCCTGAGGCTGGAAATCGCTGAAATCCCAGGTCACCTGGAAACTAAGCCCTGGATGTGGGGTCCTGTAGCTGGATCAGGGCCTGGCCGTGCAGTTTCCAATCACTGTGAGCACAAAAAAGACACTTCCATATGTTCTCCTTATGCCTGGGCCTGCTTTGATATGAATTCCTTGGATTTACCCTTTTTAAAGCCAGGGCTTCAATTTTTTTACCCTGGACTTGCCCTGCCTTACCCAAAATGCTTAAAAGTTTGGGTTTAGTCCAAAAGTGAGCGTTGGGAAAAGGTCTGGAGTGACAGGACAAGGGGGAATGGCTCCAGCCTGACAGAGGCAGGGTCAGATGGGATATTGGGAAGGAATTCCTGGCTTTGAGGGTGGGCAGGCCCTGGCACAGGGTGCCCAGAGAAGCTGTGGCTGCCCCTGGATCCCTGGCAGTGCCCAAGGCCAGGCTGGATGGGGCTGGGAGCAGCCTGGGACAGTGGAAGGTGTCCCTGCCATGGCAGGGGTGGCACTGGATGATCCTTAAGTTCCTTTCCCACCCAGACCATCCTGGAATTCCATACTGGGGCTGGAGCTGTGGCCCTACTCCATCTGCAAAGGATTTTGGTCATTTTGTCTCTGTTATTGCATGGCACAAATCGCTTATTTACACTCAAATTGTTATCCACGGAATTTACATCTCTAAAGAGAGAGCAGCAAAACCCAAAGAGGCTGAAATGGCCACTTGGGGCAGGAGATTTCCAGGACCTCTCCTGCCAGAATTCCCCCTGGCTGGAGAAGACCCAAGAGTTGTGACACTGGGGTTCCAGTTTCCTTTCTGCTCCCACCTGGACAGGCTGTGGCTCTGGGAGGGGCTGCACCTTTTCCCCAAGGAGCCCCAAATCCAGAGCTGTGCTCCTGGGGCAAAGAGATCTGGAAAATCCCAGAACCAATGAGGCTGGAAAAGACCTGTGAGGCCCTCGAGTCCAAGCTCTGACCCAGCAGGAGCCCAGCAGTGCTGGAGCCTGGGGACCCCTGCCAAGGGCAGGACCCCTCCTTGTGGTCCCTGCTCAGGCTCAGCAGGAGGATGCCCTCCCTCCTGCTTTTCCCTGCCTTTTGGGGAGCGAGGTGAGGGGCAGAGCAGGCTCTGGGCTCTCTGGCAGAGCAGCTTTCCGTGTCACATCTGCTCCTGGGGGCAGCGATCGCGTCCCCTTGCCCGGCACCGAGCCCTGGCCGGGCTGTGGGAGCCGAGGGTCGGCACGAGGGGGCCGGGAGGCAGCGGGGAGGGCGAACAGAGGGCTGTGGAATATCATTGTTCCAGGCAGGATGAGTAAGAGCACAGCTGAGGCCGGTCACCCAGGGCACTTCCCCGGGCCCGGGGGAGAGGGGGCTCGGCGGCGGCTGCACGGTTGAAAATCGAGACAATGAGTCTATAAAAGTTGAAGAACTGAATAGATCCCCCAGCATTTGGTTCTCATTATCACCAAATAACATATAAATAAACATACAACAGAACCGAGAGCTGCATCTTCCTTAGCCCTCTGCAAGAAGTGGTGTCCAGGATGAACTGGGCGCTCCGGGATGGAATCGTGGAGCTGCCGGGGCTGCCAGGCCTCATCTTCCTCCAGCACAGAGCAAAGGTTTGTCTGGGCAGCAAAATGAGCTGTCAGAGAGCTGCTGGCCCTTAAAATCATCAGTGCAGGGGGGAAATGTGGAAATGAGCCCAGCAGGAGTCAATGCAGCTCTTTTTTTGGCTCCTTGTACAAAACCCATCCCATCCCAGCCCTGCCATGGCAGGGACACCTTCCACTGTCCCAGGCTGCTCCAAGCCCCATCCAACCTCGGACACTTCCAGGGATGGGGCAGCCACAGCTCAGTGTTAATTGTGAGAATTCCTGGAGTGAAAAGGGAGGGACAGATGGATGATCAGAGGCAGCGATGGCCTGAGAGGGAAAATCTTGGAAGAGCCACTGGCAGAGCCAGGAAAAAAGCCATGAATGTGATTCCTCAGTACATCTTGCTCCTATAACATGAACATCTTGCTCAATCCCTGGCCCTGTGGAAGAAGTTGGACACAAATAATTACCTTTGCTGCATGGACAGAGTTACTGAAAAAACAATCTGAAGTATCCAGAGTGTATGGAACATCTTGGATCTTGCTGAGGAAGAGGAACTGTGATTGCAGGGCTGGATGGAGGCTCTGTAAAATCAGGATTCTCCCTCCTAAGGGCTTGTAAACACCCATGGATGTGCTGCTGGAGTGCCAGGATTTCAGGTTTTAGGAGACTTTATTGTACTCACGTTGTTGCAAACAGCAGTGAGAGAGCAAGGGATGGCTTTCCTCAAAGGAAAGTCAGGAATTCCAAAGCTTTTAGGTCACACGTGTTAAACTCGACTCTGCAGCCGCTGCAGGAACTGCAGCTGCTGCCAAAACGTAAATGGGAAATGGGCTCAAAGCTGCTTTACATCCCTCAGACATTCCCTGATCCCTGGAATTCACAGGGAGAGGGGCACTGGGGCCTGCCATGGAGTGCCCTGTGCTGTGCAGGGAGCTGTGCCCATTCCCAAGGGAAGGGAGAGCTCCTAAGCCACAGCAGGTTCCTCCCACCTCGGCTTAAATCCTGCTGGAAAAAGCCCAGCAAGTTTGGGAATCAAGGGGAAAAGCCGTTCCAGAGGTGTCCTCTGGGTGTTCTCCTCCTCTGCAGCTCTGCCCACCCTCCCCAGGACCCTCTCAAAGCTCTTTATTTCCAACCCAGAGCAGCAATCCCAGCCCCATCCTCTGGCTCCTGCCTCTCCTGGACCAGGATTCTTGGAGCAGAGACGGGATACAGAAAACAATTTAAACCTTACAGGTTCTTCATCCATATAATGAAGTTTGTCAGGGATGGCAGAGAAAGGGGAGGAATGCTCAGAACAAGGGGAATGAAAATAAAACCCTGGAGAAACTGCAGCCATGGATTGTGGGGGTTCACTGGTCTGGGTGTGGGGATCCCACTCATTAATTACATTTTAATTCCATCATCACATGGGATTCCTTTCTATTTAGTGGGATGCTGAGCAATGATCAGCTCCAGGAGGCAGAAATCCCTCAATGTGAGGATTTGGCCAATGTCCCTGCTGAGATCCAGGCAGGAATGGTGAGCTCACATCTTCCCCCTATCCAGCCCCAGGCCGACCTGACCTCTAAAATTCACCTTAAAAGTAACACAAATGACTCTCAAAAATGGGATGAGGCTGCTGCAAGTGCAGGTGGGTCCATGTAGGGTTGGGGGTGGGATTTTCATCTTGAAAATCAGGATTTGGTGCTGCAGAAGTTGGACTTTGTGAGTCCCTTCCAGCTCAGGATATTCTGTGATTCTGTGAAAACCAGTAACCACCCTAAGCACTCAAATAATTATAAATGTTCCTAAAATAATGAGAGGGTTTTGAACAGAGGGTTCATTTGTGTTTGTTTGCTTTTTCCTCCTCAGTTTCTGAGGCTGGCAGCTCTCAATGCTTCCAGTTTTGTTCTTCCCCAATATTAGGGGAACATTTCTTAAATGAAAACAGAGACTCTCATGGAATTTCATGTTGATGACACAGGACTCATAGAAAAAAAAAACCCACTGCAAGAAAACAAGGCCAGGAAGGGCTGGAAAAGGTCATCCCCCTCCCCAAAGGCAGCACAAGGCCACCGTGGGATTCTGTGTGGCTGGGATGGGTGGGATGGAGACCCCACGAAGTCCCAGACGATGGGTGGGATGGAGACCCCACGAAGTCCCAGACGATGTGTCCCAGCACTTGGAAGGGACAGGCTTGTGGGAAACTCACCCTGGCCCCAGGATCTGGGAACACAGACCTGGCACGGGACCACCCAGCTCCCAGAGCCCACCCAGGGGACACCCCGGGCCCAGGGAGGTGCTGGTGACAGCCCCTGGTGCTGGGCCCTTCCTGGAGATGCAGAGATGGCTCTGCCGTCCCCTGCCCGCACTGCTCTGCATTATCCGAGCCTCTAAAACCAGCTGG
Source organism: Climacteris rufus (assembly GCA_013398175.1). Taxonomy (NCBI): domain Eukaryota; kingdom Metazoa; phylum Chordata; class Aves; order Passeriformes; family Climacteridae; genus Climacteris; species Climacteris rufus. The sequence continues at coordinate 88,013 of VZRZ01003514.1, read as the reverse complement.
AGCCTCCTCTGCAGTGCTGCCTCCTCTCCTGCCATTAACACCTTTTATTTAATCCTGGTTTGCTTTTATTTTTCCAAATCACATCCTACTCTCCCCAGGCCACCTCTCGAGTTTGTTCAGGTCATTTCTGATGCTGAATTCTAATTTCCTGGCAGCCTGTGGCCTGTGAGCATCACACAGCACTTTATTCATCTTGTTATCTCTCGTTACCAATTAAACCCACTGATTGGGAATAGAACCAGCCGGGCTTTGCAGATTTCTTTTGATGAGCTCTAAGGTCCTTCCACCCCGAATTTCTCTGTGATTCCATGGTTCCTTCTCTCTTTCCCGAGCTGTTTCCCACCTTCCAGCAGTTCCCAGCAGGGAGAATCCCCCTTTACAAAGCCGGAGAGGGCAGCGAGGGCCGGCCCAGGACGCTCCCCCTGCCCCGGGCACCCCGTGAGGTGCCGGCGGAGCCGCTGCCCGGGGCTCGGTGGCCTTCGGGATCTGCTCCCGGGAATCCCCGCTGGCGGCAGGGACAGAGAGCGGCGGGAGTGCCACCGGGAATGCCACCGGGAGTGCCACCGGGAATGCCACCGAGAGTGCCACCGGGAATGCCCCCGGGAGTGGCCCCGGGACCGGAGCCGGGCCCATCCGCTCCGGGCTGTGCACCGGCACCGGGATCAGAGCGGGACCGGGCCCTCCTGCAACGCACTGGGCAGGGGCCCGTCCATCACCGCGCCCGCCCGGACCGGGACAGGACCGGGACAGGGATTGGCACAGGGACCGGGATGGGGAAAGGGACCGGGATGGGGACAGGGAGCAGGCCCGGGACAAGGACCGGGATCGGGATGGGATGGGGATGGGGATGGGGATGGGGATGGGGATGGGGACCGGGACCACGATCCGGACCAGGATGGGGATGGG
>VZRZ01003514.1:27650-80939 GCA_013398175.1 Climacteris rufus | reverse complement strand
AGATTTGGATGCGATTGTGCCGTGGTTAAGTGGGAGATTTGGGTGCGATTTTACCATGGATAAGTGGGAGATTTGGATGCGATTGTGCCGTGGTTAAGTGGGAGATTTGGATGCGATTTTACCATGGATAAGTGGCAGATTTGGATTCGATTTTAGCAGTAGTTAAGTGGGAGATTTGGATGCAGTTTTACCATGGATAAGTGGCAGATTTGGATGCGATTTTACCATGGTTAAGTGGCAGATTTGGATGCGATTTTACCGCGGTTAAATGCCTTTATGGGGCGGTTGGTGGTCAGTGCTCTCTGGTTAAACTCAGGTTTGCGTGCGGATGGTGCTGATGCCAGGCCGGCCTGGATGCTCCTGCAGCAGCAATAATCGCTCCCAGATGGCTGTGGATGCAAACAGCTCTTGCCCTAAGCCCAAATTAAACTGTTCTGAGTGTCCTAACGAGGCAGGACCCCTCTGATGGGAGTGCCAGCATCCTCCTGCCGGGCTGCACCGCTGCTCCAGGCTCTGCTCCCCAGGGATGGATGGAGCAGCCACGGGAGATGGGATGTGGAGCTGGGCTGGACGTGGGCTCCAGCGTGTTCAGGGGGCTGGAATGTGATGGGAAGAGTGTGGGGGCACAGCAGTGGGTGTTGGTGGTGTGGGGTTGCACTGAGTGATGTGGAGCCACAGAATCCCAGAATCTGCCCAGTGGGATGGATCCCATCCCGGTGGGATGGTGGGCTGGGGTTCTTTGCATGGTGTGGGGTTGAGTGGTGTGGCTTTACAATGAGGGCATTGAGTGACACAGGTGGCATCACATGCTGGGGGTGTCCCAGAGTGAGGGTCTGTGTCCCAAAGTGGGGGTCTGTGTCCATGGGTGTGAGGGTCTGTGTCCCAAAGTCAGGGTTTATATCCATGCTGAGGGTCCGTGTTCTGTGGCTGTGCCGTGGTGGGAGCCACTGGCTGTGCCCTTGTGGCCGTGGCTCTGTGGCTATGGCTCTGTGACAGTGACCATGTGGCACTGACCACGGTGTTCCTTGGCTCTGTGACAGTGACCATGTGGCACTGCCCACGGTGTTCCTTGGCTCTGTGACAGTGACCATGTGGCACTGCCCATGGTGTTCCTTGGCTCTGTGACAGTGACCATGTGGCACTGACTGCGGTGTTCCTTGGCTCTGTTGCACTGCTCGTGGTGTTTTGTGGCTGTGCCGAGGTGGGAGGTGGTGGCTCTGTGACAGTGACCGTGTGGCACTGCCCGTAGCATTCTGTGGCTCTGTGGCCGTGGCTCTGTGACCGTGACCATGTGGCACTGACCATGGTGTTCCTTGGCTCTGTGACAGTGACCCTGTGGCACTGACCATGGTGTTCCTTGGCTCTGTGGCACTGCCCATGGTGTTCTGTGACTCTGTGGCCATGGCTCTGTGACAGTGACCGTGTGGCACTGACCATGGTGTTCCTTGGCTCTGTGTCAGTGACCGTGTGGCACTGCCTGTGGCATTCCGTGGCTCTGTGGCTGTGTCTCTGTGACACTGCCCATGGTGTTCTGTGGCTCTGTGGCCGTGGCTCTGTGGCAGTGACCATGTGGCACTGCCCGGGCTGTGCCGTGGCTGTTCCGTGGCTGTGCCGTGCTGGCCGTGCCCAGGGCTCTCGGTGCTGCCCGGGGCTGTGGGCTCTGTGTGCTGGGGCAGGACACGGGCACAGGGGCTGGGAGCTGCTGGGCACTGCCCGGAGCCGTGAGGAGGAGAGGCTGGGGAAGGGTCACCTCTGGCTCAGCCCCTCCCTGGCTCCCGTGTCCCATCTCCAGTGTCCCAGGGGTTAAATCCCATCCCTGGTGTCCCCATCCCCAGTGACCCCGGGGTAAATCCCATCCCTGGTGTCCCAGGGGTAAATCCCATCCCTGGTGTCCCAGGAATTAAATCCCATCCCTGAGTGACCCCGGGGTAAATCCCCTCCCCGGTGTCCCCGGTGTCCCCATCCCCGGTGTCCCAGGGGTTAAATCCCATCCCCGGTGTCCCCATCCCCATGTCCCAGGGATAAATCCCATCCCTGAGTGCCGCCTTTGTCCTGTAATCCCTCTTTGCAATCCCTCTTTGCAATTCTGTCACCCCCGGGCTGTCAGCCTCTCCCGAGGCACAAAGGAGGGCACAGGGAAGGTGTTCCCTGGGCTGGCACTGGAATAAACCCACCTGGGAGCAGCTCTGGGCTCTGGGTGGGAACTGCACCCGGCTGGGAGGGATGGGGAGATGCTGGGGAGGGTTGTCCTGCACAGACCCCGTTGTGCTGCTGAATCCCAGAATCCTGGGATGGTTTGGGTGGGAAAGGACCCTAAAGCTCATCCCATCCCACCCCTGGCGTGGGCAGGGACACCTTCCACCGTCCCAGTTGCTCCAGCCTGGCTGGGGACACTTCCAGGGATGTGACAGCCACAGCTTCTCTGAGCATCTTCCCTCTTGTCTCTTCTCCCTTTTCCATTCCTTATTTTAATTGGATAATGTTGGCATTCCTTCCCAGAAAGCTGAAAAGATCAGAGTGCCCTGTCCAGCAGAAAAAAAATCAACTGTAAATCTTTGAATATCATTATTATTTGACGATAATATCTATATTTTCTAAAAAGAACTAAATCTTGGAATTCTTCCTTTTATTTTCTGATCCATGAAGCAGCAGAGGGTTTCCCAGGGATTTTTTGGGGCCAGGGATGTGGGGCAGGCACTGATGGCCTAAACAGACTGTGGGATCCTCCCAGTGTGCCCCACGTGCCGGGCTCAGTGACATTAATCCAGGAAATCATTTCAGAGCAATTATTTCCTTCAGCTTTGCAAACAACTTGCTGAGCTACTGCTACCCTTAACCAGCACTTTATTCTCATTTTCCCATGGGGTAGGAAAATAGGATAAAGCATTTAAAGCTGGTAGCTGGAACTGTTGCCAACCTGAGAGGATGAAACAATTCAGCCTCAAAAATGAGGTTTTGATTTTAATTTTTCACTGCAGTCACTGCTGTTCCCGGGGCTGCAGGAGGGTTCTGCCTGGAAAGCTTGAATTCTCACGTTTTGCCCTTAAAAACGTAACCTGTGGCAGGAAAATGGGATCACCCAAGGAATTTCTGGATGTGCAGCTGATGAGGTGCATTTAGAGAGCAGGATGAGAGGCTGTGAAGAAAATAGTTGGGTTTTCCACTGCAGCTGTTTGTATCTTTTGAGTGGTAATGAACTCAGTGAGTAGCTGGCTGCCTTGGGGCTGTGGATGGGCTTGTTGGTGCTTGCTCTGTCTGTCTGGGGTGTTAACTCTTGCTGGGAAGGGGGGAATCCCATCCGAGGGCGAGGGAAACCCAGCAGGAATTACCTCTGTGTGCCCTTGGAGTAAATTCTGGGAGATTTTTGAGGTCGAAAGGAGATTTTTTTTTCTTTGTGGGCAAAGTTAAAAGATGTGAATTGTCATTTTTAAAGGATTATTAAATCTTCTTTTTAGCAATACTTTTATCACCAAGTGGGACTTTTCTCCTGTTGTTGACAAGAGTTGTTCTGGCTCAGAACACGTGCAGGGACTCCTGGGCTGTGCAGAACTTGGTGCTGAAAGGACAAGGGGTGATGGGTTTAAACTGAAAGAGGATTTAGATGAGATGTGGGGAAGGAATTGTTCCCTGGGAGGGTGGGGAGGCCCTGGCACAGGTTCCAGAGAAGCTGTGGCTGCCCCTGGATCCCTGGCAGTGCCCAAGGCCAGGCTGGACAGGGTTTGGAGCAGCCTGGGGCAGTGGGAGGTGTCCCTGCCATGGCAGGGGTGGCACTGGGTGTCTTTCAAGATCCCTTCTCGCCCAAACCATCCTGGAATTCTATAAAAAGGGAACCAGTGCAGGAAAAGTCCTTGAAAAAAGCCTTGAGGCTCCAGCTGAGCCTCAGATCGGCACTAATCCTGGCTCAGCTGAGCTTGAGAAAAAACAGATCCTTGAGAAAAACCAAACTTTTTGCTGGCAGGGGGGATTTTGCTGGGGAGCTGGGAGATCCTCCATTCTCAGCACCCCCAGGGATGCTGCCTCTCAATCCCTGGATCCTCTGTGTGGAATCCAGCAGCGCCCCAGGCTCAGTCCAGTGCATCCCCAGGAGCTGGGTCTTGCTTTGGCTGGGGCAGGAGGATCCCTGTGCCACCGTGCCAGGGACTCTGGGAGCCAGGTGGGGATCCACAGCTGCACCCTCTGCCTTGGCATCGCCCTCCTGAGCGTTCCCAGCCCGTGGTGAAGTCATGGAGAGGGATGGGAGCAGAGCAGCACATCCCCAAACAGCAGGGTTGTGTTTCACACACACGTGCGTGGCACAGCGTTCCTGTCGTGTGTCTGAGGGGCTGGGACGATGCCAGAGGTGCCTCTCCGTGCGTGGCTGGGAGCTGCAGGATGGGCTGGGAGAAGCTGAGGTCCTCAAGTGTTAAATCCCAAGGCTCAGCTCAGATCCCAGCCTGGCTCACGTTTCCAACAACAGCCCGGGTTTGCCAAGGAAAATGACGCTGAGTGCAGCAAGGGGCTGTCAACTCTTTCCTCCCTACACTGCTGGGCTGCTTTGCTCCTGCTTTCTGGAAGAACTGTCTGGGAGTGATGTGGTATGTGGGGATTCTCAGTGATGCTTCCCATCCCCTTCCCTCCATCCTCACCCCATTCCAGGCAGCAGCACCTCACACGAGGGCTGTGGGCTCTCTCTGCAGTGCCATTGCTGAGGTGAGGGCTGAGTGTCTCCTTAAGCTGAGGATAACTCAGGTTCTTCTCCTCTGGTGCCTAAATGTTGGATTTTGGCTGGAATATTCAGTAGCTCGTTCCTAAGGAAGACTTTCTGAGCCTGGTTGTGTGCAGGTGGGCTCAGGAGGAAACCTCCAGAGACCCCTGGGCTGCTGTCCCCTCATCTCACTGACCATGAGCTTCTCTCTTGGGTCCTTCTGACTCAAAACTTCCCGTGTCTGAAGATGCTGAACCCCCAATTAATAAATGACAATTCTGACAGTGATAGTTGGGGTGGTTGGGGCAGTTACCCTGCAGTCCCAGTGCAGATCCCGTGTGGCTTCAGGCTGAATCAGGCACTGAAGGAGTTAAAAACTCCTGCTGCTGGGTACACAAGCAGCGCCAGGTATCTCCCAGGGGATCCAAGTTTGCTCTCTGAAATCTGGCAAATAGCAAAAATTGTGATGTCTGTGAACAGCAATCGCACCCTGAGGCGACGGCTGACAGGGAAGGGCTCCTGACATATTTACCGAACAATTTTCTTATCATGAGGTGCTCAAAAAGCCCAAACCTGGAGAACAATAGCAACAAAAACCCCACTGCAGGGTTTGTCAGCAGATGCAGCTTCGAGATAACAAATGATTTTTGCTTTTTGTTTGACTCTTGGGCATTTTGGGGTTAACTGGAGCGAGGCCAAGTGTGGTGAGAGAGTGCCTGAAACAGGGTTTTAAAAACACTGGGATTGGAAGTTTAACTTTTAACTTCTGTGAGGCTCTTAAAGGCTGGTGAAGAGATGGGTTAGAAACAACTGAAGGAAAATATTTGGGTTGGGCAGTAAAAATTGACTTTGGAAAGGGTTGGCCCTTCCTGAGATCCCAAAAGTCATCTCAGCATCCGCCACCCCAGCTGGGCTTCACCTTCACTTCCTGCTGGGGCTGGAATTGTTCTTAAGTGTTATTCAGTGATAATTAAATAGTAATAAATGTTTGTATGAGGATCCACGTGCTCATCCACGTGTCCTGGCTGTTGTGTGTGTTTGGAGAATGAAGCAAAGCTGCATTTGTGAGAAACAGGGACACTGGGAAGTGAAAAATCAGGAAGAATGAGTTGTTTCAGGTTCTAAAGTGGTAAAGTTGGTCCTGATCCAGCTGCTTCCCTTGATTTCACTATGATATGGAAAAGCACTGGCATGAAACTGGTCCAGAGGGTGCCCTGGATGCTCTGTGAACTCTGGCATGTGGAATTCTGAGCAATAAAACGTTGGAAGTGCGGCCTTCGAGGGCTATTGTAGAAGGAAGGGCACAAGAAACATGACACTGGGATTGTGATTCCTGGCAGGAATGCTTTGCAATGGGGAAATTTCAGTTTGGTTTGTTGCTTACATGCCTTTCTTCTCGCTGAAGGGCAAATGACAGTGTCAGCATTAAATGTGAGGAGCTGACATCTTCCCATGAAATATGGCTGAGGTCCCCAGAACGGCGCTGGAATTGTTGCTGCTCCACAAATCCGCCTTGCCTGGCCTTAACTTTTGGTCTTGACCCCAGTGAGATGTCCCTGCTGGTAAAGAGGTTGGTTGTGGAGGGAATTGTGCTCCGGGGAGAGGGCTGGCAGAGCAGGAGGAGCCGTGGCTGGGCTGGATGTCCCCGTGTCCCTTTTGGCCCCTGGGCTCTCGTGTCAGCCTGACGGGCGCCTGAGATGGAACAGCAGTAACAAAACCCAGGGCAATTGCTTGGATGTTTGGGGGTTTTTTAAGGCCACTTCTCCGGGTTTGAAGATCTTGAGCTTCTGTGGGGAAAATTTATGGCGGTTTGGAGATGGAAGAGATTGGCCATGTCCTCCCCGATGCCCTGTTGGTCCCGTGGCCCCGGCAGCCTCTCTTGTGGTGGCTTTTGGGTCGGTTGGTTCAGCTGGGCTTGGTGTAGCCATGGCTGTCACACCACAGGGTGGGTGATTGAGGGAGCTCTGTGAACTGGAAGCCAGTGGAGATGTGTGGGACAGCTCGAGTTGCAGGAGGGTGAGGAGTCACCCAGAGAATTGTGCCACTGGTTTTGGAGATAAGGAATTGGGCGTTGGGCTGGCCTGAGTTTGGGCCCCTCGTGGGTTTTTCCACCAGGATCTGCCAGGGTTGTTGTCCATGGAGAAGAGGAACCTGTTCAGATTTCTGCCGAAGATCAGCAGGGTTGGGCTTTGTTGGTCAAGAGGCTTCAGGGGACACCTTGACCTTTGCTGCATCTTCCAGCATCGTGTTGCAGGAAGTCAGGGAGTGTTGGATTGGGGATGGGGCGGGATGAGGGCAGTGCTGTGGGCACACAGAGGCCCAGCAGTGCCACTGGGGGGTTCACCCTCGCTGGTGGCCTCGGGGGCAGTTCTGGGGGAGCTGCACGGCCCCTGCTGAGCCTCGATGGCCTGGAGCCCCCCAGGCTGGTGGCCAATGTCCCTTTGGGGGAATCTCTGAGCAAAGAGGGGCAGACTGTGACTGTGCCCTGTGCTGGCACTGCTGAGACACCTCTGGGCCTGGGGGGAGCTCTGGGCCCCTCATGGGAAGGATATTGAGGGGCTGGAGCGTGTCCAGGGCTGGGGAAGGGGCTGGAGCCCCAGGAGCGGCTGAGGGAGCTCAGTCTGGAGCAAAGGAAGCTCAGGGGGGATCTTCTCTCTTACCTGAAAGGAGGTGGTAGAAGGTGGGGTCAGTCTCTTCTCCCAAGTAATAGACAAGACAAAACAGCCTCAAGCTGTGCCAAGGGAGGTTTAGTTGGATATTGGGGGAATTTCCTTCATAGAATGGATTTTCCAGCCCAGGCACAGGCAGTGGTGGAGTCCCCATCCTTGCAGGGATTTAACAACCATGTGGATGTGGCACTGGGGGACGTGGGTCAGTGGTGGCCCTGGCAGTGCTGGGAATGGTTGGACTTGGTGATCTCAGAGAGTTTTTCCACCCTAAATGATTCCAAGATTATTCTCAGGTTTCTGTGGTTGCTCAGCACTGACATTCTCAGAGTGAAAGGACTTGGGATGTTTCATACAGGATCCTTGTTTTCTGTTTTCCCTCTGATATCTCCATAACAGAACCGTTTCCACATAAATTAATGGAATTCTTTGGCTGACTCCTGTGCACACCTGTGCACTCCCCTCACCCACCAGGAAATCACTGCACTGCAGTGTTGCTCTCCTAAAATATTTGCTGAGGAATGATTTGGGAAAGCTAAAAATTACCCTTTTAAGACTTCTCTCGTGGTCAGTTGTGAATTAAAGCTGCACAAAAATTGTTTAAGCAAATGAACTGTTCTTAGCAGCACTTTGGAGGGTCTGGATGGGGCTGTGGCCAGGGACAGCTTCCACCAGCCTAGGCTGCTCCAGCCTGGCCTTGGACACTTCCAGGGATGGGGCAGCCACAGCTTCTTCCATAAAACGATGGAAAACCCTGGGCTGGAGGGGCTCTGATGAATATAGGATTATTTAATGTATAGAATGATTTAATTTCTGTTTAATAACTCTGTTTGCCTTTGGGGGCTGGGGTCAGCCGGGGTGAGGGAGGAGGATGGAGGGGATGAGGCAGCGAGTCCCTGCTCCACCAAGGCAGCATTTCCAGTAGGAGAATGCCCTTGGAAGAGCGTGTGTTTGTGCCCACAGCCATTAAGCTCCATAATCTTGCTGTCTGTATCGACTTACAAATGAAAGCTTGCAGTAATTTGGAGCAGCATTTGAATTGTGAGTGGTAGTGATGATGCTGAGCTTGTCTTTTAATGCTGAGTTTCGAGGCTTTGAGGTTTGGATTAAAAAAAACTTCAATGAAACCACAAAAAAGACATTGGAAGCATAGCTGAACAGGTGGAACAAATTTGTTAAATCTGTTATTGGGAAAACAGCAACTTGCTTTTAAGAAATAAATCAATCTGCAGCTCAGGGTTTCATAATGAGGAGTGGGATAGGAAAATCTAAAAATATCTACAAATGAGAGCTAATGCTCCGAAGGAACAGATCCAAACTAGAATATAATATTGCCCATTGTGGTGACAATAAGGATTTTAAAGTTCATTGAGATCCTTGCTGGGATGCAGATGGGACTTGAAGAGCCAGCATATTTCACTTGGCCGGGTCCAGTTTTTATTTGCATAATAACTTATTAAATGTATTGCCAGTAGCTCCCAGAGCCCCTGGTCAGGATTGGGAAACCACGATGAGTTCATCCCCCTCTGCCTGCTGAGACAATATATTCCCCAAGAATTGGGAGGGAGGCGTCTCTAGCAACTAATGCAAGTGATTATGTGCTTGAAAAGGCAGCAAAAAGCTGAGTTTTAACCCTGTGAACCTTCGTGTACCTCGGGTCTTCTCACCAAGACGCATTTCAAGGGTCTTTGTCCTTCATCCGCCTTTGTCCCCGTCCCTCCTCCTTTGGCTGAGCTTTAGCAGCTGATTTTAATGAACTAAAGGAGTTTTTCCAGGTGGAAAATGCATCCTGGGTTTTCAGGAGATGGGACATCAGAGCTGTGATGTATCTTGGAATCATGGAATGCTTTGGGTCAAAAGGGACCTTTATGATCATCACGTTCCACCCCCTTTTCTGCTCATTTCCTTCATTTCCCCTTCGCTGTTCAGGCAGCAGAGCCAACTCCACTTCCATTTTTCTTGGAAAGCTGTTCCATAGCCTCATCCCTCTCTCTCAGCAGGTTCTTCCTGGTGTTATTCCAGCGTTTTCCTTGCTCGGCAGAGCCGGGGTGCTCTGTCACACCCAGCCAGGCCAGGCTGGGGCTCTGCCATCGCCTTTCCTGCTCTGCCCTCCTTCCCTTTGGGGCTTGCCAAGGGCTCCTGGCCACAGGGATTTCTCCCAGAGCCCAGGAGTAGCTGCTCCCAACTAAGCAGATGCACATGGACAGCTGTTGCTCAGAGGGGAGTGGGTGAGTGCATCCATAAAGTTTGGGATTTGTGCCAGAGGGAGCGCAGCCGGTGCACGGCCGTCGTCCTCCCGGAGCCCTCGGCACTTAAACCCAGGGAAACAACCCCCAGACCCTCTCCAAATTCCAGATTCTGGTTGGGGGAAGAATTAAGGTGGTGTGGAGTTGTAAGTGGAAGTGTCAGTTTTTCCCATCTGGCTGTTTCCGTGCACTGGGACAGGGATTGCTCAGGGGCAGGGATCGCATTTGGTGACATGGCTTTGGTTTGGGTCTGGAAAAGGTTTACCTGAAACTGCTTTAGGCTGGGTTTTAGGGAAAGGTTCTTCCCCCAGAGGGTGCTGGGCACTGCCCAGGCTCCCCAGGGAATGGTCACAGCTCCAGGGATGCACAGGGTGGGTTTGCTAGGGTGTCTGTGCAGGGCCATGAGTGGGACTGATGATCCTGGTGGGTTATCCCTGGTTATTCCATGGTGCTGGTTTTGCTGTGATGGGCAGGTGGCAGTGGCACTGTCATCTGTGCCAGGCTGAGCTGCCCTTGGGATGCCCCGAGGCTGGTGCTGCAGTGCCTTTGCCATGGGCAACACTGGCGTTTGGCCAGGTCCAACCAAACCTGCAGTCTGCCCTTGGAAGTCATTCCAGGACTGTCAGTGAGTCCAGGGATGCTTTTCCATGGCTGAGATTCCCTGAGTGCATTGTGACAGCACTTTCTGCCCCAAACCTCAGTGCAAACCTCAGGGATTTATTTCTCACCTCTCAACTGTCACCAACCTGATCATTGATGTGCTGGGATCCGGATGGATCCATGGGCTTGGAAACTCCTCCTGGTGCTTGGGTGCCATGAGGGGCTCATGTGGTGCTGGTTTGGGATGCCCTGCTGGGGTCTGGATGGATCCATGGGTTTGGAAACTCCTCCTGGTGCTTGGGTGCCACGAGGAGCTCATGTGGTGCTGGTTTGGGATGCCCTGCTGTCCATCTGCTCCCGTGGTTTGGGAAAGCTGGGCTGGGATGCCCAGGATCCCCCTCTGCCCACGGTGGCTGTGGGATGGGGCAGGGCAGGGCCCCGCTGGCTGGGAGCTGCCAGGAGCAGGGATTTGGCACCCATGGGTGCTGCTGGAGGTGCCAAAGCTTTCAGGAGGTGCCAGGGACTCGCTCCGGCCACGCCGCTGGCGATTTTTCAAGGCCGAGGGGTTGGTGGAGCCTTTGTGTTCCCTCTTTGAAGCCCCGGCCTGAAAGTGTTGTAATGAGATTTTATGATGTATTCTGGCAAGGCCTTGTTATTTTGTGTGTGGATTTATTGTCTAATGAATTGAGTGATTTTGAAATGTTTTGTGCAACGCTTTTTTGGAAAGGACATTGTATTTTGTTTATGGGACGTGTGAGTTTTTATGAAACTTTATTTAGCTTTTAGCAAGAATAATCTTTATTCAACAAATAGTGCAAATAAATCTTTAATTGAACAAATATGTGCCAACTTTCAAACACAGTAACAAACAATGACATGAAACAAGGAAACTTTGGAACAATACACAACTTTAAACATAGTATTAAAAAAAAACCCAAAACCAAAAAAACAACCCAAAACCCCTAACAAAGCAGATTTTGGGCTGTGTAGAAGCGCAGGGATATGTGGGACCTGCCAAGCTGGAGGCAGCAGGACAGGGAATGTGGTGCCTGTGGGTTTTCTGGGGGTGCCCAGGGATTGGGGTGCCCAGGGATTGGGGTGCCCCCCGTGCCAAGGTTTGGAGGGAGCTGGAGCTCCTGGATGTGCTGGGCTGTGGGTGCTGATGTGGAAACATCTTTAGAACAGCCATGGAAATGCTCCATGTCCGTCCCTGTCCTTCCTGAGGGATATCCCCAGCCTCAAGGAGGAGTGGGGGGCACCCAGGGCTTGAGGATTTGCCTCTTCCAGCCCCACGGTGTCTTCAGCCTCCTGGAGGCACCCAGGGGTCTCTGAGCTTTGTGTTGCTGTGGGAGCTGCCTGGGAGATGGGATGAGCATTCCCTGCTCCTCTTTATTCCTGCCCAGGCCCAACCACTGCTGATTCGGTTGGAAATGGAGCTTCCCATCCCCTGTGCTGCTCGTAGCTGGAAATCCCGGAAAAAGTCTCAAATCCAGCATGAAAGGGTTTGGAACGAGGGTAGGAAACCCTCCTCAGCATTTGTTTTGTTTCACTTTTTGGAATGTTGGTCTTTAGGGAAGAAGGTCAGAGTCACCTTTGTGTTTATTTCCTTATTAATCTGATCCTACTGGATTTCCTTCCTTGTTCCAGTTATGGGTTGTGCTTTCCCTTTTGTATCTCTGAAGTGTTTCAGGCCAGGCTAGAAAGGGCTTGGAGCAGCCTGGTCCAGTGCAAGGTGTCCCTGCCCATGGCAGGGGCTGGAACGAGATGGAATTTAAGGTCCTTTCCAACCCAAACCGTTCCCTGACTCTATGCAAATAATTATCCCAAAGTATAGAAGGGGTTTATTCCTGAAGATGCTCATACAGCCGCTGCTTTTCCCTGGAATTTCCTATATTGATGAGAAAATAACTTGCCAGGAGGAGACCAAACTCTGCATTTAAGTTTTCAACTTAAATTTTTTTACATTTTCAAACCCTGGGAGTATCAGGAATATGAACCCTGATATTTCCCTCTCTCTGGGCAGTGAAGCCACTGTCATAGGGAGGAGCATTTTCAGCCCTTCATTGCCCTTTTCAGCCCTTGGAATTGTAACAAAAGAGCTTTTCTTCTAAAAGTGAGCCATGGAATTGGGTGTTAATGGAAACTAATTAATGCTGAATGGAAAATTCCTTCTCGGCTCTGTTTTGCCATTCTCTTTTATAGCCCAAACCTACCAGACCTCTCTGGAGCTGCCCATGCTTTTCCAGGAAGGATAAATGAGGCTTATGTTTCCAGAACTGGGAACTGGAGGCATCTCACCCCTCGATGCACCCTTGGCTTGATCTGACCCAACCTTCTCCAGACCTTTGTTTGGCCCCAGATGGGCCCAGCGCTGTTCTGTGCACCCACCTCGCCTTCAAATGCCCCTTTTTCCTTGAATTTGGCCTCATTTTCTGTCTCAGACAATCATAGGGTCGTCAGGTTGGAGAAGCCCTCTGAGATGGACTGGAGCTGTTCCCGCAGCACTGCCCAGGCCACCACTGTCCCATTGTCCCCAAGTGCCACATCCACATGGCTGTTCAATCTCTCCAGGGATGGGGACTCCACCCCTGTGCCAGGGCTGGGGAATCCTTTCCATGAGAGATTTTCCCAATATTCCACCTGAATCTCCCCTGGCCCAGCCTGAGGCCGTTCCCTCTGCTCCTGTCCCTGTTCCCTGGGAGAAATCCCGACCCCCCTGGCTGCCCCTCCTGTCAGGAGCTGTGCAGAGCCAGCAGGGCCCCTGGCTGAGTCCCCCCAGCTCCCTCAGGATTCTCCAGCCTCTTTCCCAGCTCCATTCCCTTCTCTGGACACAGGAAAAGCCCTGAGGAGCAGCAGGAGCTGGTTGGGCTGGGGAGAGTTGCACCCCATTGATAAATGGGAAGATGTTGGTGCTGAGGAGCCTCTGTGGCAAAGTGGCAGAGTTGGCTGAGCCAAGATTTTCCAACAGGATCTCCTGAGCACAGCCCAGCTGCTCAGACCCCGAGCCACCACCTCCAGCCAGAGCTCTGCCCTCCCCTGGAGCTCCCTCAGCTCTTCTGGCCTTTCAAACAGAGCCAAAAGCCCAACTGTGGAGGGAAACACCTGCCTGTGCTTTGTTTTGAAATCCATATTAAATCAGGAGATCAAGGAGTCGATGTCCATGCCTAGGGAAGCCATTGATGTGCCAGATGTGTGGTTGGAACATCTGTGGTTGGAGGTGCTTTGCCCAGGATTTCTCATCTTCAGTGAGGAAAGCAGGGAGATGATGCTGAAAGGACTGGGAGTGGTGGTCTCCCCTCGGTGGTAAATTCTTCTTTTTCCTTGTGTAGGACATGGCTGGAGCCCACAGAACAGCCAGGGATGCTGTTCAGGACAGACCTGTTGGACTCATGATTGGTGATTTTAACTATTTAATTTCCCATTTAGTGAGGAGGGGTATAACTCCCTGTAGGACCAAACCAGGAGCATCAAAGCTGTTTGTCTGTGCTGAGCCGGAGCTCCAGACACACTCGGCCTCCAGCAGAAAGTGGGATGAGGATTTTGCTGTTGGGAAATGTCAGTAGGGAGAGGATCCCTGTCCTCCTCGCTCCGTGAGCCCTGCACAGAGGAGAGGGAGGCTGTGTCACCTCATGGAGGTGATGTGAGGATCAGGGGGACAATTCCATCTGGCATTGGGATTGGTGTCCTTCCAGAAGGCAGGAGGGAAGGAGCACTGGCAGGGTCTTGGTGCTTGGCCAGTTTGGACATGGCCCCCAGTTAAGGGTGGTGGAGTGCAGAGCACAGGGCCTGTGTCCTGCTGACCAGGGTGTTCCCATTCCTGTCTCCCTTCCCTGTGAGGAAGAACTTTTCCTGGTGCTCCCTGACCATGTTCCTGTGCCTTTCTGCATCTCCCCATCCCGCCCCAGGGTGTGGCTGCAGCTGTCCCTCCTCAGGGTGAGTTTGGGAGGACATTCCCACATCCCTGGGGGATGTGCAGGTGTCTGTGCCACAGCTGCTGAGCAATTTTCCCTGGGATGGAGCAGGATCCCGTGAAGCCTTGGCTGCCACAGCTGCTGGAATTCTCTCAGCAGATCACCTGCTCCTGGCTGGAAATGGTGAGTCCTCTCTGGCTCCGTGTCAGCAGCGTGTCAGGCCCATGAGTGTTGGCAGGAACCTTCCTCTCTCCCAGGCTCCTGGATCATGGGAGGATCAACCAGATGTCCTCAAAATCCCACATATCCCGTAGAACAGAAAACTCTGCTGCTTGACTCCATGGCTGGGGAATCTCTGCCAGGTTTTGTGAAGGCAGAACCATTTTGGATCTCAGTGGAGTCTCTGCCAGGTTTTGTGAAGGCAGAACCATTTTGGATCTCAGTGGAACCTCTCCCAGGTTTTGTGAAGGCAGAACCATTTTGGATCTCTGGGGAATCTCTCCCAGGTTTTGTGAAGGCAGAACCATTTTGGATCTCAGTGGAACCTCTCCCAGGTTTTGTGAAGGCAGAACCATTTTGGATCTCAGTGGAACCTCACAGGTTTTGTGAAGGCAGAACCATTTTGGATCTCAGTGGAACCTCTCCCAGGTTTTGTGAAGGCAGAACCATTTTGGATCTCAGTGGAACCTCACAGGTTTTGTGAAGGCAGAACCATTTTGGATCTCTCCATCCCACCTGCCTCTCCTTGCTTCGTGCTGGGCTCCAGACCCCGTTGGGGTGGTCAGAGGGACCTTGTGGAAGACCACAAAGGTGCTGAGCTTCTCCTGCAGGGCCTGCAAGGAATGTGTTTGACACTTCAGCTACTTTTCCCTATGGATCTAAAGAGGGGGAGCAGGGCTTGAAGGATATCGATGATTCAGCTAATGAAATAATTTATTTGCATAAAGCTTGGCATTTAAATGCTCATGGATAAGCAGGAATAATGTGTGGGATTCATGGTACCTGTCTGAAATAGCTCTGCTGGAGCCCAAAACCAGACATTGAGGGTTTGGATTTCAGGCCATCCTCTGGCTCCAGGATCTTCCTTTGGAAAGAATGCACCATTCCGTGCCAGCAGCTTGTGCTGCCCCAAAGATTCTCCTGGTTTTAGGATGCAGATTTTGATCTCAACCTGGGAGTCGGAGCACGCACTTGAACAGCATCTTAATGAGCTTATGGTTGAGAGCTATTTATTATCTGTTAGAACAGGCCTTTTATTCCACTGGCAGCCTAATTTGCATGGTTTGTTGTAATTAACACCATAAAATGTTTAAACAAAAGTACAGATAGAAATTAAATTTACAGGCATTGAATTCAATAGCATTGGAACAAACCTTTGATTTGTTTTTCTCCTTTGGCAAGAAAGTGATTTGCTCAAATTAAATTTAGGAAAGGCCCTCGACTTGGGAGGAGGGATTTAATGGAAAAAAGGCTGGAGCAGCTCGGGGAAAGCTGGGATTTCACTTGGACAAGGCTGCTGAAGGGAAACTCGACTGTTTGGGTGGGAGAGGTGTCTCAAAATCCCACATCAGCCGCTGCTGGCAGCACACGTGCAGGCAGGATGGTGGCTTGGCTTTCCATCTGCTCCATTTTTCCATCCTCTGGCAACTATTTTGGAGGCACTGAGGGGTTGGGGTGGAGGCAGATTGATGGAAGTGTTCCCTGGAAGTGCCCAAGGCCAGGTTGGATGGGGCTTGGAGCAACCTGGGGTAGTGGAAGGTGTGGAAGAAGTGTAACTAGATGGGCTTTAAGGTCCCTTCCAGCCCAAAGCATTGCAGGATTAATCTAAGATAATTTGGGAAATCATCCTGGAGCTGCTCCGTGGGTGGAGGGGTTGGGAATTGTGCTGTCCCTGCCATTCCCAAGGGGCTGGAGGCATTTCCCATGGGCTCCTGCTGCAGAGCATGCAAGGTGCCTCTGGAAAAGTCTTTTATGGCATTAAAATAGGCTTCACCACGTTCACCCCCAAATGAAGTCATCAAACCCAGGCCATTTGTGCTCTGATTTATGCAGCAAACATTATTAAAAAAAATATATTGTGAGCAAATGGTCTCTGGGTGAGGTTTAGATTCCCTGCTATTGTTTGGAATTGGGGGGTTGGTGTTATGGCTGGGATTTGTACAGTCAGAATTAATTTGTAGCGTCTGGGACCAAGGCTTGGAGTGGCCCAGGAGCTGGGATTGAGCTGCTGGAGACATTGGTGGGGGAGTTTATGTTCCCTGGGGTCAGAGCTGCTGGGATTTATGGCCTGTGGATTCTCAGGAGCTGATCCAGCCGGAATTGTGGTGGTGAGAAAATAAACTGGGAGAGTTTAGCACGTCTGTGTCTCCCCCTGGATCTCTGGGGTGCCAGGCTGGGGTTTGCAGGCTCAGCCACAGGTGGATGCTCTGCATCCCAAGGGCTTTGTCCAGAACCTCCTCAGGGAGATGTTGCTGCAGAGGATGTTCTACAGCAGGCTGAGTTTTGAAGCTTAAAAAGGTCTAAAAAAGGTCTGTCCCAAAGGTTTGTAGGATGAAAATGGGGGCAGTGATGGAGCAGATTGAAAGGTTGAGGTCTTTGCCAGCAGCTGGGCAGTTTGAGAACCTCAGAGTGGCTTTTCCTCCTGAAATCCCACCTGGATCAGGGTGCAAACCACCAACAAGCACCTGTCTGTGTAAAGAACATGGAAAACCAGAGATAAGTGAAATAAAAGTAGCTTTTAAAAGTAAAAAAAGCTGGCATGCACAGACACCTTGAGGAACAGTGCTGGAAATCACATTTCCTTGGGCAGGTCATGCACAAACTCAATTATTTAATGAATAAATTCCTGTCACTGCAGCAGGGAGTTCTCCACATTGGTTTATTCTCTCTTTTTAAACATTTTTATTTTTACCTCCATCTCCTATTGCTCCATTGGTTGCTCCTCACTCTTTCCCTACTAAACCTTTAAAAGTTTAAGGAGTCATGAGATTTGTGTCTTGTTTAAGCCTATTTTAATTCTCTATTTGATTATTTGGGTTGATCTGCCAGAGAAATCCAGCCCTTCACACACTGGGTGCTACAGTTTCTGAGCCCTGCAGAAAATATGAATTTATTGTGCACAAGTTGTTTGACATCAGGATAAACTGGGAAAAATAATCTTCTTGCTGTGACAGCTCCTGCTAACAGAGCACTTTACTGGGTTAGAAGGGATTTGTCAAGCCCAAACTGGGGATTTTGAAGCAGAATTAAACCTTTTTGCCTCTCTTTTTGTTTGCTTTGTGGTGTAAAGGGGCAGGTATGGCCCTGTGCTGGGGTTTGCAGTGTTAATCAGTGATTAAGGAAAGGAAAGTTGTGAAATTAGGGAAGACACAGAATTTAATGCCTGGAGTTTGATAATTGTGGAGTTTGGGGTTTTTTCATTTCAAATTGGAAGGTTTTGGTAGCATGATAAGCTGGTTTTACACGTCAGAGGCACAGGACTTGAATTTAAAATTTGTTTTTTCGAGTAGTGCTTATGAAGAGCAGATTTGCCCTGTATTTACTGTCAGTTCCTCTGACTTCTCTTTTTCTTTGGAAATGACACATTGGGAACAATGTTGCTGGAGTTCAGGGGATTGGGGTGAGGTTTTTTTTTGGCTCAGGCAATGGAGACTGAATTTTTGGCTTGGTATCCCTGGTCAGGTGATGTGGCCTGTGACCAATGTGACCCCAAGTGGGTCCCTTTTCCCCCAAACCATCCTGTGAGTGTGGGATTCTGTGTCTCCAGAACAGAGCTGGGAGGAGCAGCGCAGCCTGGGAGCGTGTCTGGGCAGGGGCAGGAGGGAAACGGGGAGCAGAGCTGCTATTAAAGGGATTATTCCCAACATTATTCATCAGCCAGGCTTGAGTGATGGCCTCAGATCTCGTTGTGTTTGTGTTGGGGGGTTGTGTGAGTTGTTGATGGGAAAAGAGGGATCTGGTTTTATACTGGCTTTGTACCAGGTTTTGGGAAGTATTGGCTGCTTTTTATAATTATTTTTATATATTGTGTAAATTTATTTTGGAGTTTGGGGGTAGGAGCACTGTCCATCCTTAGCCCATGAGCTGGGAGCTGCAGGGGAGGTGACACAGCCAAAGCCAGAGAGGCTCAGAGTTTTCCTGGTCTGGTTGTGATGGGAAGAGCTGACTGCCCTGACTGTCAGTATCACCTAAAATGTGTCTCAAAATCTGCTTGTCAGTGAGTGACTGCTCCTGAAAGGTGTGCTGTGACCTCGGTGCCAAGAGGAGATGCTGGAACTTGGATGAATCTTTAGCTGCAGCAGAGCTGAAGGTCCAGGAGAGACGCTGGAGGTGCTAAACAAGGAAAAAGGTGGAGGAGCAGCTTTCAACTACTCACACATTCCCTGCCTGGAGTTTCTCAGTGTTCTGCTTGCAGTAGGTGCTGCTTTTTCACCTCACAGAATCACTGAGGTTGGAAAAGACCTCCAAGATCATCCAGTCCAACCTGTGACCACCTTGTCCCCAGCCCAGAGCACTGAGTGCCACGTCCAGGCCTTCCTTGGACACCTCCAAGGATGGGAACTCAACACCTCCCTGGGCAGCCCCTGCCAATGTTTAACAACCCTTTCCACAAAGAAATTCCTCCTGATGTCCAGCCTGAGCCTCTCCTGGCACAGCTTGAGGCCGTCCTTGAAGTGAAGACCACTTTTGGTCTCCTCGTGCCTCTCCTGGAGCGCGGGGTGGCCACGAGCAGCCGCTGCTTGTTGTGGCTGTTGCTGCCTTTCCTTGCATTCTCTGCCTAACGCCTGGCTGAGGAATTCTCGTGATAAATACACGGGACAGGCACAGCTCCTGGCGAGAGGGATGAGAGCAGCTAATCCATAGAAACGCAGCCTTTTGTTGCTTCCCGTTGCGGGGAGTTGCGCAGAGCAGGATTTGTCAACGCGCGGGGCCTGACGAAGGGCGCTGCCGGCTGTGGGTGTGTGGGTGAGGCCAGAAAGCAGAGCCCGAGGGGAAGGTGTTGGGACTTGTGCTGGAGCCCTGTGTGCACACACAGCTGGTTCACAAATCCCCTGGGCGTGGAAGGCTGACAGCTCTTTGGGCATCCCAGTTCTTCGGGCATCGCACACGGAAGCGGGAGGTGCCGCACGCCCAGGCCGCGGGGAGTTGGTTTGCAGCGCTGAGGTGATTTCTGAGGGGTCACACCTTGTGCTTCTGGGGTGCTCCACGCGTTTCATCCCTTTCAGATGTTCTTCCTCCTTTCCTCTTTTGATTTTGACTCTAAAAGTTGAAAGAGGCCTTGGGTGGCTTCTCCTTTTGAAAGGTGACCTTGGTGCATAAAGTTGTCTGACTCTGTGCTGTCCGTGCCCGGTGATATATGGGAGCATCTGGGAGAGAGGGGAGGCTGCTCATTAATTCCCTGAATTTCTCTAGGATCACATGTGGACCTCAGAATCCCTGCCCAGCAGTGGTGAAATGTTCCCCCTTTAATCCCAGCCCTGTGTGAGGAGCTGCCATGTGTAGGCAGAGCAAAGAGAAGTGGGGAATGGGCTTTTTTGGGAGTCTGGCGTATTCCAAGTGTATCTCAGTCCTGTGTGTGTGCATCTGTTATCTGAGTTCACCTCTGATCCTCTAGGAATACCTTCTCCTCCTGCCTCCCTGGCCACGGTTTAATTAATTAAATTAAAATATTCAGCCATAAGCTGTAGGTGAAGGTGCTGCAGGGGGAGTGGGAGCTGCTACCAAAACACCATCATTGAATGGCGGTGTCATTCCCAAATAATCCATTTTATAAGGCTGCTTTATTGGTGGTTTCTGTTCTTTGGTACTTCCAGAAGATCCCACACCAGAGGCTGGTTCCTGCTGTGCTCACTCACTTTCCACCTCCACTCCAGGCTAATAATAAAAATCAAATTGTTTTCTCTGCTGGAGAAACAAAGGAGGCTCAGAACTGAGGCTGAGGTGATCCAGACCAAGCATCTCTCTCTCCTTTGGGTGCTGGGTGTCCCATCCCTCTGGGAATTAAAACCACCAGGATCATTTCTGCCCTTGGGCACCCCAAGCTCTCTCCACCAGGATTTCCAGCATCCTTGTCTCCACATGGATCCTCAGTCATTTTGTTTTTCCAGTTGCAACGTTACAAATTTCTGCTGCCCTGGATTTTATTTGTGGGTTTTTCAGGCTTAGCAGGTAATGGTTATAAATGGAAATTTGACTGCAGCACGTGGTTTCTGGCTGCAGTAAATTCATTCCCTGCGGGCTTGGGGACGGATCCCATGTGTTTTCTCCAGTGCAAATGGTTGTTTAAAACATCCATCTGCTTTATCTGCTGTTGTGTTTACAGTTCCCCTTTGTAGTTCCCGGCAGCATCTCCTCTCCTCTGCTTTTGTTTATTTAAGGTTATGGTAAAATAGTAAAATATCCCTCTGGTTTGGGGCTATGTGGGAGCCTTTCCCAGCTTGGCTGATCCCAAGGGTCAGGGGAATAAAATATCATGAGCAGATGACCCCAGGGGGATCCCACAGCAGTGGTTCCAGCTGGTCCCTGGGGTTGTTGCTCCTCAGGAATGGGATTTTAGCCAGATCCTGCCCTTGACCTCCCGGGGCCCTGCAGGCAGCGTGGCTGGTCATTATTGAAAAAGAAAGGGTTTAATCCACTCAATTTGTAGCAAAAGCTGACCAGTAGAATCATCTTTGTTTGGGTATTGAATTGTGTGATGTCCCTGGTTGTTTGTCTGTTCGGGATGATTTAGGAAACCGGTTTCAGCTTTAGCAAAAAAAACCCCCTAAAATAATACAACAAACAAACCCAAACCAAACTGTCTGAAAAATCCTAGGAGGATATATTTGATACTTTTTCCTGGCAAAAGTTAAACATTTTCCATCCTTCTTTAGTTTCAAGCCTTCAGAAGGTTTGTGGGTCCTTCTCCAGCACGTGGTGCTGCCTCTCCGCGTCCGGCCGGGAGCCGCAGGGAGCACCCCGGGGCTCCACAGCCTTTGGAGTTTCCCTCAGGTTTTGTGTCCCCATCACGGGCAAAAATATGACCTGGGATGACATTTGGAGAAGTTGCAAAATTCTGTCTGTAAACAATATTTTATTTTTTTTTCTTCTGCTGAGCCCCGAGCGATGTCACTGCTTGTCTTGCACAGCAAAGCAGGAAAACAGTCCCTGGCTGCAGGAGGGGGTTGTTTTCCTAATTTTCCTTCACCACAGCAGCGTTTCCTGTTACTGGTGAGTGTGTGCAGTGCCTGGATGAGACCCCCCAGCTCATGTGTCACCCCAAGGTGTGTGGTGGAGTTCTGTGGGGTGTTGGAGAGGGGCCAGGAGTGCCAGGACAAGGGGGAATGGCTTCCCACTGCCAGAGGGCAGGGATAAATGGGATATTGGGAAGGAATTCTTCCCTGTGAGGGTGGGGAGGCCCTGGCACAGGTTTTCCAGAGAAGCTGTGGCTGCCCCTGGATCCCTGGCAGTGTCCAAGGCCAGGTTGGAGAGGACTTGGAGCACCCCAGTCTGGTGTCCCCATGGCAAGGGGGTACAAGATGAGTTTTAACCTCATTCCAGCCCAAATCATTCTGTGATCCCATGGTCTTGAATTCCCCATGCTCTGATGCTGGAATTGTGTCTTTTCCAGTGCCAAAAGTTGGGTCAAAAGCTGCTGGCCAGGTCCAGCAGTCCAAGCCAGTTTAGCCTCATTTTAGCCATTGGGCTTGGACAAACCTGTTTATGAATTTTTTTTCCTGACTGCTTTTTTTTTCAACATTCCCATTTTTTTAACCTCCCAGTGCCTCGGTTTATCCATAAGATGGAGAAGCAGCTGCTCCAGAGGCATGAGCAGCATCCAGAAGCTGAAATATTAAATCCTTAACTCCTTCACTTACTTAAACTCCTCTTAACAAACAACTCAGACGGCACAAAACCTTTTTCTTTCAGCCTCAGAAAGTCAGAACATGTCACAGGCAATGTTGAGCGAGCGCTGCTCCCTCCCAAGAGCTGCCACAGCCCGACACGAGGCAGCTGTGCAGCAGCTGGCCTGGCTGCCTGGCTGGAAACATCTGGATGGGCTGCGGCGCATGGTGGGAGCTGCTGCGCTGATGCTGCTGTGCAGCCTCGGGCGCTGTTTGAAGCCGTGCACGGGGCTCTGCACTTCAAAGCCCGGCTCAGAAAGGCTTGGCTTGCACAAACTCACACCTCTGCCTCTGCTCTGGGGCTGCCGTGGCTCCCTCCCGCTGCCAGAGCCCCGGGAGTGGCATAGTTGAGGTTTGTTTGCTGGGAAGATCGTGGAATTCCTCGCTCAGCTTCAAGAGCCACTTGCTGGTGCTGCGCCGGCTGCAGGTCCCGCTCGCTGGCCGGGCCAGGGATGTTTGTGTGGATGGAAAGTGGAGCTGCTGCCATGTGCAGAGGGACTGGGGAATGTTGTTCTCATTAGGAATCGTCTGGTGCTTGCAGCAGCAAGTGGAGCTGGGTTTGGCAGCCCCAAAGCTGGGCCTAGAGGGGATGTGCTCATTGCTGGTGTTCGGGACCGGCTGGGAGACAGCGCCTTGTGAAAAATGCACATTCCTGAATTCCTCCCAGCTCTTTTCCCAGAGTTTCTGTTTCCACTGCACATCCTGGTGTTTCTTGTGCAGGGATTTTCACCCTCCTTAGCTCGGGGTTGTGGTGGGGCACAGCCAGCCCCGTGCTCACGGTCGATCCCACGGCACCGCTCGGGCGCCGCCTGCACGGAGCCATCAGGGATCCCGTGTGCTTCCGTCTGCCCACGTAATCCAGAGCGCATTCCAAGAGCAAGGAGGTGGCACAGCTGGCAGGTGAGGTCAGGCTGCTGTGGGTTTGTTTCTGGAAGGATCTGTCGGGGAAGTGCTGTGGGTGTTGTTTTCCCCTCGTGCCGGTGCTTTCGGTGGCTGCCACTGGGAGCTGCTCCAGGTGTCCTCACTTCCAGAGGAGACAATTCCTGCTGCTGAGCTCACATGGGAAGGGGAAGCCAGGCCAGGAGGGAACTAAACAGCAGCAGAATTTGGGGTTTTTACAATGAGGGTGGTAAAACACTGGCACAGTGGAGAGGAGATGGATACCCCAACCCTGGAAACATTCAAGGCCAGGTTGGATGAGGCTTGGAACATGGAGTAGTGGAAGGTGTCCCTGCTCGGGGCAGGGGGTGGATGAGATGATCTTGAAGGCACTTCCAGCCCAAACCCTTCCATGTTTCTATAATGCAGTTTTTGGGAAGCACAGCATTTATCTGGAGACAGCTTCTTCTCCAGTGCCACGTGCTGAGCAGCCCCTCAAGTGCTCCCTGGATCCAGAGCTCAAGGGGACATTCCCTCCTCTCCTCATTCCCATGCTGTGTCCTGTTCTCTGTAGAAACCAGAGTTTTGCAATTCCTGCATAAAGGAGCATCTCTGGCACCACACTCGGCTCTGCCTTGCGGGGACTTGTTCCCCTGGCTGTGCCCAGAACGGAGCCTTGCAGAGCTCTTAATCCTGTCTGCATGAGGTCATTGGCTCCTTGATGTTAATTGCAGTGGATCTGATTAATTAGGCAACAAAGCATAATTTATTTGAGCAGATTAATTGCAGAGAATTAGCCCCTGTCTCCCACCACAATTCCATGCGTTCCCGCAGGTATGGGAATCACCCTTAAAACTTTGACGCTCAAAGTGGATGATTGGGTGATAATTGGATTATTTCCCAGTTGCTGGAGTGGGCTGTTGATCCCTACATTGGATGCATTATTCCATGGATGCATTATTCCATGGGTGTTACATTTTCAGCAGACTTGTTTTCATTTTAATTCTATTTGATTTGGACGACTTCATTCCCTCCCCCTGTTTCCTTCCCTTCCGTTTTGCTTCTTCCAATAAAATGTCATAAAAATTAATCCTCGCTGAAGGCCAAATTTAACATCCAGATTGAGAAAAGAGGATTTTAAAGCCCTTGTGCTGAAAGGAAAAATGCGCTCGGACAGGAAGTCTTGGGTTTGTTATGGCACAAGGAAAAATGCTTTTAAAACTTTATCACAGAGTCACTGAATCACAGGATGGTTTGGGTTGGAAGGGACCTCAAAGCTCATCTCATTCCACCCCTTTTCCATGAGCAGGGACACCTTCCGCTAGACCAGGTTGCTCCAAGCCCTGCCCAGCACTGGACACCTCTTTAAACAGCTCAATTATCTGAACAGCAAAAAGATACCAGAGAACTTAAAAATGCCATAAATTTGGGTCCTGCAGCCACATTCCCAGTGGGAGGCTCCAGAGCAGGATGTGGTTGGTCACCTCCTGCAGGAAGAGATGGCTTGAGCACCTGGAATGTTTGTGTGCTTTGGAGAGGGGTTCAGAGTTGTGGTGACTGTTCACTGAATCAGCTGCTCTTCCCAGATGTTGGGATTTCAGTGCTCCTGTCTCATGAGAAACATCTGGAATTGGTGTGAGTTGATGGTGTTGGGTGGAATAGAAGCCCCTTCAGTGGAGGGTGACCAAGAGCATCTTCTGGGAATGGTCCCTGTGCCCATCACAGCTCAGGTTATGTTGGTTGTGGAAGCACTTGAGGTCACTGTTCCTGCTGTGCCTAACAGGACCTGCCAGATATTCCTAGAAGTGTTGTCAAACCTGGCAAAAATAATTTTTCTCCTAAGGAGGAACCCCAGGGGTGGTTTCAGGCTGGAGAGAGCCCAGTTCTTCATCTTGCAGGGATTGGAGGTGCTCCAAGGGAAGCAGCAGAGCCCTGAAGCTCATTGCTGGAGCAGCTCCTGAGTTGGGGAATATTTTTAAGAGGGATTCTGGCTTTGAGGAGGATTGTGCTGTTGTCCTCATGCTGTCCTGGATGTGCTGGAGAAGCTCCAGGTCATGAGGAGCAAGAGCAAAGGTGCAGGAGGAGGAACTGTGGCTGATCCCGAGCCACTGAGGGTTGGGTTCCCCCAAATCAAGTGTGTGCTGTGCCTTATAAAATACAGTAATAGTTTGTGTATAACTGCTAAAATAAGGAAGGAATTGCTGTTGGAATGCAGGAGAAGAACCCGTGACCTCCATCTGGAAGGGGGCGTAGCCCAGCTGGCTGAAAATGGGCCTGAAAAGGGCTACAAGGGCTAATTAAAATGTGAAAAACTGAGAATTCCTGCTAATAGACAGCAGATCCCTGCCTGGCACTGCTTCACAGCTAAATCTGATTTCCTTGGGAGGCAAAAGGAACTGATTTAAGTTCCTTACCTTGCTGACATTGATCCTTCTCAGCGTTTAACCAGCGTGTTCCCAGCGAGGGACTTCCCGCGGCTCCACTGAGCCGGACCCGGAGCCTGCAGCAGGAATCTCTTACTCCTGCTACCAGTAAAAAATTCACTGCAGGTGTCTTATGTGCGGTGTTAAACTCAGCTTTGACCTTGTTCTCCTCACATCTGGGTTGTGTTTGAGCTTTCCCTTCAGTGCCAGCAGGTGGAAGGAACGGGAATCCTCAGCTGTCGCTCAGCTGGAGCCGCGTCCACCTCCGTGGCGTTGTCCCCCCAGCCTGTGTCCTTGGGGAGCCAGCAGCTCCCCTCCAGCACAAGGCAGCTCCAGGGAAAGGTGTCTTGAGACATATTCTTGGACAAACAGCCGTGTAAACCAGATCAGGGTTTTCCAGGCTTGAGGTGATGCTGGTTTGGGGTCAAATTTAGCAATTTGGGTGCTCCTACAGTCAGGGGAAATTGGGGTGTGGGTGGAATCCAGGGATTTGGACTGTGGTTCCATTTTGTGATGAAACAGATTTTTTATGAAGATTTAGGGCAGAAACTCTTTCTCAGGATTCCACAGATTGTTCTCCCTGTGCTGAAGGAATGCTGGAACCTTCCTCCTCCAAAGTTCTGCCATGTCCTTACCTGTCAGGTTTGCCTGCATTCGCTCCAGGTTGCCTGAGTCAAGTGAAAGCAAAATCAAGTGGTGTGTTCACTTGGATCAGTGGTGGAAATGCAAATATTTGGGATGTTGCTTATTGAACTGAGCTGAGTTTGAGCCGGGGAAGGTTTGGATTAGAGGAAAGGAGGAAATTCCTTCTCAGAGTTGCAGTTGCAGGATGTGAAGTGAGCACTGATCTGCTTAAAGCTCCGCTCCACATGGACAGGAGGAAGGGAGAGGAAAGGTTTTGGGAAGGGTTTGGTTCTGGAGGGAAGGTTGCACCCTCTGATGGCAATTAATTCCCTGTGTCCATCGCTTTGGAATGAGGCTTGGACTGATAACTGTCAGTTGGATTGAGGGTTCTGTGCTGCAAGACACAGTGGCTTTCCTGGGTACTGAAGGTAAAATACCTGCTGTCTGGATTATAGAAGAGTTTTGGGTGGAAAACGCCTTAGAAGTTGTCTGTTGGCTCTTGGTGGAGGATCCTTGAGTGCAGATTGGAATGAGGGGGAGTTGGGATTTCATATCAACTCTAGGGTGGTGGTTTGTTGCCCTGGGACCTTGGGATTCAGGATGAACAGCTGGAGAGAGCAGGACCGGGGCTGGGAGGGAAGATGACAGAGGTGAAGCAATCAGGGACCAGAGGGACCAGAGGAGTTTGGATATCTTGAAGGCAAGGACCAAACTGGAGCTTCACACAGAAGAAGCTGATGGAACAATTTGTTTTGGTGTGGAACCTGTTCCAGATCTTGGAAAGGATTCCCACAGCCAGCTGGGAACACCAGGTTTGGGGAGGAAGGTGAAGTAGTGGAGGTTGTGCCATCTCTGCTCTCTCCATCACACCCTGTGATCCTCTCCTCACTGGCATGGATCACATTCCATGAGTTGTGCGGGCAGGGCTGTGGCTTGTCCTGCAGACAAGACCCAGTGTCAGAGTTCTGTCACGTTGAAATGGGAATTGTTCCCTCGTTTGCTCCTTGCATTTTTATGAGGAGCCAGAAATTATGACAAAAACAATACTCAAAATATGTTGAATGGGCTTTCTTTTCAATAAAGCAAAGCTACTCCCTGAGCTTCTTTCTGGGCTGTTGGAATATAAATTATCTCCTTGATTATTTTTTTTGCACCACGCGTGACCAGAGGCAAAGTTCTGGAGGACAATGGGGCTGATATTCAAGTAGCTGCTCCTCTGAACCACAGGCTGAACTTGAGAGAATAAAAAAAACCAACAATATTGCTTGCAGAGAATGCTGCTGCAGAGCTTGGGCTGGGTCTTGGGCTCCTCAGACTGATGAGCTCTCAAACTGCAAAGGAAGAGGGAATTTGACTTTAACAATTCTGTTAAACACTGGTGCAAGAGGGTGGTTTGATGCTTTTTTTCTCAGTTGCTTTGAGACATTGAGCTGTGGGGTTCTTGATGAGATTTTTGGCTGGAGTTCCTTTTTCAGGAGGAACTGGGAGCCATTGGCTGCAGAAAATCTTTGGGTTTTTTTTTCACTTTTCACCCAAAAGGGCTCATGCAGCTGAAGGTTTGAGTGTGTTTCCCAGAGGGAGTCACTCATTCTTCCTACCAACTTTACCTAAGGTAAAAATCCACCTTTTATGCATAATTGCATAGGTTGGGTTATATTTTTTCACTTTTCTTCTTTCCAAGCTGTTTGACCAGTGGAAATACATTCCCTTGCTGTCCAGTGGCTCTTCAAGGGACTTTTGACAAGAGCCTGGAATGACGGGACAAATAATATTGTATTGTATAAAAAATTAGAATGCCTTTCTTTATTCTTCCTTGCACAGAGCATGGAATGTCCATCCTACAGATGAGTGTGAGTGACCACAGGCCCTGTTATTTTGGGAGTTCCCAGTGTGCTCCCTGGGCATCCATCCCTGAGGAGCTTTGTCCCACGTCCCCAGGCAGGTTCTGCATGTGGCTGCAGGGAGATCCAGCTCTGAGTGCTTTTGTTTTGCTTTATTTAGCCCAGAGAAACCGAGGCAGATCCGATTCCCCCTGGTGAGCAGTGCCTGTGCTATTGTTTCCCAGGTTATTTTGAGGAATGGCTTCCCCTGGGATTTTTCCTGTGGTGGCTTTTTGACCTTTTTGCATCCTATAGTGATTCTCTTGATTAAACCCACGGAGCTGTAATGGCTTTACACGGTGTTTCTAAAATTAAAGGTAATTTGAGGGCTTGAGGTTGGGAGAGGAG
This sequence comes from Climacteris rufus, assembly GCA_013398175.1. Classification (NCBI taxonomy): domain Eukaryota; kingdom Metazoa; phylum Chordata; class Aves; order Passeriformes; family Climacteridae; genus Climacteris; species Climacteris rufus. The sequence goes on along the minus strand of VZRZ01003514.1, from coordinate 52,795 downwards.
GGAAATGGAGGTTGTTCAGACTGTGCAGGGAAAATACCTGCTCCCAAAAAAAAAGCTGTATGTGCTGTTCTCCTCAAACATTCTCTGGCTCTACAAGTGCAGAGGCTGAGGGAATCAGTTCTCTGTGACTTTGAGATGAGGAGTTTCAGTGAAATCATGGACTAGGGAAGAATTCCTTTTAGAATTCCCCAGAAGGTGCCACAGCCAGGCTGGCCCATGAGCCAGAGGGTGATGCAGAGGTTTGGCTGGGAAGGGACTTAAAGCTCATGCCATCCCACCCCTGCCATGGCAGGGACACCTTCCCCTATCCCAGGCTGCTCCAAACCCCATCCAACCTGGCCTTGGGCACTGCCAGGGATCCAGGGGCAGCCACAGCTTCTCTGGGAACCTGTGCCAGAGCCTCCCCACCCTCCCAGGGAGGAATTCCTTCCCAATATATTCCTGATATCTGGGGGGTGGTGATGGAAAAAGCATCGGATGGTGCCGGCCGCGATTCCCAGCCGGACACAGCCGGGCCCTTCCTGGCCCAGCACCCCCGGCCTCCCACAGCTGCAGCCCTGGAACAAGGGAGCCCTTCAATCCCTGGGGAGGGCCTTGGCCTCTGGGAGCTCTCAGCATTCCCAGGGTGGCTCCAGGGGGCTCGGTCACCCTTTCCCTGCCCCTGACATCCACAGGGAGCCGGGTGCCCCCTCCATCCCTGCCTGGACCCCGAGCCCTCCACGCCGGGCACTGGGAGGTCAGTGCCATTATTTTCATAATTAAAGCCCTGTGGAAGGTATTCCCTAGGGATGGGCTCCTCTCTCTGCTCACACCAGTTGTGGCCATTCCCAGGTTGGGTGTGGAGTGCTGGAAAACCTGATTCCATGGGAGTTGTGTTAAATGTGGTCACAAGGAGTGTCCTGAGCTGCTTTTATGGGTATTTCCTAAGCAGAATGTGTGGCTCACTCATTCATCCTCACTGTCATTTCTCTTTCTGACTTGATCTTACAGAAACACAAAGTTTGTTGGAGAGATTACTTTTAGCCCATATTTTCGTGTTTTTCTGAGTGGTCAGCCACAGGTGACACCAGAATAAAACCTGGGGGAGACCAGAGCAGGGGATTTGGAGTTGTTCAGCCTGGAGGAACAGCCTTGTCCTGGGAAAAACATCTTTGCTTTACATTATTGAGGTTGTGCCACTACAAAATCCTCTCAAGATGGAAAATGTCAGGTTTAGACAGAGCACCAGGAGCTGCTTGTGTGTCACTTCCCAAATCCACAGGGTTTTGGGGCTGGAAGCTGCACATCCCAACGGGCTGGTTCTGCACTGCTTCATTTTCAGTGCCTCTGTTTCACTGTGAAGAGCTCCAATAATGATCCCAGCAATACCAGCATTCCAAAGCCGCACTGAGGATTTCATTGACATTTTAACCTGAATTATAATGCAGGTTGTTCATTCTTTTAGTTCTGCAGTGATCCAGCTGGAGTTAAATAAGGGGTTTAAGGAAAAATTCACATTTTGCTCGTGCCTTGCTCTGCTCTGGTGAGTCAGGGAATGTGCAGGAGCATCCTGGGGCAGCACAGGGGGATGCAGGAGCTTTGGGAAGGTGGGCACTGTTTACTCCTTGTTGAAAAGAGCCTTCAGTTCTCCATCCAACCCTGGAACTTTCCTTCCTTAGGCAGATCAGTTTTACTCATCGTTGCTTTTTAGGGTTGTTTTAAAGTCCAGCTTTGGGAAGCTGATCCCAGGGGTCATCCCAGGGTCCTTTCAGCCACAGCATCACTGCATGACAAACACCCAGGAATTCTGCAGACCTGTCTGCACAGGGACAGAAGGAAATAGCAACAGTGTGGGAATCTGAGAAACTCTTTTGGGGGGTTCTTTTTGGGGAACCAAAGGGTTTCCAAACATTTCCATCTGTGAGACCGCCCTGGAGCGTTTTGGAGTAAATCAAGGTGAAGATGTAAAATCCGACTGGAGGATTGGGATGCTGAGTTGGGAGGGGAGCTGGGAAATACCTTGGGAATGCACAGGGAGAGGGGAGGTGAGAGCCCCAGGGTTTGTTAAAATCAAGGGCCTTTAGCGATTATTGCTCTTGATAGGGACTTTTATGAGCTGCAGCTTAACGAGCCCAGCCATTCAGGGGAGGTGTTTGTGCTTCTCTGCCCTTTCAAAGATGCTTTTGATGCCACAGGTTTTGTTCTCAGAACAATGATGAGCTCGATAACCTTTGGGGCTGCTTTTTGAAGCCTCCTGGTTCTTGTCGTGGGCTGTGTTTGGTTTTTCTGTGTATTTACAGGTTAAATGGCCGTGATTGGGTTTCTTCAGCAAGAAAACCTCATCCCGGTAACACACAGAAGGTGTTTGGTCCCTGATAAATCTTTAAATTATCTTTTTTTATGAAGTGTAAATAACAGCAAAATAATAATAAAAAAATAATAATAGCAGCTGGTGATGAGCTGCCACGCCCAGGGGTAGCTGGGATTCTGGTTCCTAACCCTAAATTCCAATTTCTGGGTCAGGATGTTGATCTGCCAAAGAGTTTTTAAGGCAGCAGCATTTTTTTCCTGAATAAGAGGTCGCTACATAAAACTTTTGCCTCTTGGCAAAGCTCATGTTACAAATGTCGCTGCTCTAGGTTTAAAGTGTTAATTTATGTGGCACATTGGGTTGGATTTAAAGGTCCCCGAAGACCTTTGAATCTCAGTAGCTAATGAGGCTTGAGAGAGGAAAAACTTACTGGCAGTGAGCAATGCTGGGGAAAGAGCTCCAGGATTGAGCAAGTTTTGCAGAGAAAAATTAGGAATTATCGTGTCGGCCTTTGAGGTGTTGGATTATTTCCAGCTATAGAGCATCCTGCAGCCTTGCCCTGCAGCCCCCCATTCCTGGGGGAAGGATTCTCCCTGCTGAACCCCCTCAGGTGGAGTTTTCCCAAGTCTTAGCCCTCTTCCAGGGGACTCAGCTCCGTCATGAGCTGAGATCCGTGAGCAGCCATCTCGCATCTCTCGGCTCTCCCACTCCATCCCTGATGGGAATTCAGGCTCCAATCTCAGCTTGGCTAAACCAGCCTTGCAAAGATGCTTAAACTTGTCCCTCTTCTTGCAGCTGGCCTTGCTGAACTTCTTTCACCCCGAGGAGAAGCTGCACGTTGGAGAGGAAGGGAGACGCGTCCGTCGGAATAAAAGGAGCAAAGGCAGCGAAGGGCCCGACGGTGAGTCCTGCTCAGTTTCTCCCTGATTTCCATTCCCTTCCAGGTGATGAGGAATCCCAGGAGTTCTGATTTCTGGGTCTAGTGATTTTGTGTGAATTAGTGCTGCTTGGGAATCCCACCCTTGTCTCCTCTAACCGTGCTCCTTTAAGGCTGTAACTTGTACTTGGTTGCCTTTATTTGTTGTTCTGCACACCCGGCTTTGCTTAAAATCGTCACAGAGCTTTTCACAATCCAGCAAACAGCTGGGAACATCTGCATCCCGAGCTGGTGGCTGCTCTAAGGGGGTTTTGCACTGCTGTCAGTCTCAGGTGGGGGCAAAGCCTGTGTGAAGGGAAGGCAAAGTTGTACCCAGCTTGGATTAAAAGAGTGGGAAGGTTCCTGATTTCAGTGTGAGGAATTTCATTTTCAGTCCTGGCTTTCCATGATTGTCATGACACAAACACAGCAGCTTGAACTCCTGGAAGAGTTCCCGTGCTTCCCTACTGCAGGAAAGCACAGGTCCCCTTTTACAGGAGAGGAGAAAGGACTGGATGCCCAGGAAAGCAGGGACAGGACTGCTGGATCCGTGGTCTGTGCATGGCTTAACCCAATCCTGACTCCCTTATAATCGTTCCTCTTTCTGTCCTACTCCATGAGTTTCCCATCTCCCTGCAACCTTCACAATTTCACAGTGGAAAAGCATTTCCCTGTGGCTGTGCTCCAGGAAAGAGCTTGCTGAGACTCCCTGGATTCCTGTTCCCCGGCACGCTGACAAGTCTGGAGCGTTGGGTGCAGACTCCCTGAGTGCTTCCAGCTCAGTCACTTTTGGGAACTGGTGTCACTCTGGTGCTCAGATGGCTCAGGCAGGATCCCAGTCCTTTTCCCAGTCTCCTTGAAATCCATCCCAGTGTCTCCTCCAGTCGCTTGTGTAGTAGCAAGTTCCCACTGGATGCGAGCGGCGTCGATGGAGCGCTGCCGGCAGATGTTGGGAGGGATTGACTTCATCCCTCAGGCTGCCTCTGCCTTGCCAGATGTGCTGAGAGCTGCTCAGGGGAGAAAGAGATGGGAAAGTTGGTGTCTGACGAGGGCTGTGCTCATCAGCCTTGTGCTCTGTGTTGTCCTTTTGCCTGGCATCCTTTTCCCAGATTTCCTCTGTGTTCCCTGGATGCTCAGAGTTGAGTCACTCCAGAAATGTGGAGCACTTCCATCATTTATCCAGTGCAGAGAAAGGAACAGAGCTGGGGAAGGGGCTGAGGGAGCCGGGGGGGCTCAGCCTGGAGCAAAGGAGGCTCAGGGGGCCCTGCTGGCTCTGCACAGCTCCTGCCAGGAGGGGCAGCCAGGGGATATTGGGAGTTCTCCCAGGGAACAGCGACAGGAGCAGAGGGAACGGCCTCAGGCTGGGCCAGGGGAGGTTTGGTTGGACAGCAGCAGGAATTTCCCCATGGAAAGGGTGCTCAGGCCTTGTCAGGGGCTGCCCAGGGCGGTGTTGGAGTCCCCATCCCTGGAGGTGTCCAGGGAAGCCTGGATGTGGCACTCAGTGCTCTGGGATGGGATTGGTCACAGGTTGGACTCGATGGTCTCAGAGGCCTTTTCCAGCCTAAATGGTTCTGGGATTCTGTGATTCTTACCTGTGTCTTTCTGTAAATGAGGGATTTTTGACCTCATGGGTGATGGAGATGGGGAAAAACTGCCGGAGTGATGGGTCATGTTCCTTGTGGCTTTGTCAAGTGGTTGCCCACTGTGGTTTTAGAGCTGCATTTAACAAGTGGGAGCTGTCAGGGCAGGGCTTGACCTTGTAACAACCATGAAATCAATAAACAAACAGAGCCACAGCCTTGGGGAACTCGGGCTGTTTGTTTTAGACCTGCGTGAAGGAATCTTGCTGTCAGAGCAGGGCAATGAATCACTGAGCAAATAAAGAAATGCGTGTCAGGGTCCTGATAACACCGTTTTCTTCGTGAGTTTTGCAAAAGGAAAGCTGATCAGATCTTTGATCTCCAAAGAGCCTCCTGAAGATAAAAGTGGCTGCACTATAAATTCCCAGAAGGAAGGAGATGTGCTTTCCACTTGAGGCCTCGCTAATATTGGTCTGGAATTAATTTTATGAACTTTCAAGTGCTTTCACACATGCAGGGAAAGACCAAAGTGATCCAAGCATGGAAGCTGGGGTTGGAGGGAGGCTGCTCTGACCCTCCCCGGCTCTTCCAGTCCTGCTCATCCTGGTACCAACCATGGGCTGGCTTTGATGATTTACAAACCCCAGAGAGAACATGATTCCTTTCAGGAAAGCTTTTTCTTTTTGGAGGATTTGCTTTCAGGTTTTTGCAGGGACAGGGCAGAGCAGGTTCCATGCAGCCAGGGGAGGGTGATGGCCATGGCTGTGCCCAGGGCAGGGAGCCACAGGGGTGGACATGGGAGCAGCAGAGCTGATTTGGTGTCTCTCTGTTAAAAAATCCCAGGAAAATTGAGTGCAAAGCCATCAGCTGCATCCTGTCACTGCCAAACACGACTCTGGAATTTCAGGGCTCCTCCTTGGAGGGCTCTGGTTTCAGCCCTCTGACCTCTGGCGTGGTTTGTGATTGGGTTTGCTGAATGTTTGGTTGTGGCCCTGCACACCCAGTGCCCTGGGGCCACTTAGAGCAGCCAGGGCCGTGTCCTGGCCGAGGTCCCTCTCCCTGTCCCTGTGTCCATCCTGGCTGAGCTCCCTCTCCCTGTCCCTGTGTCCATCCTGGCCGAGGTCCCTCTCCCTGTCTGTGTGTCCATCCTGGCCGAGGTCCCTCTCCCTGTCCCTGTGTCCATCCTGGCTGAGCTCCCTCTCCCTGTCCCTGTGTCCATCCTGTGGGATCACTGGGAGCTGCTGCCTGTCCCACTCCTGGGATCATCATCTTGAAGCCACTTCCCTGGCCGTGCCACCAAACCCAACACTCACCCAGCTTGAAAACTGCCACTGATTTTTCCAGCTTCTCAAGGACCAGGATTATCCCTTTACACTCGATTTTTCCTCTCATTTCTCCTCGTTGTTCCCAGCTCCACCTGTCACTTCAACCTTCTTTAATTCCCCAAAAGCTGCCCCTCTCCAATGCCTCTTCCCCGTTTTCCCCTTTCCCCCTCCTTCCCTTCTGCCCTGCTGCATTTCTGCTGCCGTGGAAGCGCCGCTGCTCCCAGATGAACAAATCATTCTGGAGCTGCTAATTAGCACCAGTTGTACTAAAAGGAACCATCAAGAATGTTAAATTAGTCCACTTTTAAATAAACTGCCTAGGAAATGTTAGATCTCTATTCCCAGAGTGCCAGTAAAAATGCTGCTGGCTCTTTGCTACACAAAGCCAAAATCTGGGAGTAGCAGGGTTGTAATTCCAGAGACAATTCCGTGCTCTGGAGGTTATAAATAATGACAGAGCATTTACAAAGCAGATGTCAATAGGACCCTTTAAAAAACATTGTTTTAAACAAATAAAATAGTTTCTTTTTCTCCTACTTTCATCTCTGTTCCCAGTTAGATCCCTGCCAGGCTGCTTTCCTGGTTTTTTTTGCTTTTGGGTTTGGAGTTGTTGGTTTGTTGGTTTTTTTTTTTTCCTTCCTAGATTTTTTCATCTTGAGCTTGGTGAGAAACATCAGGGATTGTTCTCCAGGCTTTGATTGGGAGCATGGCAGCTGGGAAGAGGCTGAGCAGATGGCTGGCCTTAAGCTGACAACAATTTGGTTCCTACTACTTTGGCAGTTCTTGCTGCTGAGGAAAGTCCTGCAGGAGAACTCCGGGGCTCCGGCACTGCAAATGGATTTTGGTTGGAAGCAAAATGAAATTCTGGGGGATTTAAAGCTCTTCCTGATCCCTGCTCCCACCTGGAGATCTGGAAGTGATGCTCAGGCTACATGGGTCCGGCTTCACCCTCTTGGGATTTGCTTGGTGGTTTCAGGGTGATTTTAGGGTGAGTTCAGGATGATTTTAGGGTGATTTCAGAGAAATTTTAAGATGGTTTTAGGTTTGGTTTAGGATGGATTTAGAGTGATCTTAAAATGGTCTTTCAGTGGTCTTAGGGTGGGTTTTGGATGGTTTCTGAATGGTTTAGCAGGCAGCTGATACCAGAACATGGCTTTGAAGTGGTTTTAGTGTGATTTTGGGATGGGTTAGGGTAGGTTTTAGATATTTTTTGGAGGGTTTAGCAGGCAGCTGATGCCAGCCTGGCTTTTAGAGTGGATTAAGATGGGGTTTAGGATGTTTTTTCGATGGTTCAGCTGATGCCAGCCTGGCTTTTAGGGTGTGTTAGGATGGTTTTAGGATGGTTTAGCAGGTAGCTGATGCCAGCCTGGCTTTTAGGCTGGGTTAGGATGGGGTTTAGGATGATTTTTGGATGGTTTAGCAGGTAGCTGATGCCAGCCTGGCTTTTAGAGTGAGTTAGGATGGGGTTTAGGATGGTTTTTGGATGGTTTAGCAGGTAGCTGATGCCAGCCTGGCTTTTAGGGTGGGTTAGGATGGTTTTAGGATGGTTTAGTAGGCAGCTGGTGCCAGCCTGGCGTTTAGGATGTTTTTAGGATGGTTCAGCAGGTAGCTGATGCCAGCCTGGCTTTTAGGGTGGGTTTAGGATGTTTTAAGGATGGTTTAGCAGGTAGCTGATGCCAGCCTGGCTTTTAGGATGGGTTAGGATGGTTTTAGGATGTTTTTAGGATGGTTCAGCAGGTAGCTGATGCCAGCCTGGCTTTTAGGGTGGGTTTAGGATGTTTTTAGGATGGTTTAGCAGGTAGCTGATGCCAGCCTGGCTGGGGGTACCTGAGTCCCCCCAGGCAGCCCCCAATCCCACAGGTGCCTTATCCCAGCCCTCCCCTTGCCCCACCTGGCAACACTGGTGATGCAACAGGACATTTTTTCCCTTTTTTTTTCCACATGCAGCTCACAATAGCGACTTTTCCTGCCGGTTTCCTCTCCTGTGGAAAGGGCAGGTTCGTCCCTGTGCCTGCAGAACAATGGGTGCTTTGTGTGGGCCCCGAGCAATTCCCAAAGCCCCAGGCATTCCCAGAAACACAGATGGATGCAGGGTGATAGGGCCTCATTGTGCTCTGAAACCATGGTGATGAGCACGCAGTAAATACTGGACATTTCCTGCATCCAGGAGCACAGGAGACGCTCCCAGAAGGAAAAGCTCACCACAGAGTGCTTGTTCTTGCTGATTTCCCTCAGCATTTCTCAGGGATTTCCCCCTAAACGGGAGAAATAGGGAATTATGATGGTGTTTTAATCTTTGGGGACAATCTCATCCCTTTCCTGGGATGTTGCTGTCAGTATTTGTTATTACTATGATAAAATTAAGGATGCAGCTTATTTCCATATTCCTATCTCCATGTTATTCCCAGCCTTATGATGACAGGGATCTGTATAAATCTTGTCCCTAAAATCCCAGTGATGTTTAGGTGCTGGTTCCAGCTCTGTTCCAGCACTGGCACAGGGTGCCCAGAGAAACTGTGGATGCTCCTGGCAGTGTCCAAGGCCAGGTTGGACAGGGCTTGGAGCAGCCTGGGACAGTGGGAGGTGTCCCTGCCATGGCAGGGGTGGCACTGGGTGGGATTTAAGGTCCCTCCCAACCCAAACCACTCAGATTCCATGATTCTGTGAACTGCTGGAGTTCAGAATTCCTCCCTGAGCTCTGCTATGTGGCTGTCCTAGCTGGATGTTAAATAGGAAAAGCTGTGAGAGGCACAAGCCCAGTGTGTGGTGTCCAGGGTGAGGAATTGTCCTGGCTCACAGGGATCTCAGTGGAATAATGTCTGGTGTGTCCTGACCCATCCACAACCTCCCTCTGCCCCCTGGCTTCTTCACCAGCCCTTCCAGTCAGCATCTGGATTATTCCAGAAGGAACTCTGCTTCGTCATTTGGATGCTGACAAAGCTGTGTTGAGGTGCTGCTGATCTCTTCCATCCCTGGAGCTGCTCTGGGGCTGTTTGTCCTTCCCTGGACGCGGTGGAGCGGTGGCCACTGGAAGATTTGGAGTTGTTGAGGATGAGGAGGAATTCTCTGGTCATTGTCACCTCGGTGGCATTTCCAGACACTTGCACGGAGTGTAGTTGTGGGTGGATTCTGAGCTCAGCTCCTTTTCCAGCTGCAGGTTGAGCAGGGCCCGACGTTATTGGAAGTGACTGGTGAATCCGTCTGAATTCCACCTCCGAAAGCCGCGGCTTTTCGGAACGCCCCGGGTCAAACACTCAGCTGCAGGAATCTCAGAGAGTTCCTTGTGTTACAAAACAGGGCCAGCACTAATGAGAGCAGAACAGATGTTCCAGAGGGGCAGGAATGTGGCTGCAGCTGAGCTGGGAGTGCAGCTGAGCTGCACCAAGCGCTGGAAATGCCGGACTCCTCTGGAAGCTGCTGCTCCCTTCCCGCAGCATGAGAGGCTCCATTGTCTCTCTGCTGGAGGATTTGCAGCTGAGCTTTGATTTTGGTGAATAAACCCTCAGCCAGGGAGGTTCTGCAGGCTCAGCACGTGTTCCAGGCCCGTCTGCTCACTCCAAGAGAGGAGCTGGTGTGGAGCTGGATCAGATGCACCTTCCCCATCCCTGCCCAGCCCTGTCCCTGCCACCACAGGGATCCTCCTCCTGCACGTTTTGGGGTGAATAAGCTTTTTTTTAGGGCTGGGGGGCCAGGGCAAGGCTGAGAGGATCTCATAATCCATACAGATATCTCCAAGGGGTGTCAGAGGATGGTGCTGGGCTCCAGGACGAGGAGCAGTGGCCATAAACTACAACACAAGAAGTTCCACCTCAACATGAGGAAGAACTTATTTCCATGAGGGTGGCAGAGCTCTGGGACAGGATTTTTCCTCATGTCCAGGGAGGGCCTGGAGTCTCCCTCTCTGTAGGCATCCTAAACCCACCTGGACATGTTCCTGTGTCCCCTGCTCTGGGTGATCCTGCCTTGGACTGGGTGCTCTCCAGAGATCTCTTTCAACCCCAAATTTGTGGGATTTGTGACCAGGCAAACCCAGAGCTGCTGCTCTGCTGGTGGCAGCTGTGAGTTGTCCTCGCTGTGCCCTCTCTGGGCACCCACTGGGACCCTCTTGGCTGTCACAGAGCAGCTGCAGCAGCCCAAGGGCAAGCCCGGAGCTGCAGAGCTCCAGTGGGGAATTCTTTAGGGAAAAGGCTGTGAATGAGGCTGGGGTTGCCTGTTTTCATGAGGGCTTTGTTGGCCGTGATGTATGGAGATGCTGTTGGAGCCATATCTGATCCCACTAATTCCTGCAGGATTTGGGAAGTGCCTTAATTGGTTTGAATGGATAAATACAAGAGTTGGCTGAGCCAGGCAGCATTCCCTGTGTCCTGTGGTAGAATCTCTCCTGGACTTCCTTTTTTCCCCACTTTTGCCCCTTCTTTTTCACCCTTGTCAAATTCATCCAATCCTCCCAAGAGCAATGGGGTCTCTCTTGGGTTTCCTTCTTTTTCCTTTTCCTTTTCCTTTTCCTTTTCCCTTTTCCCTTTTCCCTTTTCCCTTTTCCCTTCTCTCTTCTCTTCTCTTCTCTTCTCTTCTCTTCTCTTCTCTTCTCTTCTCTTCTCTTCTCTTCTCTTCTCTTCTCTTCTCTTCTCTTCTCTTCTCTTCTCTTCTCTTCTCTTCTCTTCTCTTCTCTTCTCTTCTCTTCTCTTCTCTTCTCTTCTCTTCTCTTCTCTTCTCTTCTCTTCTCTTCTCTTCTCTTCTTTTTTCTCCCCTTCTTTAGGTTGATCCAGCTGTAAGTAGGTGTGGATGCACACAGAGAGATCCCTGGATGCAGCTCCTGTGCTCTTCCGTGGGTTCTCAGGCAGCTGCTCCGTGCCACGGAGCTTTTCCATCCAATTAGGCAGGATCACGGATGGGAGGAAGCAAAAACACGTCCAGTTCTGCAGGGATGAGACAGTCAGAGAGATTTCCTCCCACCTGCCCTCGATTCCTTCTGGGTAACCATGGGAAGAGCTCATTTCAAACATCCACCAAACAATTCGGGAGAGCCTCTCCTACTCCCACTTCAAACCTTGCTGCTGCCCCACTTGGGAATCATTTCTGCTGGAATTCATGACATATGTTCGTTGTTTATCTTAGTGGGATGTGACTGAAAATGTCAGAGTGTTTTGTGTTAGGCAACAACCGAATAAAACAAACAAAATAAAAACACAGCTGTAACTCTACGCTTCAAATTGTTGAATTTAAATATGTGGGATTGATAAAGGAAGCAAGAGGATGCAGTGATGGGTAGAAAATCAGTCTGGTGACTCCAGCCAGCAACCAAAAAAAGCCTTGGGATCCTCGAATTAGAAGTGGGAATGTTGTTTGTCAGCTCTGCTCCAAGGACCCAGCGCTTGGAATCCAGCTGAAATGCCTGAAGGAAACAAAAGGCACAGCACATCCTCCTTCCAGAGCCAGCGTGTGGAGAGTGAAATGTGATGGCCACAGGTTCTGGTGTGAACCCCAGGAACTTGGCTGAGGCTGGTGATGTGGGAGCAGAGCTGAGGAGGGTGGAGGTTTCTGTTTGATTGGCTTTTTGTGTTTTTGAGGAGGCAGTGCAAGAGGATTTTGCCAGCAACAGTGGCTCTGGAGTTAATTGGGAGCAGGATTTTGTCTTTGCTCGTGACCACAGTTGTGCTGTGGTGTTCTTGCACCTACTCAGGGACTGGAGCTGGTTTTTTAGAGCCTTCTAGTACCAGCAGCTTGTCCTGCTGCCTTGCCACCAGTCCCAAAGTGGCTCTGGGTGGGATGGAGGAGATAAAGCACCTTTGTTATTCCTTGTGTCCTGTAAAATGGTGGGAATTCCCGTTGCAGTGAGCAGGAACACGTCTGCATTACTCAGGGAATGAGGAGGGGTTTCCAGCAGAGCTCTGGCTGTTGGAGAGCAGAGCTGAGGTGGAGAGTGGAGAGAACCCCAGGAGGTGACTGGATCCAGCCCCTTCCCCATGGCAGAGGTGACAGCAGAGGTGACAACAGCAGAGGTGACAGCAGAGGGGACAGCAGAGGGGACAACAGCAGAGGTGACAGCAGAGGTGACAGCAGCAGAGGGGACAGCAACAGAGGTGACAGCCCTCTCACAGGCTGGTGCTGTTCTGTGCTGGTTCCCCAACCCTTCACCTGTATTTTTCCTCTTTCCAAAAGCCTTTAGGAAGGAGATACCTGGGGCTGGTGGGGCTCTGCTCCAGCACCTCCCTTCTGACAGCACCTGGGGACCTTTGAGTCCCATCACCCTTTGGAAGGTGGAAAAACCTTCTGAATCCATGAGGGCTACCACATCCATCCTACTCCTTCTGTCCTTCCCACCTGGGGGTTGCTCCCCAGGGCACCTTTACATGGAACAAAATACAGGCTGAAGATTCATGATCCCTGAGCTCTGTCTCTTGTTCACTCTTCAGTTCTGATCATCTTGAACTGCAGTAACCAGATTTATTTCCCCTTGGATATGATTAAAAATCAGGATAAAGTACATCACAACTGTCACTATTGGCATTATCTGTTTTAGTTTCATACTAAGTTTTATATTCAGTTTTTACTGTCCTTGACCAAGTGAATCCCCGAAGGGTCCTGGGTTTTGTCAAACCAAGCAAAAATCTCTGAGTATTGGCAGCAGAAAAAAAAAACTTTCTCAGCAGAAAAAAAAAAACCTGTTCCTGATGAGATCTTACGTGGTCTGAAGCTGTTTGAGAAGAGAGCTTGTGGCTCTCTGGCATCTCGTGTCGCTCCAGGGATTCCAGGCATGAGCTGTGACTTCTCTCCGTTTGTTTTCAGCTGAACTGGGGGCTGGTGTTTGGGATCAGAGGGATGGGGAGGGAGCAGGCTACTGATCCATGGAGCTCCTGGAGCAGCATCTGCTCATCTGGATGACACATGGAGGGAGCTTTGTCCTTTGGTGGAATGCGAGGAGAGGAGCAGGGAGGCAGCAGAGGCCACTCTCACCCCTGAGCCACCACATGGGAGATGATTCCCAGCCCTTGGTGTGGGGCACGAGCTCTGCTCACAGCCTGCAGCCCCTGAAGTGACCTCAGAGTCAGGGACACGTCCCCTGGAGATGCATGAGCAGTCCATCAGAGAGATGAAGCGTTGCCTCAAGAAGTGGCTGGAGCCAAGGGAGTGCCTCAGAAGAGCCCAAAATGAGCTGCAAAGTGTCCTTGATCTCCCAGCTGGAGGAGACTGGCTCTGGGCTGGGCAGCTCAGCCCAGCACAGGGCTGGGGGTCACAAGTGTCACTGTCCCCGAGGTATTTCTGGGGACTCTCACTCCAGGGTGGGACAGAGCAACACAAAGCAGAGACTCCTGAATCCAGAGTTTGTGTTGTGCAGGTGGAGCGGGCTGGGGTGGCCCTCTGGGACCGAGATCCCTCGGGGTGAAGGACAGGGAGGGAATGCTGATTTGTGGGGTGCTGGTGTGGAGCACCTCAGTTTGAGGTGCAACCAGACAAAGCCCATTAAGAGTGGCTGTGTTCACATGGGAATTCTGAAGAGTTCTAAACCAAGATTGAAACAAAAGCAGGGAGAGAAGGAGGAGTGGTGGCTGAGGAAAGCTGGCATGCCCTGGGCTCTGCCCTATGGACTCATCTGCTTCATCCTTCCTCTGCTTTGTGCCGCGAGTTCCCTCCAGGTTCTCTTATAAAACATTTCACTCTGTTCAGATTTATTGAAATGAGTTCTGGTTCACACCCCTGACTTGGGTTCCTGTAAGTGTGGGCAGCATCTTTGCTCCACACTCAGCAGCAGATCCCCCTTCCTCATCCCAACCTCTCATTATTCCCACTCTGGGAAGACACACCGGAATTCTGGAGTAGCACAGGATGTGTTTTACCTCTGGGATATTTTCCTGGATCTGTCATTTATTGTTTTCTCTAAATATTCTGGAAGAATGATCCCAACGCTGCTCTTCAAGCCCTGTTGCTTTCTGTCTGGAGGTGGTGAAGAAGCACTTTCTTTTTCAGGGAAAAGGGAAAAAATTGCTCTTGTTTCAGTGTTTGTATCACTGACTGATAGTTCAGCAGGGTCCAAGAAGCTTTCATCTGGATAGACCAAATTTCCTGAAAATGTTGAAAACATATTGGTTCCAAGCCTCCCCCGAAACCACATGTTCTAGATTAGGCATGTGTTGGGAGCTAACATCCCTCTTTCCCCAGTCCACCAGAATCTGGCATTAATAACCCCACACTTAAAAATATTTGAAAAGCTTTACATTTCTCCTACCCATGGGAATGAAGTGAATGTCACTGCACCAGTGCTGGAAAGGCAACAACTGAATTTTGGAGGTTGGAGTCAAGTGCAGGTTCTGATCTTATCCATTGGGACAATTCCTATGCAGGATGGCAGGAGATTCCTCTTCACCTGGAATCTCAAATGCCACCTGAGCTGCTCCTTCCACCTTTAGTGTTGGTCAGATAGGGACAGAGGGGTTGGTTGATGGGTAGGACTTGCAGAATCCCAGAATCCTTGAGGCTGGAAAATCCCTCCAAGGAACCTACAAGGAAGGCAGAGAGGGACTCTATCAGGAGCTGGGACAAGGGGGAGTGGCTTTAAGATCAAGGGGAGTAGATGTGGATGGGATATTGGAGGGGAATTCTCCCCTGGGAGGGAGGGGAGGCCCTGGCACAGGGTGCCCAGAGAAGCTGTGGCTGCCCCTGGATCCCTGGCAGTGCCCAAGGCCAGGCTGGACAGGACTGGAGCAGCCTGGGACAGTGGGAGGTGTCCCTGCCATGGCAGGGGTGGAACTGGATGAGTTTTAAGATCCCTTGCAACCCAAACCATTCTGGGATTCTGTGACTTAAAGATTTGATGCTTATTTTATGAAGGAGTGAGAAGTGATGTGGCATTTCTGGGTGATGCCAACGTCTCATTGATCACCAGGATTTTGTCTCTAATCAGTTTGTAACCTGATGAGGATAATTCCTCAGTGCCTCCATCCTCTCCCCTCCCAGGGCAGGATGGTGAAGGCAACACTGAGATGCCTCAGTTGAATGATCTGGTCTGACTTGTCCAAATCAGAGCCACACTTGGGTAAGGACATGGAGGATATTCCATGGCAACTCAGTGCTAGGAAATAGGAAAGGGATCAGTAATTCCCAGTGAATGCTGAAAACAGGTTGGCACAGCCTGCAAAGGATGGAGGGATGGATGGAGGGATGGAAGGAGGGATGGAGGGATGGATGGATGGACAGACACCCAAAACTGGTGGCTGTTCCCAAATTGGATGAACACCTTGAAGACATCACTTGGTGTCATGTCCTGAATCAACTGATGCTGCCAAAACGTGGTTGTGGCATTCCGTGAGTTTGTCCTGCTCTGAGCAACTGGGAATTCCAGCACATTCAGCACCTCCATAGGTGTATCCTTTGTTAGGCTGATTTCTATAATGGTCAACCTTTTATAGGTTTGATATAAAATCAGTGTAATTACAAAGATCTGTTCCCATCCATAAAACCAGTTGGAACTGTTTGGCAGGAATTTAAACTATTTCTTGTTAATACACACACACAGCTAATAAGGGAACGCCGGGGTTTTTTTAATATCCTATTTATATCAGCAGATGTCCTAAAGAAGTTTGGGATATTTCTGTATTTATAGTAAATCATAGCAGTGTGTAGCGTGCAGAAAGAGCGATTGGAGGGGGGGCAAAGTCAACTCTATTAATCTTTCTAAGAGAAAACATGTCACATGTAATATCCTTGAGTTGCATCACCATCTGGGTTTTTCCTGAAGCCTTTGGAAGGGATCCAGCAGCTGGTAGGGCTGCAGGAGCTGGGACCTGCTCCCTGAAGAACAGGGAGATGTCTTCTGCTGCTGGCTGGGCCACAGCTGGGGGCTTGCACACCAAGAACTCATCTCCTGCAGGGGTTTTCTTCAGCCTCAAGTGAGATGTTTGCAGCTGAACCCAAAGTGCTTCTGCTGGAAGGGACTTGGAATTGTGTGGAGCCTTCCACTTGTGGTGGCTTTGTGGGATTCTGGGTGGCTCTGTTTGAGTTGGGGTCTTTTGTCATCACACAGAGATGTTTTTCCTGCTTGCACCTTTCCCTCCAAGTTTACCACTCCGCTGGCTTGATATTCCCTCTTACTCTGTTGTCCTCCCCTTTTATTTTTCCAGCAGATGTGGGAAATCAGCTTCTGGAGCCCTGCTCACAGCCAGGGTGTCCAAAGGAGGGTTTGGAGAGTTCCTGTTCCCACCTTTCCTGGGCAAATCCCATCCTGGGATGAGGAACTCAGCTGGCCCAAGTTTTGCAGCAGTCAGGGGCTTTTCCCACAGGAAATCCAGGGAAAGGGAAAGGGAATATCAGTGCTGGGAGTAGACTAGGTAGCTGGAGTGTTTCAAGCAGCAGCTTCATAGTGATGGCTTCAGTGGTTATGCAAAAATAACCCCCAAAATGACATTCCACAGGGAGTGATGGACTTTGGAGAGACTTTCCAGCCACGACCTGTGGCACGGGAGGGCTCACTGAGCCAGAAGATCCCCTCCACACCTGTGCTCCTCCTTGAGCCTTCTCATTCCCAACTCAGTGGTCTTGGGGAGCAGTCTGGATGTGCCTGTGCTGTCCTTGGAGCCCTGCAGGTCTTCTCCCTCCGTAGCCTTTCCCCGTGGTGCTCTCACCCCTTTCCCAGCACTGGTGGCCACCCAGGCAAGCTCACTTGACCTCTTCTTGCCCTTCCCAGGAGCCTTTCTGTGGAATTCTGCTCACTTGAATTCATCTTTCTGTATTAGATGATCAGGACTGCCTTCAGTGCTCCCAGGATTTTCCTGGCAGCAGGATTTCCCCATGTTTTCCAGAGGTATTCCCATTTTAGGGTTGTGTTTCTGCCTTGCTTGGCTGAGCAGGCGCAGCTCAGCATGTGCAGGTGTTGTCCTGGGCAGCTCCACCAGAACAGTTTATTATTTCCCATGTATATATATTTTATAGGACTATATATTTTGTATAACTGAATTTCATTCCATGCTTATTATCCTTCAAAGGCATCCAGCCTGTCCTGCTCTCCCAATCCTTTTCTGTGTGAACACTTCTGGCCAACTTTCCTCCCTCTAAACCAGAGGGGTGAACAGAGCTGTCAACTCATCCAGGGAGGGATTAGAGATTAAACTTAAATTTAATTCCAGCTGAAAGACAGGAAAAGTAGAAGGGGATGGAGTTCCCTGGGTCTGGGCCTGGTTTGACCTCAGAGGTGAGCATGTGGGAACAGGGTGGGAGAGGTGGGAATAGTGGGAAGAAGGACAGGAGTTGGGAAGAGCAACTGTGCTTGGGTGGCTGTGGGTTCAATCCTGGCAGTCAGGACCACCTGGATCTCTGGGACATTCCTGGTGGATATGGAAAGGGATTCCTGAGGAGCAGGAAGGTGCACTCAAGGTTACTTTTATAAAGAATGGGAAAGAGATGCCAGGGAAGAGCTGAGAGCTTGGGTTGCTCGCAGATCCCGTCGGAGCTGGAATAAATCCTCAAATGCAGCAGGGATGGGTGACACTGATCAGTCAGGAATTCTTCAAGTCAAACCAGTTTCCTTCTGCAAGAAGCTGGCAGGTCTGTGGACCCTGGGGCAGCAAAAGATCTCCTGTAATTTGGATTTTTATACTCCTGTGCAGTGGAGGAACACGGTGGATACGCCTGTGATCCATATCTTGGAGAGCAAAAAGCAGTGTTTTCTCTTAGACCTTCCTGGGAATCCAGGCCTGCGTGAGACTACAGTAAATAAACGTGGTTTGGGAACGGGCTTTGGGTCTTGGAGCCTCTCCACAGGAGGAATGGGATGGCAAAGTGGCATTGGCAGTGTGGGAGAAGGGCCTGGGAAAGACTCAGGTTTGCATGTTGTCGGTATTTCACCTGCTCTGTCAATTAAGAGGTGACCAGTGGATCAAATACATCCTGGAATCCCAGACTGGTTTTGGTGGGAAGGACCCTGAAGTCCATCTCCTTCCCCTGCCATGGGACACCTTCCACTATCCCAGGTTGCTCCAAGCCCCATCCAGCCTCAGACACTTGCAGGGATGGGACAGCCATTATTTTATAATCATATTATCCATGTGCTCAACCACTGCATTAAACAAGTTTAAGTATTTAAACAAGTATTTTAAAATATTTTAACAAGTTTCATGTTTACATATTGGGTTGTGGCCTCTGAAAATCCTGGCAGAAAGGATTTTTTAATTCCATTTTTTGTCCTCTGCACGTCAGTGTTGGGACAAGGCCCACCAAGTCAGGTTTTCAAGCCTTGTGCCTCAGCACCTTTTGTTCTGAGGGGAATATGGACCTGAAATTTAGGTGGCCCTCACCTTAGAGTCAGTAATTTATTTTTATTGTAGCATAAATTGAGGAGCAGCTCATGAACTTCCCATTTTGAGCAAAACCAAGGGAAATTCTGCCTTCTGCTGTATCAGAAGCTCCAGCTCCTCACTCCAATTAAACGCTCCCCCCCTGCTTTCGGCAGGCGAACAGATGCAAACCCCAGAGAGACTCAGAAGCTCCCAAGCTTAATAATCCTGGGGTTTTTTTTTTTCTTTTCCCCCTCGTGTCAGGAATATTTCTGTGTCTGTCGAAAGCTCCACTTGCAGATCCATAACATCTCTCTCTGCCGTGCCTGGAACAGATGCGTGTGTTGTAATATAGACTGCGAACATTGACATCCCATGTGGTTCTCATTCCTCCCATTCATCTTTGAACCTAATTGGTTCCAGCCAGCCCAAATGTGTCTGGCTGGCCACAGCTATTTGTACTTTCACTCTGGTTCTGGTGCTAATGGTGTGATCTATGGAACATGAAATAAACTCTCGTGACTCTGAGGGCTGCCGAGGCACAGCCCGCGTCTCGCTGGGTTGGGATGGGCTGGGATGCTGGGGGGGGACTTTTAAATGGGATTTTTTTTCTCTTCAAGTATTGTTCACTGGCTGGTGGCTACAGCAAGGACTGGTGGGGCTCAGAGTTGCAAAAATAGGAGCCTGGTTGCCCAACCTAGAAGGTTTTGCAGCCTGGTGTGGCTTCCTAGGGGGATACTGGGGTGGCAGCGTTAGAAACCCATGTGTTGTCCAGCCTGTGAATATTGCTAAAAATGTTATAAAAATATTATTTTTAAATAGTGAATTAGCAGAAATTGTGATTTAGACCATAGAATTGTAGAAGGGTGTGGGTTGGAAAGGACCTTAAAGCCCATCCAGTTCCAACCCTGACACCTCCCACTGTCCCAGGCTTCTCCAAGCCCCATCCAGCCTGGCCTTGGGCACTTCCAGGGATGGGGCAGCCACAGCTTCTCTGGGCACCCTGTGCCAGGGCCTCTTCACCCTCACAGGGAAGGATTTCTCTCTTACATTATAGATAATACAATTTGTATTTAATGTCTTTTATAGATAGTGCCTTTTGTAGAAAACACCATCGTTTTCCCCGACCTTACACAATGTAGGAAAATCAATATTCCTGTTGGAAAGGCATCAGTAGGGTTGATGGGCATTTCTCTGCTTCTTCTCCTGTCTTTCCTCTAACTGTCCATGGGAGAATGGCTCATCTCTTGGGAATTGTTCTTTCCCTACCTCCTCAGACTCACAGCAACCTCATTACCTTCCACTGGTTATAGTTCTGTGTCAGTTAAAAGTGATTTCAGTCACTGATGTGCTAAACCCCAGGGTTTAGTGGGATTTCACTGAGGGAATATTTGGGGATTTTTGCAGTTCCTTCCCATCTGTGATGGATTCTTGGGGAAGCAGTGGAACATGTTTCACACTTCAGCCTCTCCTCACAAAGTCCTGTCATTTCTCAGCTTCACTGTAAATGTTTTCTCTCCGTGCTCGGGAGGTTTGGGTTCCCATTGTTTGAAACAGCCAGTTCAGAATAATTCTTTGCTTTTGTGTTTTTTTAGTGTTTTATTCTTATTTTTAAACAACTTGGCTCGCTAGGAGTCAGCAGGGATTTGGACCAGATGATCTTTAGAGAGCCCTTCCAACCCCAACCCCTCTGTGATGCTCTGAAATTTGGGTTACTGCTGTCAGCTGAGACCTGTGCTGCTGCATGGGCCACAAATGCATCCGTTGTCCACTTGGGAATGAAAATGGCAGTGGGAATTCCCTCTGACAAAATTTTCTTTTTTTTTTCTGTTTTCTTTGTAGGTCCAAGTTCAGTGAAAAACAAGAAAAAGGGTAAGTTTGAGTTTTAACTTCATTTTCCTTTCTGTGCTTTGGGAATTCTCTTTGGCCAAGTGAAGGAGAAACCAGTGGCAGCTTCCCTCTCCAGGAGAGGCAGGATAACACCCATAAGCACCTCTTAAAAATTCCTTAAACGCTGGAGCAGGTTAATTATTTGTATAGAAGGAGTTCTGAAAATTCTCTAATTGAAGAGTTGAGCTGAGCTGAGCTGAGCTGTGCTGAGCTGAGCTGAGCTGAGCTGAGTTGAGCCACACACCAAACACCAGGAGCTGTTGCTGTTTGCCAGCCTTGACTTTCATCCCAATCCTGCCAAACCTGCAGCTTGGATTCTCCTTCAGTCCCACCAAACTCAACACAGACACACTTTGCTTCCCACTTTTCCTTGTGTTAACCTCAGAATTACCATTTTATGAGCCCATTCCGAGTGTTGCTCAGCCCACAGGGATTTTGTGGACTTAATGCTCCTCAGGCAATTTGAAGTGGATTGTTGGGATTTGGGTTATTTAGGCTTGTTATTTAGGTTATTTGGGTTATTTTGGGGGGATTCCTGATGCCGTCCTTATTTCTGTAGGATTTATGGTCTCACACTCATGGTCCCACACTTCCTACCAGGAGTTTGAGTCCAAGGATCCGAGCAGAGCTTTCCCTGTGGGTGCTGCTGCAGTAGCACATCAAATCACTTTAATCCTTGGATGCAAACTCCAGAGGCACAGCTGAGAGGTGGGAACAGGCCACACTTAGCAACTTCATTTGTATTTACTCCGAGAAGCAGCATAAAATTTTATGTTGGGGAAGTTTGTCCTAACAAAGCTCAGCCCGCATTCAATCAGCCCAACAAATAACGGATGGCAGCGGCCTCCGGAGCAATTCCAGAGGGGCAGGGGGATCTCCTGGAGCTCTATTGCATACAGCTGTATAAAATAGCTTAATTTTATGGTATTGTCACATTTAATTCTTTTTAGAGTTGCAGTTAATTGTTTGATGAAGGAGGATTAGGGAGAACTCCCTGTTCTGCCTGCTCCGAGTTCCGGAGCGTGGGTATGGACACAGGAGACTTGGCAGGCTGGGATTTGGGTGCTGGGAGCCTCCCTGGACAGCTGAGAAGGGAGCTATCAGACAATAAATTGAATATCTCTTGCCTTGTGAGGTTTGTCAGTGCAGAGAAGTGGTTGAAATGCCTTGAAGGAGGGGAAGGCACAGGAATGTGTCGCTGCTGGAGCAGCAGCTCCCGGAGTAGCAGAGCAGATTTCGGAGGCAGATGAGTTAAACCAGCTGTAAAGCGCTTCCCTCTTGGGAAGGGAAGCCTGGAGTGACAGCAGAGCCATCCCAGCTCACTGCCTGCCATCCTCCCTTGGGGTGGCCTGGCTGGGAGGGGTGTCAGTGGGGTTTAGGGAAAATGGGAGTGGTTCAAGGTGATCACCTCCAAAATGTCATCATCCCGAGGAGGAGGAGGGTAGAGAGGATTAAAGGAAGACTGGATTGTGGCCAGCTCAGGTTGGAAGTCATGGCTGCTGATCTGGACAGAAATATTGCTGTGGAGGTTTGTCCCCTGGAGCGTTTTCCCACTTTTTGTGAACACCAGTGTGGCTTTACTCACCCCTGCTTATTTTAACTTCATTTTCTGCACATTTAAATTATCCCCACAGTTGTCCCACACTGATGTCCCTGTCCTGGCTGGTGGCCATCCAGAGATTCCCACTCCTGTGCTAAAACAGATGGATTTTTCCTTACAGTTCTGTCCATTACAAAGATGGATATTAGCAGAGAAACAAGTACATAAATGTACTCGGAAACCATTCCAACAGCCATCATTTCATATCCCAACTGCTGCTGTCATCTAAAAAACCCTTTAATTCTGTCCTACTGGGGACCTTGTGGCAGCAATTGAAGCGATTTTGCTCCGTTTATGCTCCTTGGCAGAAAAGCTGTTACAAACTGGCATTTGAAAAACTACATCAAAAGAGCATAATTCCTGTCAGGAACATGGAAAATCAGGAGAGCACGAGCCAGGCTTGCCCTGCAGAGCTTGTTCCATCCCTCTGTGTGGATGTGGGGTCATTCCTGGCGTGGTTGTGCCTTTTCTCTTCCTTAGGACACCTGAGGTGTTTGAGGGTCGTGGTAAGGAAGGTTTTTACCATGAGGATGGGCAGGCCCTGGCACAGGGTGCCCAGAGAAGCTGTGGCTGCCCCTGGATCCCTGGAAGTGTCCAAGGCCAGGTTGGACAGGGATTGGATCAGCCTGGGACATTGGAAGGTGTCCCTGCCATGGCAGGGGTGGCACTGGATGGGCCTGAAGGTCCTTTCCAAGCCAAACCACTGTGGGATTCTGTGGTTGTAACAATTCCCCGCTGCTTCCATCCCTTGGATGGGGTTGCTCCTTCCCAAGCCCCTCCCTCCATCCAAAGCCCCAAATATTGGATTATTCTGAGGCACAAGGAGCACAGGAGCTCCTCCAGCAACTGGAGAGCAGCTGGAGCTCAGCTCTGAACTGCCCTCTGGAGGAGACCAAGCCATGGGGATCACCTCCTGTTCCTAATATGCAACAGGTAGGAAAGATTATCCCTGTTATCCATCAAAACCCAGAGAAATGACTCACTGTGGAGCGGTTCCTCGGGACTTTAACACTGCAGCCTTGGCTGGGTGCATTGGAGATGCTGACTGTGTCCAGAGAGCCTCCTGCAGCTGTAGGGATGTGAGCAGCTCCAGGGCCTGGGACTTGGGGGCTGTGGCACCTCCCAGCCCTGTGCTGGGAGCTGTGGGAAGAGACCCTCTGAGCCTGCCTCCCTTGGGAAGCCTTGGAGAGCCCATGTTCCTCATGTCAGTGTGATTCCCAGCAGGAAGGAGCCTGCAGGGTGGTGATGGTGACCTGGAGAGCCCATGTTCCTCATGTCAGTGTGATTCCCAGCAGGAAGGAGCCTGCAGGGTGGTGATGGTGACCTGGCTCTGCTCTGCTGCCGGGATCTGAGGGAGCCATCCCTGCCCTCCGGCCGGGCATGATCCATCCCCGACCCCCCATTCCCTGCAGCTCCCAGCCCAGCCCAGCCCTGAGGTGACACCTGTCCTTGTGTTTTCCAGGTAAAAAGGCTGGACCTCCAGGGCCCAACGGTCCCCAAGGTCCCCCAGGGCCTCCCGGGCCTCAGGGTCCCCCCGGCATTCCCGGCATCCCCGGCATTCCAGGCACAACCGTCATGGGCCCTCCCGGCCCCCCCGGCCCGCCCGGCCCGCAGGGGCCCCCCGGGCTGCAGGGCCCCTCAGGTGAGCATCCCTCCCTCCTTCCCTCCATCCCTCTGCTCCTTCCCTCCTTCCCTCCATCCCTCTGCTCCTTCCCTCCTTCCCTCCATCCCTCTGCTCCTTCCCTCCTTCCCTCCATCCCTCTGCTCCTTCCCTCCTTCCCTCCATCCCTCTGCTCCTTCCCTCCTTCCCTCCATCCCTCTGCTCCTTCCCTCCTTCCCTCCATCCCTCTGCTCCTTCCCTCCTTCCCTCCATCCCTCTGCTCCTTCCCTCCTTCCCTCCATCCCTCTGCTCCTTCCCTCCTTCCCTCCATCCCTCTGCTCCTTCCCTCCTTCCCTCCATCCCTCTGCTCCTTCCCTCCTTCCCTCCATCCCTCTGCTCCTTCCCTCCTTCCCTCCATCCCTCTGCTCCTTCCCTCCTTCCCTCCATCCCTCTGCTCCTTCCCTCCTTCCCTCCATCCCTCTGCTCCTTCCCTCCTTCCCTCCATCCCTCTGCTCCTTCCCTCCTTCCCTCCATCCCTCTGCTCCTTCCCTCCTTCCCTCCATCCCTCTGCTCCCTGCTGGGAGCTCTGGGAACGCTGGAGATGCCCCTGGAGGGTTTGGGTGTGGTGGTTCCTGGAGCAGGACTCGGGAATGCTGCTCCACGTTGGGCAGGGCTTGGAGGAACCTATGGAAGGTGTCCCTGCCCGTGGGACTGGGTGGGCTTGGAGGTGCCTCCCCACCCAAACCACCCTGGGATTCCAGGAATCTGCATCAGGACCTGGAATTCAGGAACCAGCTCCCCTTCCCTACCTTCCCTTCCCAGCCAGATGGAAGAAAATGTGGTTTTCTCCTGCAGTTCTTGGTTTCATTTTTCTTTATTTCCTTGGATCTGCACCACATTATTTCTCCAGGGAGTCATGTGCTGATTATTTTGTTTAAACCCCTGAATTTAAGAACTCTTTAAAATGCAGATTAGCTGACGTTCACATGAGTGGTTTTTATTATTTTTTATTATTTCAAGTATTAAAAAAAGATCTTCAGAGAAAATCAGGCCTGTAGCTCACATGGCTCACAGGAAAACTGGGTGACTTCCCACTTTTTATCTCAGGAATCATGGAAGGTGTCCCTGCCCATGGCAGGGGTGGAACTGGATGAACTCTAAGGACCCTTCCAACCGAAACCATCCTGGATTTTTGGGATTTTATGGCTGTAAATTGCCTGAGCAGAGGCCAGGAGCAGCAGGAGCCCCTCAGCTCTGAGCTGAGCTGCCCCAGGCATCTCCTCCTTAATTAGGATTTGGCTCCTGGAGCAGGGAGGTTTCAGGTGGAGCTGGGATGCCATGAACGACCTGCAGAGGGAAACTTGGCATCTTGGCGGCCAAGGGGTTTTATTCCCACTGTGGATCAGGGAATGGGTGCTGCAGCTTTTCCTTCTACTGGAAACCTGTTGAATAAGAGAGAATTTTGATGGATGGACAGAAATGCTGGGAACAAAATGGGGAATTGTAGGGTGAATCTTTTTCTTCCTTATGTTTTTTTAATATTTTTTAATATTTATATTTTATATATTTTAATATTACCTTCACCCCATACCCCTCCTCCTGTTAAAATGGGGGTTTAATGGTTTCTATGGGGTAGGAGAAGTTTGATTTTTATGGGGGTTTAATGGTTCTTATGAGGTAA
>VZRZ01003514.1:9273-27466 GCA_013398175.1 Climacteris rufus | reverse complement strand
GAAGTGAGAGGTACATGGGGGTTTTAAGGGGTATTTTGGGGTAAAAGAAGTTTTCTTTATGGGATTTTTCACTCAGCCTTCCTTGAAATTGCCTTTTGCAGGTGCCACAGACAAGGCCGGCTCCAGAGACATCCAGGTGGGTTGAACCTTCCAGGGAAAACCCAGCTCTGGGGGGGGATTTTTGTGGACTGGAGTGGTGCTTCCCACTAATCCTGGATCCCTGTGCTTCCCCTGCAGCCAGCTGTGGTGCATCTCCAAGGCCAGGGCTCAGCAATCCAAGTGAAGAATGGTAAGGATCTCCTGATATTGCTGGGGACTGGGAAGAGCCCATCCTGCACCCACAGAATCCCAGTCCAGCCCATGACACAGCTCCCAGCTCATCCCTGGCCATCCCTGTCCTCCAGTTCTGCTTCCCAGACCCCCTGAGAAGACTTGGGTGGAGTGGCCATCCCCATTTCCCCTGCTTATCTCCCAGATTATCCCTATCCTATCCCCCTAAATCTCCCTCCTCCCTGACCTCCAGGTACATCTTGTGCCTCCCCATTCCCACTCATTTTATTTTAAGCCCTCAGTGGATCCTTGTCCTGTTTTATTCCCAGTTTTCCTCCAGGAATTTAAGGCAGGGAAGGAATTTGAGACAGAGGTGTCCAGCCACCAGCTCTTCCTGGGATGCCCTGAGCATCTCTGCCCCCACCACCAGCCCTTAATCCCAGATCCTGCCAAATCACTTCCCATCCACAGGCAGCTCCTTGCTCTCCTCCTCCTTCCCACATCCCCATCCAAGTTCTCCTCAAGTTCCTGCTCTCTCTGCCAACAGCTGGGGCTCATTCATCACCTCCTGCCTCCCTGCTCTGCCTGTGCTGGAGAGGAGCTGGATTGTCCCTCCCTGAGTCCCCAGGGACCACATCCCCATTCCCATCCCCATCCCCATCCCCATCCCCATCCGAGGGTGGCTGCAGCAGGGTCCCTGGGCAGGAATTCCTGCCTCACCCACGGGATGAGGAGGCTGCCCAGTGCTTCTGTGGGAAGGCAGCTTTCCCTCGCAGCAGGAGTGAGCAGTGGCAGCTGGAATTTCTCATGGATAGCTCCCCGAAATGAAAGGAAGCCGCCCGTTCCCAGGAACAATGTGAGGGGAAAGATGCTGTTTGCTTACGTTCAGAAAGCAATTAGCCCTTCGTTAGTGGGAATGCTGAGGGTTTCCAGAGGGTACACTGCTCTCTAAGAGCAGGAATGCCCTGTGAGTGTCCTTCCCTGCTGCTCGGGAACAATCCAGAGCTGGGAGGCAGGAATGCTGTCCAGCTGCCAGCCTGGCAGGCTCACACTGGGGGCAGGGAGAGGGGAGGCACATGGAGACCGGGAGGAAAAGAGTGGGAATTGATCAACTGAGGCACCTACAGAGATTGGCTCAGACAGCAGAGTCTGTCCCTGCATCTGTCCCAGTTATCCCAGTGCCAGAGGGCTGGGTGGTGGATCCATAAATCCCTGACCGTGTTGAGGGACCCCAGTTAGGGGTCACTGTGTTGTGATGTGATGCAATTTCCTACTTTGTTGTTATTTTGGCTTTTAAAAAACCCTGATGGCAAAGGGATTGTTAAAATGATCCCAGCTACAAAGTCGGGGATGGTGGAGTTGAGGAACACCAGAATTAAAATCAGTCGTGGGAGCCAAAGCTGGTGTCCATGTGCCTGGAGAAAAGAAGGCTCTGGGGGGACCTCAGAGCCCCTTCCAGGCCTAAAGGGGCTCCAGGAGAGCTGCAGAGGGACTTGGGACAAGGGCTGGAGGGACAGGATGAGGAGAAACGGCTTTAAGCTGAAAGAGCATAGATTTTGATGGGATTTTGGGAAGGAATTCTTCCCTGTGAGAGTGGTGAGGGGCTGGAATGCATTTCCCAGTGAAGCTGAGGCTGCTCCATCCCTGGCAGTGTCCCAGGCCAGGCTGGATGAGGCTTGGAGCAGCCTGGGACAGTGGAAGGTGTCCCTGCCATGGCAAGGGGTTGAAATGAGATATTGAAGGTCTCTTCCAACCCAAAGCAGAGATGTTTCTCTGATGACCATCCCCATGGACACAAGAGGAACAGGGATGCAGCAAGCTCAGCTGCAGGGCCAGGAGGAGGCAGGGCCGTGGGATGAGCAGAGCACAAGGTGCTGGTGCTGAGGACGAGGACACAGAGGGTTGGAGGAGCCCCCAGTGCCACTCCCTGGCCTTTCCCTCGGGACTGCCCTCCCTGCTTGTGCTGTGAGTGTGTTTGTGCCTTCCTCCTGACGGGTACTGAGTGACCGCCGTTTTCTCATACTGAGATCTTTCAGGTGGAGTGCTCAATGACTGGTCTCGCATCACTCTGAACCCCAAGGTCTTTAAGCTGCATGCCCGCAGTGGGGAGCTGGAGGTACTGGTGGACGGCACATACTTCATCTATAGTCAGGTAGAAGTGAGTACGGTCCTAGGCTAACTCCTCCTACTCTTGTGTTCCGGTGGAAGCCTTGCATGAACCACGAGAGGGCTCCAGACAACAGCCAGAGCCGGCAGCTTGCGCGGGGCTGCTCGGGATGGGCGTGGGGAGGAGTTCCACCCCTCTCACAAAGGGATTAGGCACTGCAACCCACCCCACAGCCACCCAGCACGGGTTATTCCTCAGTTATCCCTGCAGCCCTTCCTTCCCTGCAGACAGGATGAGGAGCTCTGTGCTTTGCAAGACCAAAACCCGGGTGATTTGGGGTTGTTCTGAGGCTGTGAGTGTAGGGCTCCCAGCCCAGGTGGTTTGGCCAAATTCTAGCCCAGGTAACTCCGTGTGGCTCCATCCCAGCACCAGCTCTGGGCACTGGGATGGCTCTGCTGGTTGGTACTGACCATGGATGTCGCCACCTGCTCCTGCAGAAAGGGCTAAAAAAGAGCTAAATTCCTGTATTCTGAGTGAACAGCTGATTAAGCATCATTTCCTCTCCCCATTCCAACCAAAAGCAGGAGAAGGGTTGTCATTTAACACCCTGCTGCCAGTGACCTGCAAATCTCCAGAGCTGCTGAGCTGGAGTTTGAGCTGTCTCCTCCCAGGGCATGAGGTGTCCACGCTGGAAAAGTGATTCTGGACATATTAGAGCAAGAGAAGAGGCTCTGTGTGACAGCCACAATTAGGAAATTGCTTCCAGTTTCTGATATTACCTCTTGCTCATGTTCTGTTGCCAGCTCCAGTGGGACTTTACCAGGCTGGATCAAGTGGGCTGGGGATGTGAGGTGCTCTTCCATGGGTTTGGATGGGGACAGGAAAAACAATTCCATATGGGCCAAAGTGTCATTGTTTCCCAAGTGTTTAATGCTAATTGGTGGCCACAGCGTTGGGCCACTGAAGGCTTGTCCTCAAGGAGAAAAGGGATTCAGTGCTGTGCAGCTCCTGTCCAAAAGGGCTGGATTTCCTCTCTCGGGAAGAAGCAGCTCCCTGGGACTGACTTCTCCTCGGACAGGTCTTCCTCCTGCAGTTCTTTGGAATCAGAGTGTGGGAGAGGGTTAAGTGAGGCCAAGTGGAGTCCCAGGGATGTGAAACTCAGGGAGTTCAATGAGTAGAAACTCTGTGAGGTGATTTCCTTCCAAGCTGTGGAGGTTGGGAGAGCGTTTTCCCCGTGATAGCTCGAGCACCGAGTCCAGTTACCCAGGAGGCAGCTCCCAGTCCACCTTAGGGCAGTTCTGATGTCACCACTAAAGGAGGCTCCAGGAAGCAGGACTGGCCAGGTAAGTGCAAGAGGCCTTCAGCCAAATGTCTGTGTGTGGGATGAGAGGCTGTTGGAGCGCACAGGGGGCCCTGCACGGCTCTGTGCAGCTGGAATAAGCAGGATGGTAGCTCAGCCTTAGGCACGTGGATTCAGGGATCCTTGCATGCTTGGGGCAGCGTGAAGCAGAACGCAGGAGGTTCCTGCTTGGCCTGGGGCCCTTCCTGCCTCGCACAGGTCACCTGTGAGCGCAGCTGTGGGGCCAGGAGGGGCTGCACACACCCCAGGGCCCTGCCCGTGCTCCCTGCGCCCCAGCCCGCTCCCTGACGCGCCTCTTTCCCTGCTCCACGTCAGGTCTACTACATCAACTTCACGGATTTCGCCAGCTACGAGGTGGTGGTGGACGAGAAGCCCTTCCTGCAGTGCACTCGGAGCATCGAGACGGGCAAGACCAACTTCAACACCTGCTACACGGCCGGGGTGTGCCTGCTGAAAGCCAGGCAGAAGATCGCCGTGAAGATGGTGCACGCTGACATCTCCATCAACATGAGCAAGCACACGACTTTCTTCGGGGCCATCCGCCTGGGAGATGCACCAGCCTCCTAGAGAGGGACTGCCCAGGGAACTGCCCAGTGCTGCTGTTCATAAAGCCTATCAGTATTTCAGGGGTTCTGTAATCCGGCCATAAAGGAAACTGATCCAGAGCTATTTATTCCGAGCTGTGAATGCAGGAAGCACAATCGTCCTCTGTGCCTGGCGGGGAGACTCGGATCCAACCGCAGAAGCTGGTGGGGAGAGCGTTGTGAGGAGGAAAGGCTGTTGGGTGTGCCTTGGCTCAGTATTTCAAGTATTACTGCACTGATACTCTGCTCTGTGACCTTCACACGAGGCCTGGGGGGAGAGTGGGGGGCTCTGCTGGGACGTGGAGCGTCCCGGGCAGCACACGGATCCTGTCCCAGCCCCAGCCAGGCTGAGCTCAGCCAGGAGGGGGGCTCGGCCTCCCCAGGGGCAGCTGGGGGACCAGGGGGGGAGACAGGCTCAGTGCTGTTTACATTCATCCTCAGGAGGAGGGAAAGCGCCTCGACCCAGAGCTTGGAAGCAAAAGCAGGAAGTGCGAGAGGGAGAGGAATAACTAGAGCAGGCTTAGCAGATAGGAAACTGCCTCCACATTCCAGAAAGCACCAAATCCCAAAGAAAACGCCCATTCCCGGGTCCAGGCCTCTGCTCCTTTCAGCTCCTGCCCTCACCCCAGAGGTAACCTTGCCCCAGCGGGGGCTGCCTTCAAGTACTGCTGCTGTTACAGCAAGTTGAGTTGGGTTGGGGGGATTTTGGTTTTGTTGGTTTTTTTGTTTTGTTTTTTGTTTTGTTTTGTTTTTTGGGTTTTGTTTTGTTCTTTTTAATTAATATTTTGCAAACCAGAACACATTTCTACAGGCTTCACCGAGCCACGTAGAGCAGACACAAGTACTTGTGACAACACTCGGAGGAAGTTTGTTATGTTTAAGAATAAAATATTCAAACAGGAATTATTACTTTTTCTGTTTTCATAGCAACTGTCCTGCTTTTAGATGTGGTTTTTAGCCTTCCTCCCCCCACCCCTTTCCTTTTGGCACCCTCCTACCTAAAATAAGTGGTGATGGAGGCTCAAGCAAAGGGAAAAAAATTGAGTTTTAAAATCTGGTCTAGCATGAAGTCACCACTTTTTCTTTCCTCTGAGCCCTGCTGAGTCTAGTCATAACTCGATTTCTGGTGACTAATAGAGGAGCTGGGACACTATTGTTTCTTTTGGCTTCTTGAGCAACTCTGTCCCGTTACCTCCCCTCAGCTGGGGAGACCTAAAGCCATAAGATGCTCTGGAGCTGAGGCAGAGGCACAAATTGCTCTGTTGTGTCAGCCCTTGGCTCACACTTGCTCAGCCTGGTTTTGTTTCATGGATTTCTTTTCAGAGCCTGTTTTTGCTTTCAGGAGGGGAGTGAAGTTGCAGCCTGTGTAGCAAATGGGACAAGTCCCAGAGTGACATCTTCAGCCTGGAGAAGGAGAGGGGTTGGGGGAGACCTTAGAGCCCCTTCCAGGCCTAAAGGGGCTCCAGGAGAGCTGGAGAGGGACTGGGGACAAGGGCTGGAGGGACAGGACAAGGAGGAATGGCTTTAAGCTGACAGAGGGCAGATTTAGATGGGATATTGGGAAGGAATTCCTGGCTGTGAGGGTGGGGAGGGCCCGGAACAGGGTGCCCAGAGAAGCTGTGGCTGCCCCTGGATCCCTGGCAGTGTCCAAGGCCAGGCTGGACGGGGCTTGGGGCACCCTGGGCTGGTGGAAAGTGTCCCTGCCATGGCAGGGCTGGGGCTGTTTGGTCCATGAGGTCCCTCCCAACCCATTCCCGTGATCCCAGTGGCGGCTCCGTGCACAGGGGGCTCACGGTCACCTGCAGGGTGTGGCAGGGACGTGTCCCAGCTCTGTGCTGTGGCCAGCGAGGCTCTGCCCTGCCTGGAGCGTTCCTGGCTCCATCCCCAGCGAGTGATGTGCCTTGCCAAGTGTTGCAGTTATTGGGAGATACAAATTCCCGGGGGCAGCCGGCGTTGGCCGCGGCCTCGCTATTCACAGGAGCACTTTGGGAAACAACTGCGTGACAAATGGGCTGCCCGGCCTTTTTAGTGGCTTCTCCTCCCTTCAGCCTCGACATGTGGGACGGGCAGGAGCCTTGGGGGCTCTTCACTGGGCTTTGTGGTTTTCTTTCCTTTCAAATGGATTAGGCAGGACGTGTTCCTGTGACAAGAATGGAGCGGGACAACTGCGTACAGCGCGAACACGAAGCAAATCGTTAACGGGGCTGCTTTAGAACAGGCCCGGGCAGCAGGGCTGGGGGCAGGCATAAAAAACGGGCTTGGGAGAGCCAGGGATGCAGTTTGCATTCCTTGTCCCCCCCTGGCAGGATCTGGGATGTGCTCCATGGCTGTGGGCAAAGGGAGAATCCCTTTGCTCTGCAAACCCCGAGTGCTGCTGTCCCCTCTGCTGTGTGCCCGGGGTGTCAGGGCACAGCAGGAGGGAGCAATTCCTGCAGGGAAGTTCCCTCTGGTGTGTGAGGGAGCAATTCCTGCATGGATTGTGTTAATGGGCTTTTTGTGATGCTCACATTACACCAAAGTGTGAGTTGGAGGCGTGGAATTGGAGCTGGGGAAAAGCTGGCTGCAGGTGCTTGGAAAATGCAGCTTTTTCCTGCTCTGGGTGTTCCTGGTGGGATGTCCTTCCCCAGCCACACCAGGAGCTCCCGTGGAAGGTCTGTACCATGTGATGGGACACCTCCATCCTTCATGGGTGGGAGAGGCACCATCCCCTCAGTGGGGTCAGAACTGCTCAGGAGTCACCTTCCCAAAGCCCTGGGAATGCTTGGAAAGAAGGATGGATCCAATGGGCTTGGATAACCAGGTCACTCTGCCTCCCAAACGCCCAGGCTGGAGCATCATCACCCACAGCATGGATGTGACAGGGCAGGTGGCTCTGTCCCCTCTTCTGCACCCCTCGTTCCTCACATCCTTTGGACACCCCTCCCACAAAAGCCTCGGGGCAACAGGGAATCTCCAACAGAGCCCGCTGGAGCCCTGGGAGCTGGAGAGGAGTGCCAAGGAGCACGGGGTGCCCTGGTTGCAGGAGCAGCTCTCCCTGTTCGTGCCCTGTGGTTCTCTCTGCCTTCACCACCATCCCAGAGAAGCCTCTGGGTGTTTGCCAGCTCTGATCCAGGGGAGTTCACAGCCTTGGGATGCAAACGCCCAGGGCTTCTCTGCAGAAGTCCCTGGTCCAAAGCAGGGACTTTTCAGCTGCTGCCAGGGCCTGCCACCGTGCAGAGCCGTGCCCTGGGGGTGCAGGGGCAGGGCCGGGCTTCCCCGGGCGTGGTGGGGCCGGTTCTGCTTTCGGGAGGGCCCGAGGGTCAGCCAGAGGTCGGTGTTTCCCTGGCAGGAGCTCACATCTGCACAGATGTGCCCTGTGCTCGCAGCTCACAGCCCCGGCACGCCATCCCTGTCACCTCTGTCCTGCCCTGCAGGGAGGGGACACCGGGCCAGCTCTGGCTGAGCACATCCCCAGGTGACAAAGTGTCCCCAACCCCGGCAGCTGTCAGAGGTTTGGGGTAACACCTTCCAGATGTGTACGTGTATATCCAGATACATTATCTATATTTATTTATGTATGTCATGCCTGTATAATTATTTTTTTTCCTGCCAGACGCCTCCAGGAGTGGAGCACGAGCTCCACAGCTGAACCAACACATGGACAACCCCTCGGCAGCCTGGAGTTGCCCCTTGGGATGGAATTGGCCACGCTGAGCCGAAAAAACCCAAAATGTGCATTTTGGAGAACGTCCCATGAAGCATGAGGGGCACGTCCCTCGGGAGTGTGCCAGCACTGGGTGGCACAAGGACACAGAGGTGCCACAGAAAAGGTCCCTGTGGCTGGGGCACAGATCCCACCTGGAGCTGCCGCAGGGAGTTCCCAGCTGGTTCCTGCCCTGGTGGGGACACGTGTGTGACGTGAGCAGCCCAGCACCTGCACACGGCAGAGCCCGGAGGAGGGAGAGGAGGAGGAGGAAGAGGAAGGGGATGCCAGCTCTGCACACCCCGCTGGGAAGGGCAGTGAGTGTCCGGGAGGAGGGAGTTCCCGAGAGAGGCAGAGTGTCCTCGGCTGGGCTGCGGGCAGGGGATGGCACTGCCTGGGTGTGACAGTCCCGTGGTGATGCCACGGCCAGGAGCTGTCCCTGGCTGGCTCAGGGTGGCTCTGAGCCCTCACCAGCTGTCCTGGGGGAGCTGGCACAGCCTGTCCCTGCCACGGGGAACCCCCAAACCCTCTCAGCTTTCCCACGAGCCACCTCTGCCTGCTGGCGTTTGATGTCAGGCGGGTCCGGCCGGCCACCTCCTCCCATCCCGCCCTCTCTTTCCCTTCCCTGTGGCTTTGGGCCGTTTTTCCCCCTCTGCGAGCTGATGTCTTTCTTTTCCCACTTCCGTAGCTACGAACACCCACATGCCTTATCTCCTTCCCCCGTCCCATCCTGAAGCCTATTTATGCAGAGCCTGGCTCCTGCCCAGCCTGCCAGCGACGCCGCAGGCGGGACGGGGCTGGCAGCGCCTGCAGCCCAACATGCTCTGGGCTGCACAGGGATCTTTGCTGCTCTGGCTGCTCCCAGCCATCCTCAGAGCCCGGGCTAGCCCGGAGAGCAGGCCCAGCCCCACGCTGTGCCAGCAGGTAAGGCTGTTTTCCAAGGAGCACCTGGGCTGGGGTGGCTCCAGCAGCGTGGCTGGGGCTGTGAGCATCCCTCTGGGTCTCCTGCCTATGGCTCTCACCTCCCTCCATCTCAAGCTTTCCCAGCTTCTCCTGTTTTCCTGCCTTTGAGCTTCTCTGCTGCGAGTTGTTCCCCGGCATCCAGTTGCTCCCACGTCCCTGCTGTGCCCGAGGTTATCAGAGGATGGAGGGCAGGGATTCCAATGGATGTTGGCAAGGCCGTTGGGAGCCTGGATGGGGAGCAGCAGCATTCTGTCCCCCCAGATCAAAACCAGCTGCTCCCCATCCAGATTCCCAATTCCAGAGGAAACTGGAGCGAGAGGAAAGGTGGAGCCCACACAGAGCCCTTCCTCTGCCTAAACAGGGGTGCTCTGGACCAGCTGGGCTTAGGAAGGGGGAGCAGTGCCCATTCCCATGTCTCATGCCTGTCTTGGACAGCACCTGGCTCGGCTGGAGCTGTGGTTTGTGTCCCCCTCCTGCTCACAGCCTCTCCTGTCTCTCCACAGAGCCCCACGAAGGTGTCCTGCAAAGGACTTGGACTGCAGAAGTTTCCCAAGGAGCTTGGCCAAGGAATTAAGCACCTTGAACTCTCCAACAACTTCATCCAAAACCTGTCAGGCAGCTACATGCCAGGATTTGGGCAGCTGGAGTACCTGGATGTGCGCTTCAACCAGCTGGAAGCCGTGTCAGCCACTGCCCTGGCTCGACTGCCTCGGCTGCGCTCGCTCCTGCTGGGGTCGAACCGCCTGGACCGGAATTACCTGGCCAACGGGGAAGCTTTCCATCTGCTCAGGAACATCGAGGTCCTGGACCTGTCTGTGAACAACCTGGAGAGCCACATGGCCAGCTGGTACATCAGCAACCTGACGAGCCTGAGGGTGCTGGATCTCTCCGGGAACACGATGAGCAAGCTGCTGGCAGGGACCTTCCGCGGCTCCCCGCGGCTGCGCTGGCTCGACCTGAGCAACAACTGCGTCATGGAGATCCAGCAGGGAGCTTTTGAGCCTCTGCAAGAGCTGGAGGTGCTGAACTTGGCTTTGAATTGCCTGCACTGTATCTCTGGCTTCAGCCTCACGCAGCTGCGAGTTTTAAACCTCAGCCACAACGCCCTGGAGCTCTTCTCCTCCGAGGAGGGAGCGGAGCCCTACCTGCTCCGAGTGCTCGACTTGAGCCATAACAGACTCCTCTCTTTCCCAGAGCTCCCCAAAGCCCATGACCTCACACACTTAAACCTCTCCCACAACCTCATTGCTTCCCTGCTCCCAGGCTCACCCCATCCTGTGGAGTTCATCCTGCCCTACAAGGAGATGGGGAGGTTCAACAGGACCGTGCGTCCCGCGGCCGCTCTGACACGCGTGGCTGACCTGGACCTCAGCAATAACCGCCTGCAGCTGTTCCCCCTTTCCTTCTTCCACAGCCTGGGCTCCCTGCACAGCCTCAGCCTGGCCAGGAACTGTCTCCAGGACGTGGCCAGGGAGTGTCTCACCGACAGCTCAGAGCTGTCCGTGCGCTCACTGGACCTCAACAGCAATGCCCTCCGCATGCTGCCACGCTGGTTCTTCCATTCCCTGCCTCACCTGGAATCCATGGATCTGGGCTCCAACAGCCTCCAGCCTTGTGAGAGCCAGGGAAGTGACCAGGGAGGGGATTTGGGAGGGGATTCTCACACGTCAGCTGCTGGAGACACCTGCACCCCCTTCTACAAAGTGCCTGGCTTGAAGCACCTGAGCCTTTCCAAGAACAACATCTCCAGGCTGCAGCCCTTCGCCTTCAGCCGGACCCCGCTGCTCTCCCTGGACCTTTCGGGGAACAGGGACCTGTCCATGGCCCAGGCAGCGCTGGAGGGGTTGGAGCTTTCCCTGCAGGAGCTCTCCCTGAGGGACAACCAGATGGACGAGAGCCGTGTGGCGCTGCCCTGCCTGGGCGCGCTGCGGGCGCTGGACCTGTCGGGCAACCGGCTGAGCCTGCTGCCCTCGGGGCTGTCCTGCTCCTCCCTGCAGAGCCTGGACCTGCGGGACAACAACCTGCAGAGCCTGGGGCCGCTGGGCAGCTGGGCCCGCAGCCTGAGGGCCGTGTGGGTGACGGGGAACCCCTGGCGCTGCTGCTCGCTGGGCTGGCTGGACGCGCTGCTGGCGGCCGGAGCGGCCGTGCCGGACCTGCCCCGCGCCCGCTGCGCCTTCCAGGAGCGCGGCCAGAACCGCTCGGCCGCAATGGCCGGAGCTCCCCTGTGGGTCTGTGCCCGGCCCAGGGGTGCTGCTTCCCTGGTTCTGCTCGTGGCCCTGCTGGGCCTTTCCCTGCTGGGTGCCGGGGCTTTCTGCCTCCTGAGGAAAGGGGGGAAGGCTCCGGGCTGCGCGGCGTTCCGGAGCGGCAGGGTGGGGGTGTCCCAGCCCCAGCCCAAGGGAGAGGGGCCAGCCGAGGCCAGGCTGCCAGACAGTGTCACCAAAGTGTAGCCCAGACCGGCAGCCATCGGTCAGAACTCTAATTCTTATTAATAATATTAATAATATTATTGTGGTTTAGGTCTCACTGGCACCTGCGTGATTTGTGAACCCAGTGAGGGGAACGTGGCGGGTGCTGGGCTCTGGGCCACCTCTCCTTCTCCAGAAGGGAGATTCCCCCACCTCCTCTGATGCCTGCCAGAAATTAAACATGGAATTCGGGGTGCTGTCACACATTCCCATCACCTGGGGGCTGGATGGATTGATCACCCCCCTCTCTCCACACCACACTCAGCTGGATGGGAACTGTCTCTGTTGGGGCCATTGGGGTGTTTCGCAGTTTTCCCAACAGGCCCTGGCTGCCTTTTAAAAAAGTTTAACAGCTCTGCTACTTCCCAAACCCAGGGAGGAGCAGGCAGGGAATGGGAAAGGTGCTTGGTCACAGCGCTGGGATGGGGAGGGGGTTCCTGTGGGACCCTGCCCACCTCTGTGCTGCCTCTCCCTGCTGCAGATGCCAGGAGGAAATCGCTGTCCTCACCCTCTGGGATAACGGGATGAGAGGAGTGGGAGTCTGTGCTGCCCCTGGCCCCTCGGGTGGGTGCAGGATGTCCCACCCTCAGCGCTGGGACCCCCGAGGTGACAGTGGCAGGGGCAGCAGGTCCCACCACGGGGTAAGTGCTGCCGGAGCCCTGGCTCTGGGTGGGTTTGGCACCCTCTGAGCACTCCCCGCAGCCAGGCTTGGTCCAGGGGCTCAGAGCCAGCTCGGGAGGGCGGCAGGAGGAGGTGCTGGGTGGGGTTGTCACTGTGTGATGTGTCCCTCTGTCCCTTGATTGACCTGTGCAGCTTCCCAGGGCAGAGTGGGAGCACCTGAAGGGCTGGGCCAGCTCCAGGAAGGATAAAACCAAGGCTGCAGGGAAACTTTTAATGTTTCTAAACGTTTAAAAGTTTATGGATTAACTTTTAATCCATTTGGTTCCACCTTGGAAGTCCCCAGCTGAGCCCAGTCACCTCCACACACCTGGTGGGTTGGAGGCTGTGGGAACAAACAGGCTTGGAAGTTACTTAAAATCCCAATTACTTCACTTTCTTCTTCCTTTTTCTTTTTCTTTCAAGCTTATCATGGTTTCACTGGGAAGCAAAAAGGGCATTTTTGGTGTCAATCATGGCAGGGCTGCAGCTTGCTGGCCTTTGCCGGGTGTCCAGCTCCAGGAGCCCTGGTGACTTTGATGGCCCCACTTTTCCATCCCTGCCTCAGTTTCCCTGTGGGCTGGAGCTCTGTGCTCTGTCACAGGGGACGTGCAGGGACCTTGGGGACAGGAGAAACTCAACCTCCCCCTCCAGGGCTGCTGTTTGCTGGATCTGCTTCCACCCACCCCCTTCCCCTTGGAGCTCCTGCTGCCATGTCCCTCTCTGTCACCACAGCCACCAGCACCCCCTGTCCTCCCCCAGCTCCATCCCAGTGCTGTCCCCAGCTCCTGTCCCTGGGGAGCCACAGCTCCCTGCCCTGGGCACGGAGCATCCCAGGAGCTGCTGTGCCCCCCTGGGCCTTCTCCCCAGCACTGTCCCCTGTCCTCGGGTGGCACCTGAGCTCCCTGGGGCAGGCACCGCATTCCCAGTGCCCAGGGGTGAGTTCAGGATGTCCCTGGGACAGGAATTTGCTTTTCCAGTGCCCACGAAGTGCTGTGACAGGAGGTGCCTGACGCTGTGCCGGCCGCCTGCCCCGGCGCTGGTGACATCGCGGGGACACTTCAGGGCCCGGAGTGGGAGTTCCTGCTGCATTTTTGTGGCCTCTGGCCCTCGCTGAACCCCTGGCAGGCTGTGCTCCCTGCTGTGCCACCGGGAGATGTCCTGCCCTCTCTGCTGCTGCTGTCACTCCTGAGGTTCCTCCAGGGACTGAAGCATCTGCTGGGAAATGGAGCAAAAACCTGGGGGAGAATCCTGGGGTTGGTTGTACCCCGCAGAAAAGGCTCCCAAAGGCACAGAATTGGATTTGATTTCAGGGGATTGTTCCAAGCCTAAGGATTCTGTAAAGCTCAGGATAAGGGGGGGAAGAGGGAGAACTTCCCAGGCCAAGAGAGGCTGTGAAGGTGTGGAAAACGAGCTGGGGAAATGGCTTGTTGGGTTATCATGATGTCCGTGTGCTTTCCCAGCTCAAAGCAAAACAGGATTCCAGGCTGTGATCTCGTGGATTTGCCAGGAATTGAATCCAAGGGCAATGTCCCCTTCTCCCAGCCCAAGAAAAGTTTGGGAGCAGGGCATGGGGTGAGCACCCAGAGCTTGTGCTGGCCCAGGGGTGGCACATTTGTGTCCCCAGGAACCAGCACGAGGCCTGGACAACCCCAGGGTCTGTCCTGAGTCCTGAGCTCCTCATCCGGAGCTTCCCGCGCTTCAGGGGAAATGGTTTCCCTATCCCAGGCGTGTCTTGGCATCCCCAGCGTTTTCTTGATCCAAAAGGAGGGCAAAAGATCTGTAGAATATTAAATTTTGAACAAATAAAGCAGCGATGCCAAAAATGTTGCGTTTTCATGTCAGGCTGGAAGGCGGCAGGAGTGTAAATTCTGGTCTGACAAAAAAAAAGCAGCAGTGATTAAAATGTTGTGGCCATTGACAAATTTTCTAGAGAACTGGTTGAGAAATCCAGCAAAACTCATTCTTTCCAGTGGAAAGCCTTCCCATTGCCCTGGATCTGCATTTTCAAAGAATTCATAGATTTTATCAAAAATTTCCAACCAGTTGTTCTGCTAAACCAGGGGGAAATTATCCTCCCTCAACTTGCTTCAGTTACAGCAACTTCTTTTATTGCCCCCTTTTTCTCCTTTTTTGCCCTCCTTTTCTTCTTCTTTTCCCCCTTTTTCTTCTTTTCCCCTCTTTTTTCTTCTTTCCCTTTTCCCCCCCTTTTTTCTTCTTTTACCCCCTTTTTCTTCTTTTCCCTCCTATTTCTTCTTTTTCTTCTTTCCCCCCTTTTTTCTTTTCCCCCCTTTTCTTCTTTTCTGCCCTTTTTTCTTCTTTNCTTTCTTTTTCCCCCCTTCTTCTTCTTTTCCCTCTTTTTCTTCTTCTTTCCCCCATTTTCCTTCTTCTTTCCCCCCATTCTTCTCCTTTTCTTTCCCCCCTTTTTCTTCATTTTCCCCTCCTTTTCTTCATTTTTTCCTCCCTTTTTCTTCCTTTTACCCCTTTTTTTTCCCCGGGCGATGACCCGGAGCTCCATTTTCTCCAGGAGCTGAGGGATATCCCGGGCAGTGCCTGGCACATCTCTCCGCTCAGACCACCCCAGCTGGGCAGAGCGAGATCATTTCTCCCTCTCTGTGTCCAGAGCAGCCTAAATTCCCCTAAATCTCCCCGATCCGGGTAAGATAACGAGGACAACGCGGTCTCACCCAGCTGAAGGTGGCTCCCTTTCCAGAGGGCTGCTGCAGGTACCATTTCTTTTCTTTTCCCTGATATTGCCGCAATTCCCATTCCCAGACTGACCGATCCCATGGATCCCCGTGCCATCCCGGGCTGTGCTCCCGGTGACCGTGGCACTTTCTCTGGGCCAGGAGGCTGCTGGCACCTCCAGGACACCGCCCGGAGTCCCTCCCGTCCCCGCGGCTGCTTCCCATTGTCCCTCCGTGCCCCGGCGGCTCCGTGCCTGCCTCAGCCCCCCCGGCAGCGCTTCCCAACCCCGGGCGTGTTGTTCATGACACTTTTCCTGCTCTCCGGGAGCTCTGGCTCCATCCCGAGGCGCCTCGGGCTGCGGCAGATGGGGACCGCGTCCCCGCCGTGTCCCCGCTGCCTTGCAGAGCCCCTGTCACTCCCCGGGCAGGGCGGACAGATGTTCCCAGATGTTGTGCAGCTGCAGCCTCCCGTCCCTGCTGCCTGCACAGGGCACTGGCACCTCCTGTCCGTGTCCTCGGCAGCTCCCGCTGTCCCCGCACTGGGGACAGGCGACACGGGGAGGTGGCTCTGCAGGGTCAGGGCGCTGCCACCCCCAGCCTGCTCTCAGTGTCCTCTGGGAAGGGGCAGGGGACAGGGGACAGTGTCCCTGAAGGAGAAAACAGCTCCAGGATCAGCTCCCCAGGGTGACCGTCCTGTCCCCGTCACTGCTGTCCCCGGAGGGCACGGGATGCTCCCGGTGTCACCGGCAGCTGGGAGCCATCCCTGGCCGCTGGGCTGTGGCAGGAGCTGGCTGGGGAGCAGGAGGATGTCAGTGCCACAGGACCCTGTGCCACCACCCCCCGTGTCCCTGTCACCGTCACCATCGCTGTCACCATCCCCATCACCATCCCTGTCACCATCACTGTCCCTGTCACTATCACTTTCACTGTCCCCATCACCATCCCTGTCACCATCACTGTTCCTGTCCCTGTCACCGTCCCTGTCACCATCACCATCCCTGTCACTGCCTCCATCACCATCCCTGTCACTATGCCTGTCACCATCCCTTGTCACCATCACCATCACTGTCCCTGTCACTGTCCCTGTCACCATCACTGTCACCATCACTGCCAGCGTCCCCATCACCGTCCCTGTCACCGTCCCCTCACAAACCCCCTCGGGTGCTCCCCTTGGCCCCTGCCCGAGCCCCGGCAGGGAGTGACACAAACCTGGGGCCATCCAGGACATCTCTTTGCTGTCCCTCCACTAAAGCCCCATCCCGGGAGCTCCGAGCCACCCCTTGCTCTGCTCCCGGAGCTGTCCCCTCCCTGTGTCCCCAGGTGGGGGGGACCTTTCCCCATGTTCTCCCTGCTCCTGTGGGCTCCCTGCTGCTGCTGAAGCCCCAGCTGAGGAAGGGAAGCCTCTCCTGGGCTGGGAATCCCCTCCTGCCTCCCTCCCTCCTTCCCACAGAGCCAGCCCAGCTCGGATGGGGAAGGAAGGGGTATTTTTAGCGCTCCCCTCGGGTTGTTTCAAGGATTGAGCTAAAAAGAGGAATTGACGTTCAGAGAAGGGCTGGCTTGGCTTTAAAAGGAAGGGTTTGCGTTCTTCCTGCTACTCAGTCATTGCAAAACTTTTCTGTGAAGAGAGATTGGTAAAAATACCTCTGGTGGGAGGTGGCAGCCTGTGACAGCAGCGCCACAGTTCCCTGTGCTGGCACTGCTTCCCGTGCCCACTTCCCAGGCTGAACTCCCAGCCCAAAGGGAGGGATGGGGTGGGATTGCCCCCCCTGTCCTGGTGCTGTCCTGGGAAGGGAATTCCCTCCCACCAGCCCATCCCCACGTGGTTCCTCTCCCCTTTTCCCTTTTCCTGCT
Organism: Climacteris rufus; assembly: GCA_013398175.1. Classification (NCBI taxonomy): domain Eukaryota; kingdom Metazoa; phylum Chordata; class Aves; order Passeriformes; family Climacteridae; genus Climacteris; species Climacteris rufus. The sequence goes on along the minus strand of VZRZ01003514.1, from coordinate 10,840 downwards.
CTCCAGGATCTCTCGGCTTCTGAACCCCTTGGTGTCTTTCCAGCTGCCATCCAAGCCCAGTATTGTCCTGGCAACCCCCTGGAGATCCTCCAGGTCCCCAAACACCACCCACACCTGGAGGAGGAGTTTACCTGGAAGCCACAAGGGACAGAACCCAGGCTTTGGTGTTTAGGGAATGCAGACTTGGGAAATCCCTTGTGTTCCTTCTTTTCTCTCTGCCCTTTCATCCATCCCTTTAGAAATCTGCTTGGGATCTGGGAGTGACCCCTCAAGGGCCATTGCCCCAGCACAGAGCCTTGGCCTTTGCATCCCAAGGGAATTGTTTGGGAAGGTCAACAATTCAAGTCCTGGCTTTGGTGCACGTGATCCCAAGTCAAAGGGAGCTCATGAGGGGACAATAATGACAATAATCATGTCCTGTCAAGGGCAGAGGTCACAGGGGATGACAGCCAACCCCCAGTTGGGCTCTGTCAAGGAAAAGCACCTTCCAGTGGGAGGGGAAGCAGCACAGCCTGGGAGAAAGTGAAAGCCTAAAAAGTGGTTGTGAACCTGTGACTGCTTCCAGAACCTGGTATCAGCTGGGCTGGTGACACATGTCACCTCCCACTGGGGGAAAATCCCGGCCTACCTGGTTCCTCAAGGACTCCAAGCAGCACTTTTGGTTTTGTACTTCTGGAAAGGAGAGATTCAGAGAAATACACCTTGTGACAGGCACGTGGCAGGCCTGGCCCTGGCACCCTGGGCACCCTGGGCACAGGGCTGTGCCCTCTTCTGGGTCAAGGAAAATGTGCTTTTTAAAGCTTTTTGTAAAGAAAATTTAGAAAAAAAGACAGAAATCATGGGCCTGTGCCAACCTGACAGGAGGGTGCAGCCAGGTGGGGGTCGGGCTCTGTCCCAGGGAACAAGGGACAGGACAGGACACGGCCTCGAGCTGTGCCAGGGGAGCTTTAGTGGGATATTAGGGAAAATTTCTCATGGAAAAGGCTGGCACAGCTGCCCAGGGCAGTGGTGGAGTCACATCCTTGGAGGGATTTAAAATCCGCGTGGATGTGGCACTTGGGGACGTGGTCAGTGGTGGCCTGGGCAGTGCTGGGGGGACACCCTGCAGTGCTCATCCCCCAAGCCCCTCCCAGGGGCTCTTTGGGGACGGTGACTGCTGGTGACAGCCGGAGCCCCTGCAGCCCCTCCCTGTCCCTGGCGCTGTGAATGGCACCGAAACCGCCTTTGTTCCCCTCCCCGGGGGGCAGCGCCGCCGCTGCTCTAAAAGGGGCTGGTGGGGCCGGGCAGCCCCAGCCCCGCTCCCAGTCCCCGTTCCGGCCCCATCCCCACTCCCAGTTCTCAGCCCAACCCTATCTCCAGTCCCAGTCCTGGTCCCAGTCCCCTCCCAGACCTATCCCTGGACCCAGTCCTGCTCCCACTTCCCATCCAGGCCCCAGCCCTTGTCCCAGTCCCACACCCAGACCCCATCTCAGCCCTATCCCTAGTTCCAATCCCAGTTCCATTCCCAGTCCCATCCCCAGTCCCAATCCCAGTCCCAGCCCCATCCCTGCCCCATCCCAGCTCCATC
>VZRZ01003509.1:16733-31175 GCA_013398175.1 Climacteris rufus | reverse complement strand
CTCTGGGCTGGCAGCTGCCGGGGTCTCTGGGCTGGCTGGTGCCATCACCGGGGAATGGCACAGCCCGGGGCAGTGCCCGCAGTGGCCGGGTGCCAGGGGTGTCAGGGCAGTGTGCGGGGCAGTGTGCCAGCGGCAGCAGCACATGGTGCCGGTGCCAGTGTGCCGTGCCGGTGGCAGCAGTGCACTGGTGGCAGTGTGCCGTGCCGGTGCCAGTGTGCCACCAGTGCCGTGCCGGTGGCAGCAGCGTGTGCAGGGCAGTGCAGAGCGCGGCACAGCAGCCCCGGCTGGACCTGCGGAATGTTGTGCCGGTGGCCGAGCCCAGAGTCAGGACCGGGGGGACGGGACACGCTGGAGGCCACTGTGGGTGACAGCGCGGCTGCTGGCACGCTGGGCACCGATGGGACCGCTCAGCACCCGGTCAGGTGTCAATCCCAGCTGAGATCAGGAGCAGCAAATGCTGCCAGCACCGGAGCCACACGGCAGCTGGCACGGCCTCCTCGGGGCTGGCCTTACCTTGACGCCTTCGGAGCCGGCGTGCAGGGCATGGGCCCCGCTGCCCGCGCTCTGCCCGCTCCCCGAGCTGCGCGCAGAGGCCACGCTGCCCGTGCTGCCCAGGCTGCTGCGGTCACCACCTGCGGGGAGAGGAGAGGCTGTCAGGGCCCCGAGCCCCGCGGGCGGGGGACACCGGTGCAGCCACTGGAGCCCTGCTGGAGCCAGCGCCACGTCCCGGTACGCGCTGCCCGGGGACAGGGAGGTGCCAGGTGCGTTCCCGCCGTACCTGCGAAGGGTTTCCGCAGCACCCAGATCTCCTCGGCGGGCGCTGGCGCGGCCGATCCGCCCTGCGACGGCGACAGGTGGGACGGGCTCATGTCGGCCCCGCGGGCCCCTTGGTGGCAGAGCAGAGAGAGCGGGCGTGAGGCGCGGGGCTCCGCGCTCGGGCTCGCTCGGCTGCGGCACAGGGCGGGTGAGCCCCGGCCCCGGGGCCGCACGCAGGGACAGCCCCGCAGGGAAGGTGTGGGGAGCCCGGCTGTGTCCGTGCCGGGGATGCCAGAGCCGGCCCGGGGCCCTGTCCCCTCCAAGTTGATGGGGTGACGGTGACCGGCCCTGGGGCTCCGTCCTGCAGAGCATCCCCTCCCTGCTGCCGCGGGGACAGACCCGGGGAGGGATGTTCCAGTGTCCCGGCTGAGCCTGGACTGTGTGTTCCCTTCACAGAACAGTGACCCAGTGCAGGGAGAAAAGGGAGCTGGGCAAACTTGAGCAGTGGAGACCAAGGTCCCCACCCCACTGTCCCCCATCCCAGACAGTGCTGGCCATGTCCCTGCCCCTGCCTGCACCTGTCTGGGGGGACACAGGGACCATGTGGGGCCAGGCACTGGGTGCTGAAACCCCGGTGACACATGGGGGACACAGCAGTGGATGAGAGGACCTGGCCCTCCTACAGGGCACAGCTTGAGGGTCACGCCTGGGCAAGGCTCCTCACCTCACCAGCTCTGCCAGGTCCCACCGGAACCAGGGACACCCAGCTCTGAGCCCAGGGGCTAAAACTGCATCAGACGAGATGGACAACAGCCCCACGAGGCCAGGGCTGCCACAGCCCCACAACAGCTCAGTCCGTGCCCTGCTACCCCCCCGCCAGCCATGGGGCACTGCCACCCTGCCACCAGCTGTGGGACATTGTCACCCCGGGCCAGTTCCATTCACGGAGCTGCTCACCCCGGCAGCACCGACTGCAGCAGGGGACAGATGGTCCAGGGTGATAAAGCCACTGAAAGGGACAAACGGCCACACCAAATCAGGCTGGGACATCCCTGGGCTGCACACGCCACGGTGACACCCAGAGCCTGGGCATGTGCAGCCCTGAGTGACCTCACTGGGAGAAAAAGCCCTGGGGAAAAGAAGCGCTCCCTTGTCCCCACTGCCAGCAGGGCCACCAACACAACCTCCCTGGCCACTGCCACCAGGGCCCGTGCAAAGAGCCCTGGCCCAGCCAGCCTGGGCAGCCCCTCGGAGCGTGGCAAGGGCTGCACCCTGCGACCCCCCAGCTCCCGGGCGCTCCCGACGCACAGAGCTGCAGCATCCGTCACCTGCCCGTGCCACGGGGATGGTCCCCGCTGTTCAGCCGGGCTCTGCCCGCGCTGAGCCAGCCCCAGGAGCATCCCCAGGGCCACAGCCCCTTCCAGCCCCGGGCTGGTCAGAGCCGGGCCCTGCGGGGAGGCTGCGGCCGGCCGAGGGTCCCTGTGCCCCTGGCGCCTGCCCGGGCACCACACTGCCAGCCCTGTCCCTGGCACGGAGCGTGGGAGCGCTTGGGGGTCCCCACGCACCCAGAGAGCAGCGCAGGGCCCATGGGAGCAGCGCGGGGACAGCGGAGGCCGGGCCGGGGGACACGCGGTGCGGCAGCGGCGCCGGAGCGGGTGTGCGGGGGGCGATGGCACGCGTGTGCCACCCCTGCGCCCCCGCTGCACGCATGCACACGCATGCACACGCTGCATGCACACACACACACACCCCTGCAGCCCCCGGCGAGGGGCGGAGGCCGAGCAGAGAGAACAGACTCGACACACGCTTGAAAGGCAAAGAAAGGCAAATCCATGGAGAGCACGAAGCGAGCGGTGAACTACCTTGTCCGTAACGCGGCTCGTCGGCACTGCTAGGGGAGAGCCTGTGATAGCCAAAGGAACTGAAAAGAGTCTGATGGGAATGTGGTGGTGGAGGTGGAGGTGGAGGCAGGGAATGGAACGGATGGGACGAGGCGTCACCGTTTAGCACAGCAGCCCCGTAAGCCGGGAGCGGGATCTTTTGGAAGTGTTGGGGGATTGTTACAGTCTCCCATGAACCTGATAATAAAACATAACAAGAGACAAAATGAAAAGAATCAAAATAATAGAGACACGCTCAGCGCCGCCAAAAAAAAAAAAAAAAAAAAAAAAAAAAAAAAAAAAAAAAGGAAAAANAAAAAGAAGAAAGAAAAGGAAAGAAAAGAAAGGGGGGGAAAAAAAGCAGCAAATCAAAAAAGCAACCAAAGGGACGTGGAGAAGGCAGAACCGAGACCCAACCAGTTTGGGGCCGAGCCAAGGAGCAGCAGTGGGAGCTCAGCGCACGCACAGCCTGGCACAGGGCACGGACACATCCCACAGACCCCACACGGACACCGGGACAGCCCCACATGGCAGCTCCTGGGGCTCCCACAGCCAGGCTGCCGGGTCCTGCTCCCCGCAGAGCCATCCCAGGGGAGCGGGGCTGCAGCACCGGCATCCCCGTGTCCGGCCGGCCGAGCCCTGGCGCAGCGCCCGCGCCCCACGCTGCCACCCCACTGCAGCCACCGGGGTGGCTACAGCACCCCAGAGCCTGGCTGACACTGCTGGGGCCAGCTGCAGCCCGGGAGCCACGGACCACAGCCCAGCAGCCCCAGAACACAGCCCAGCAGCCATCCGTGGTACCAGCACACGACCCACAGCTGGAGGGAGGCTCTGCCCCTGCCTGTCCAGCAGCCGGGGCCTCCAGGGCCAGTGTGGAGTGCCCGGCAGCCACTCGTGCTGCCACTCCCTTGAGATATTGTTCAAGTGCCACCATTCCCTGCCTCTGTCCCCACGAGGTGTTTGCCCCCAAGATCCACTCCCTGGGGTGGGATGGTGGACGTGGAGCCTTTCAAGGCTGCCCGCAGAGGCACCAGCCCCACTGGGATCCTCCTGGCAGTGGACACAGCCATGGGACATCCTGAGGGGCTGCAGACCCCACCAGGAGCCCAAAGGGATGAGGGTGGCAGTGAGGACAGGGACAGGCAGCCACAGGGCAGGGGAGCAGGGGCCGATCCCTGGGATGGCCCCTGGCTGAGGAGAGGGTCTCCGTGTGGCAGCGTCGGGTCCCTGGCAGTGGTGCCCAGCTCCTGCACAGACCCCGAGCACCATCTCCTGTGGCCCCACCTCCGTGCCAGTGCCCCCAAACCGCAGTGACACCCCTGGGTCTCCTCATGCACCAACCTCCCGGCACCTCCGACGCCTCCCCCAGCCCAAGGGCAGCCCGGGCTGCCCCTCGGGGCTGCCGGGGCTGCCCCAAGGGCACCGCAGGCACAACGGGAACACAGACCCTGCACACTCGATGGGACGCCAGCCCCACAGACACAACGGGGACACAAAGGCACCGTCCCCATGCTCACGGCGGGGACACCGAGCCCACATGCACGAGGGGCATCGCCCCGGTTCGTCTTCACCGCTGCAGCCCCCACAGCCCGGTCCCCGCCAGACCGACACGGGGCTCCCCGGGGCCGGGGGCCTGGGGGGGGTTATTTGCCTGTTCGTTTGCTTATGGCCTCGACGAGGCTGGAGGGGAAGTAGCCCACGCGGTCGTTGCCGGTGCGGTTGTCGTGGATGCAGCCCTTCCAGCGCCCGTCCGCGTGCTGCTCCAGCACCTGCGGGAAGGGCCGGGTCAGGGCCGGCCCGGGGGCCGGTGCCACCACCGGGGTGTCCCCGGCCCCCCCGGCCGCACTCACGGTGATGACGTCCCCGGCTTTCACGTTGAGGCTGGTCAGGTCGTAGTTGTTGCAATAGTCCTTGACGGCCCGGACCTGCAGAGCCGCGGAGGCGTCTGTGGGACAGAACAGGAGCGTCGGCGGCCGCTCATCCCTCAGGGTGGCACCCCCAGCCTGGCGTCCCCTGCGCCGCTCTGTGCCCCCCGACTCCCCTACCCCGCAGCATCTGCTTGATCTCCTTGCTGGCCTGGCTGGTGGTGAACTGGTTGACGATGTCCAGAGCTGTCTGGTTGTAGGTGTTCCTGACGTGGGCGTTGATCCCGCTCTGCAACGGCACCGAGAGGGATTGGGAGGAGGCTGATCCCCATCCCGCCACCCCCAGCACCCCCTGGGCCACCAGGAGCCCCGCAGCTGGAGGGCACAGTCCTCTGCCTCGGTGTGTTCCCCCAGGACGCTCAGCCCTTCGTGCAGGGGGCTCTTACATCCAGCAGCAGCCGCACCACGTCGGTTTTGCCGCAGAGAGCGGCCTCATGCAGCGCCGTGCCCGCCTTGGTCTGCCGGTTGATGTCGATGCCGGCCTGCAGCAGGAGCCTGGGGGGGCACAGGGGGTCAGCGGGGCGCGGAGGCACCGGCGTCGCCGCCCCTGCCCGCGGCACCCACCGGATGATGTCGATGTGGCCGTTCTTGGCGGCGAGGTGCAGGGGGCTGGTGCCGTTGGGGTCGGTGGTGTCGCCCGGTTTGGGCTCCAGCAGCGCCGCGCACATGTTGCTGTTCAGGAGCAGTTGGACCACCTGGCTCAGCAAACACAGACGGAGCAGGGCTGCAAGGGCGGCTCGGCCGCCCCCCGGGTGCAGCCCCCGGCCCCCATCCCCTCCCCGAGCTGCGATCCCCTGCAGCGAGGGCACTGCAATTCCCCACCACTGCCCATCCCGGGGGGTTCCCTGTGCCCCTCCAGCTGCTGCAGCACCCCAGGGACCTCACTGCGCCCCTGTCCCCTCCCAGTCCTCCTCTGGGGACACCCGGCCCTGCAAGGACTTACCCCGACCCGGCCAAACTCGCACGCCAGGTCCAGGGGCGTCTTCCCCGAGTTGTCCATGATGCAGGGGTTGGACTGGTGCTGCAGGAGCATCTCCGACTGCGGAGGAGCGAGACCCCGGCTCGGTGAGGGCAGGGGCAGGGCGGTGGCACCATCCCCCCGCCACCCCCGTGCCCCTCCGTACCACGTCGTAGTGGCCGTGCTGTGCCGCCAGGTGCAGGGGGATCTGGCCCTCATCCGACGGGATGTTCACGGAGGAACCTGCCTTCAGCACCATCTTCATGGGCTCCTTCTTGCCCTGCCAGGCCGCGTAGTGCAGGGGCCGCATGCCTGCAGGGCAGGACGGGCACACCGTGAGCCCCTCGGTGCCAACACACCTGGGCAGAGCCTGGGGCAGGAGCCACGGCCAGGATCCAGGGACTTGCCTTTGTTGTCCTTGATGTCCACGGCAGCCTGTGCCTCCAGCAGCAGCGAGATGAGCTCTGTGTTGCCGTTGAGCGCCGCATGGTGCAGAGCTGAGAACCTGGGAATCGGGGTCGTGTCAGGGGACACAGCCCCGTCCCCTCTGCAGCCCTGCCAACCCCTGCCCAGCACCGCGGCCTCAACACACCTGACACAGCATCCCCGGGCACCAGCTCTGCCCTCCACGTGCACGTGTCCCCGGCAAACCCACCCCACATCCCTCTGTGGGCTTTTGGGCAAGAGCTGCTGCAAGCCTGGGAATGCTGAGACCTCACAGGGCTGTGGGGGTGGGCAGGGCAGGCATAGGGGTGTCCCACTGAGGGTGGGGATGCCAGGGACCCCCCTTCCCCGCTGACCCACTTCCCCCAGCGTGGCCCTGGCAGCACGGCCAGGAGCACAGATGGCAGCGCTGCCCCTGCCCAGGGCCGTGGGGTGGGGGAAGCCCCCGGCCCCGCACCCGCTCTGCTCCCGCAGCTCCCGGAGCCGGAGGCTCCCGCCTGGGAAGCAGGCCAGGAGCTGACCTACTTGTGCTCCCGGCGGTGGCATCCTCCGTGCGACTGCGCTGGCACCCTCAGCCCTGCTGCTCCGGGCCCTGCCATCCGTCCCCAGCCCCTCCCCGGGGCCACCCCGCTGTCACCCGAGCACGGGAAGGGGCTGCGGAGCCCCGCAGGGCGTGCTGGCCTCTGTGGCTGCCCGGTGCCCGAGGGGCGGGTGTGGGGTACCAGCCCCTCTGCCCCCATCCCCAGGCCCCGGCGGACAGGGACACGTCCCCGTGGGGAGCACGCCGCGGCCACCGCGATCCCCGCGGAGCTGCCGCCTGCCATCCCCGGCGGGGAGCGGCGATGTGAGCAGACAGCTTGCACAGGAGGCCGATCCCCAACGTCTGCCTGGGAAATGTCAACATTTTCTGCTCCAGCGCCCTGCTCAAATCCGCTCAAGATGGTGCAAATCGCAGCCCTCCCCAGGGCTGCCTCGGGGGCTTCCCTCGGGCATGGCATGGCCCAGCCGGCCACCTCGGCCACGCGTGGGGCACCGTCCCCGGGGGAGGCGTGGGGACACTGGCACGAGGACACCGGCGCGGGGACACCGGCACGGGGACACTGGCACAGGGACACTGGCATGGGGACACCGGCACGGGGACACTGGCACAGGGACACTGGCATGGGGACACCGGCACGGTGCTCGCCCACGGCACCGCCCGGCCGGGAGTGAGCCAACACAGCAGGGATGGGGAAACTGAGGCACGGGGCTGGCCGAGCCCACGCAGAGCAGAGCACGTGTAGGCTGCAGCCTGGGTCTGCCCTGGGCCTTCCCGGGGGATCCTTTCCAGAAGAGGCTGCTCCCCTGTTGCCCCTGCAGCCCCCAAGCCACAGGCAGGATCTGAGCAGGGCCCTGCCCGCAGCTCCCCAGCCCTGCCGTGATGCTCAGCCCTGAGGGGCTCTGCGGAGCACGAGGTGGCCCTGGGGTGATGCCTGTGTCACCCACACGTGCACCCAGCACGACCATGAGCTGGCAGCACCAGGGGCTGCCCGCTGCCACCACCCCGGCGATGAGGATGAGGAGGGACCCGGGTCGCTGCGGCCGTGTGTCCCCAGGGCACGGCCCCCCACTCCTGCCAACCGCGCTGCTCGCTGGCATTTCCACGGCCACAGCAGAGCCATCCCCTGGACCGAGTGGCATCGTCCTGCTGTGCCGCTCATGGGGGGCCCTGGGGCGGGGGCAGCCGGGGGGCCCCTCCTGCGCGGCCCCGGCGTCCTCCCTGCAGCCTCATTAGTGTAATTAGCAGGGGTGAGCCCGCGGCCCCGTCCCGCCCGGCGGGGTCACGGCTCTCCCGGCCGGCACGGCGCCCGCAGAGCCCCGCGGGGCTGGCAAAAGCGGGGTGAGATGTGGGGCACAGCCCTTCCCCTGCCTCCTCGGGGGCCCGCGGCTGCTCCAGGGCTGGCTCCGGGGGCAGGCAGGGCTCAGCCACCTGGGCTAACGGGGGCCACAGCCCTGGCACTGGAGCTGGCAGCCTGGAGAGCCTGGAATTCCCACATGGACACACGAGGCTCCCACAGCTTGTGCTCCCCTGCTCACAGCACCCACAGCACCCACAGCATCCACAGCACCCACAGCACCCACCCCCGGGCTTGGGGCTCCCACTCACCCGTCGGTGTCTTGGAAGTTGACATTGACTTTCTTTGCCGATCCGAGGAGCTCTGGGAGGGAGGGAAGGGGACAGGATGTTAGAGGAGGTGGCTGGGACAGGGACACGGGGTACACGGAGGAGGTGACGTGGTGGCAGCTCCAGATCTCCCTCCCTGCCAAGGCTGGGCTCCCTGCAGCTCTACAGGTGCTGTGTGAAGGCAGGAGGCTCAGCATGGGGGTCCCTGCTGAAGTGGCAGAGCCCAGGGGCTCCTGCTGACACCAGGTTCTCCTCATTCACCTGGGGTTCCCCCTGGCTGGAGCCCCAGCCGGGCAGAGCTCAGCACATCCCCCGAACCCCTGGATGGCCCTGCCCTGCAGCCCCCCCGGCACTGCCCACCCCACGCTCCCCCGTGTGGGAAATTAAACCACGCCAGGGCAATCCAATTAGAAACACGAGGGAGGATGGAGCCAGATTTACATAAGATTTACCCGAAAAATGCCACTCAGGCTTTCCAGTGAGCTGCTCTTACCAGAGCAAGAGCTGGAGCAGGAGAAGAAGGAAGAGGAGGGTGGGAGCTGCACGGGAGAGCCCTGGGAGGGGGTTCCACACAGACACCCCTGAACCCAACACAGTGAGGGCAGCACCAGCACGGCCCCGAGTCCACGGGAGGTGACTCAAAGGCTGCACAGCCCAGCAGGGAGAAGGGGCAGACAAAGTCACTCCAAGCCACGAACAAGCCCTCTTTGGGAGAAGCCAGCTGGAAGTGGGTACTTGAGGCAGGAAAGGGGGACATGGGGCCGGAGAGACACTCCCTGTGCTCCATGGCCATGGCCTTGCCCTCTCCCTGTGCTGTGTCTCCCTGTCAGCGTCCCTGTGCTGCATTGAATTATTGGGCACTAGGGCTGTGGCACAGCCCAGGAGCCTCCACACGGACAAACAGGGTTCAGAGGGCACCAGCAGCAGGAAGGGCGGCTGTGTCCAGCCCTAATCCTCAAGCCTGGGCAGTGGTGCCAGGCTCAGCCAGCCCTGGCCAGGCCACTCAGCGCAGATTGTCCCAGGAGTGGCCGGGACAGAGGCTCTGGCACCCAGCACTGGCTCCCTCCTGCACTCCAGGGCTGCCCGACAGTCTGAGCTGCAGGACATTTGCTAACGCTGACACAGCCCAGTGTGACAGGTGAGAGCTGCAGAGGACAGCTTCTCTCAGCCACACCGGCAGCCTCTGGCCACCGGGTCCCCCGTCTCTCCTCCTGGCATGCGGTGCCTGATGAGGGATGAGAAGGGGCACTGCGGGGTGCCCGGGGTGTAGGGAGGGACAGGAGCGCCACTGAAGCCCTCAAATCCCATCCCTGCCACAGCATCCCCAGGCTGCCCCAGGAAGAACGGGACAATGCCGGTGGGCAGAGCCCCTGTGACACCGGGACCGAGCGAGCGGTGCCCGCCAGCCCCGCGCTGCCGCCAGCGTCCCCAACAAAGGTGCCATTGAGCTGCTGGGAGAGGAGCCCAGCGCCGCTTCCGCTGCCGCCCCGCGCCAAGAACCGGCTCCCGAGAGAAGGGCCCGAGCTGCCCCCCAGGGATGCAAAGGGCCGGGGACAAAAGGCGCCGGTGGGCGCAGGAGCGGCACCGTGCCCGGCGCTGGCTCCCGTCTCCGGCCCCCAGACGGGCCCCGCTCGCCTCGTGGGTCCTTGCAGATGGACAGAGGGATGTCAGCGGCTCTGCAGGGCCTGCCCTTTCCCACGGGCTCACCCCAGCGAGGGGCTGGGCCGGGGCAGTGCCAGGGGATCGGGGTCTCGGGGTGCAGTAGTGCCACTGCTGTGATCCCCGGGCACGTGTGCCACCCCGGCATCACCAAACCACCACCACCGCCGCCCCAACCCACCGTAGCGGCAAATTTTTCCTCCCTGCACCTGCAGGAGAGGCTGCGGCTGCCAAAATCTGTTTAGCACTTCCATCACTGCCCGTGCCAAGTGCTTAGTCAGTGACTTCCAGCCATGCAGTGGTTTGACTTTCCTTAAAGCTCTGGAAGTGGCCGCCAGCATGCCGAAGGCAGCTGGAGCATGGAGCCCCACTGGGGTCTCGGAATAACCCCAGTTCCTGGAGCAGGGGAGCAGGATGGGTGCCCTGACATGTCATCACATCCACAGTGGGATCTGCAGCCTGCCTGGGGGCAACCAGAGCCGGGAGAGCTCATTAATGGCTGGGAAGCACAAGGAAAACTCTTCCACTAACGAGGGAGAGAGAAGGGAACTGAGAGCTTCCAATTAAAAATACTGGCTACAAAAGGAGACGGGCACAGTGGGGAGGAGAGCAGGGCTCCTGCACGGCCACGCTGCCAGCGGGCACCCAGTGTGTTCCTGGCTGTCCTCTCTGCTGCCGTCACTGGAGGGGTGACAGGGACCACCGAGCACCTGCAGCACCACCCTGCCCTCTCCACACAGAGTCAGATGCCGTCAGGTGTTGGACTGGGATGGCACCTCTTTGCTCAGACGACCTGAGCTCCACCACCGTCCTTGGGACACCCCGATGTCCCTTCTCGGCTCCTCACAGGCTGCTCAGGTGGTGGTTGTGCCATGTGGAAGCACAGGGCTCCCCTGGCACCTCATGGCCAAGCTCCCCACAGCCCTCAGAGCAGTTTGCACCCCACAAACACCCTGGGGCAGGTGCACAACGCCAGCCCCAGGAAAGGGGGGCACACACAGGAACCCAGCGCAGGTCTGGCTGCCGCCCGCAGCTCCTGCACCGGGAGCTGCAGCGTCTGCCACCGACACCAGCTCTGAGCTGCGCCTGCCAGAGCAAACACCGCCGCGGGGAGCAGCCCTGCCACTACTCCCAGAAAGGCCTTCACTTAAACACAGGGATTGCAGGAGCTAAATGCACGCTCGGCTTGAGCCTGGCGCTCCGCGTGCAGCGAGCTCCGCGCCGGGCCCGGTGATGGGCACACACGAGCCGCCCGCACGTGCAGGGCCTGGGCACGAGGAGCCGACCCCAGGGTCCAGCCAGCGTCCCCCTGGCTCCCGGCACCGCGCCTGGCAGCTGCTCTGGGCATCCTGGGGCGTGCCATGGAGAGCCTCAACAGCCCTGCCACAGGTCTGGGCACCCCGGTGCTCCATGGAGACCCCCGTGCCCAACCAGGCACCCCAGTGATGCTGTGGGGAGACCCCTGTGCCCAGTCTCGGCTCCAGGTATCCCAGTACAGGCTGTGTGGAGACGCCTGTGCCCAGCTGCTGCTCTGGCTACCCTGGGGAGTGCCATGACAAGCCCCCCGTGCCCAAGCACAGCTCTGGGCGCTCCAGTGGGTGTTGCAGGGAGACCCCCAGGCCCAGCTGCCCAGCCCCAGCCCTGCCCATGTGCCCAAGGCCATGGCCCCACAGGGTGGGACTCCTGGGGGGCTCCTCTCCCTCCCCAGCCCCCCTCACATGCTCCTGCAGCAGCCCCTGCGCCTGCAGCCAGCGCAGCGCCAGCAGCGATCGATGCCCGGCCGGGGCGCGGGGGCTCCCGGCCAAGCCCCCGCTGACGAAGCACATCCTCAGCCGGCTCCCCCCGGCAGGAGCAGGGAGCAGGCGGCCGCTCCGAGCAGATGGCTCCAGCCTCCACTGAATCAACATCTACTTAATGAGGGGAAGCGTTGCTGCCCACCCCCCAGCACGGCGGCAGCGGCTGAGCCGGGAGAACCCCCCAAACCCTCCTGTCCACCCCTTCCATCACCCCTCTGCAGCCGTCCCCCTCCCCTCCAGCCCCATCCCTGCTGCTTTCCCACTCCCCAGCCCGCGTGGGCAGTCGGACCCCTGTTTGTGCCCCCCGCCCCCAAACACAACAGGACCCCACAGCAACAAATATCCACAGGGAAGACATTCAAGGCAAGCGCCTGTTTCAGAGACAGGGGGGAGGATCCTGCAGCGGCATCGCTGGGAGCTGCCGGATAAAGGAAGCATCCAAAATAGCTGCTCTTAATTATATCCCTGCTAACGAGCGCCACGCAAACAACGGGCACTGCACGAGGAGCCCTGGCATGGGGGTGTCTCGTTCCTGGCAGCCAGCGTGGGGTCCCCAGGACGGCCTGAGCCGTGGTGGGGACACCACCAGCAGCCCTGGCTGGGGCTGGTGATGATGGTGACATCGGGGAGCTGGGCCTGACAGGGAAAAGCTTGTACTCCTGCAGCCAAGGTCGTGTCAGGCGCTGGGGCCGGCGCGATGCTCAGATGCTAATGAAGCCGTTATCATCTTCCGATCGATCTGGACTGTATAAATAATGCACCGGGAAGCTCGTTGTACAGGGAAAGGGATTGCCTGGGGCTCGGAGGTGCCTGGGATGGGATGGAGCCATTGCAGAGCAGTGCAGAGCACAGCTGGATAAACTGCTGCCCACCGCAGCTGCACAGGCACCTCTCACCACAGCTGGACACCCCAGTGCCCATCACAGCTGGATAACAGCTGCCCATCACCACTGGACACCCCAGTGCCCATCACCACTGGACACCCCAGTGCCCATCACAGCTGGATAACAACTGCCCATCACTACTGGACACCCCAGTGCCCATCACAGCTGGATAACAGCTGCCTATCACCACTGGACACCCCAGTGCCCATCACAGCTGGATAACAACTGCCCATCACTACTGGACACCCCAGTGCCCATCACAGCTGGATAACAGCTGCCCATCACCACTGGACACCCCAGTGCCCATCACAGCTGCACAGCCGTGTGCCCCGCTGCCCACCAGCAGCCATTCCCCAAATCCCAAGGCACTTTTGGGGGACACTGCCCTCGTGCCCAGCACACGCAGGGGTGCTCCGGGTGCCTGTCCCTGGCAGAGCCTTCTCCAGGGAGTGGCGAAATCCGCGCTGGAGGCTGGCTGGGCTCTGGCAGCCTGAGTCACCGCGCAGCGCTGTCCCCCGGGGCTGCAGGAAGCAGCTTAAATGCAGCTTTCAAGAGGCAGCGGGGACTCCACTGTGATGCCTTTATTTTTACAAAAAGGAAACTTTTCAGTCCCATAGCGCGGCGAGGGGCTGACCCCGGGGGCTGTCGGGGCAGGCAGGGACAGGGCCCCGGGTGTACCCAGGGCAGAGCCGACCCACTGGGGCTGGAGCTGTGCGGGGGACCCAGCACCCCGTGGCGCCCACCAGCAGCTCCTGGGAGGATCCCTGCTCTCCCTCTATTCCCAAGTGATATCCTCACCCGACCTTTGCCGTGCGGTGCCGTGGAGCCCGGCCAAGCCACGCTGCCTCAGCCGGGCTCCCTTGGGGCAGTCCCGGCCCCCCGAGCACCACACGGGGCTCTGCTCTGCCGCTGCCTCGGCCCGGAGCAGCCGGGAATGCGGGAAGCAGCAGCGGGGACGGGCAGGGGTGCGGTGCAGGTGCGTGGCTCTGCCCCACGAGCGGGAGCTGAGGTGTCGCGCTCAGCTCCGTGGGACCAGCAGCGAGCGCCGCCCGCCGTGCCCGGTGCCAGCCGCACGCCCACAGCCGTCTCCGCGGAAATGAGTGTTGGTGTCGCTTACAGGGAGCCCTAATTGCCAGCCTGTGGCAAACAGGTAATTTTCAGTAATCACCCTGGCTGGAAGGAGCTGCTGCTGGGACGGGGACGTAGCTGCTCAGGGCCACTGTCACCTGTGTGTGCCTGGCCATCCATCCCAGCACGGCCGGCACCGCAGCTCCTTTGGGACATGGAAGCAGAGAGAGGTGGGCACACACCGCTCACCTCCGCCCTGGGGCAGAGACCGTCCTGCCCACCCCGGTCCTCATCCTCCCCATCTCCTCCCCATCCTCACCCCCTCTGCGGGCCTAGGGACCCTTGGCAGGACCTACCCGGCCGCTCTGGCTGCGGGGAGGGACCAGGAGCTTTGTGCATCTTAAAGCATCCTTAACCAACAATAGTGGTGATCACCGGCCTCCCGTGAACCCGGTGAGATGCAACGGCGCTGGGAAGGGACAGGAGCTCCCGGTGTGCCCGAGTGTGTGCACACGTGTGCAAATGTGTGTGCAGGCAGCCCAGCTCTATCAGAGGCAGCGGGTGCTGGCCCAGCAGCGGCTCTGAGCTCCCAACCGTGCGTGGCACAGCAGCCCCGGGGTCTGTATTAAACACGGTGCCTTCAGAGCCATCGTTTGTCCTCCTCCACGGAGGAGGAGGCCGTGGCACGGCCGTGGCAGCTCTGCGGGCACAGGCCTGGCAGCCCAGCGGTGCCACGGGCGCTGCCGGGGCGGGTGGCAGCGCGGGATGTGCAGCCGGGCGGTGCCGAGCATCCCCCCGGAGCAGCGGGAGCGCGGCCGGAGGCCTCACGCCGCTCCCAGCGGGCGGGCAGCGCTGCAGGACCCGTCCCAGCGCCCCCGGTGTCCCCAGCGCGGTGGGCGCGGGCAGGG
>VZRZ01003508.1:704330-736615 GCA_013398175.1 Climacteris rufus | reverse complement strand
CTCAGCCGCCGCCTTCCCCTCACCGACACCGAGCCGCGGCTGTCTGCTGGAGGGCCCTGGCAGGAGAGAGGAGAGGTCATTCACAGAACCACAGAAGCGCTAGGGGTGGAAGGGAGCTCTGAAGATCATCCAGTCCAACGCCCCTGCCAAAGCAGGGTCACCCGGGGCAGGTGACACAGGAGCGGGCCCAGGCGGGTTTTCGTCTCCGGCAAGGGAGACTCCGCTGGCAGCTGTTCCAGTGCTCTACCACCCACAGTATAAAGAAGTTTTTCCTCCTGTTAAGGTGAAACTTCCTGTGTTTCACTTTATGGTCATTGCTCCCTTGTCCTCTCACCACTGAAGAGTCTGACACCATCCTCTTGGCACGCAGCTTTGAGATATTTATATGCATTCGTGAGATCCCCCCCAACCCGCCTCAGACTCATCTTGAGACTGAACAGGTCCAGCTCCTGCAGTCTCTCCTCATAAGAGAGATGCTCCAGACCCCTCATCTTTTTTGTGGCCTCTGCTGAACCCACTCCAGTAGTTCCTTATCCCTTGTACTGAGGAGCCCAGAACTGGACACAGCACTCCAGATGAGTAGATTCCCCTGTACTTTATGGCAGACCCTCACACGAAAGCCATCATTTTGCATGTGATGCAAGTTGTACCACATAAAATGTCGAGCTGGCAGCCCCTGACAATGCTGGCAAGTTTCTCACACCAATCACGGTTTGACCCTGTGGTAAACGGGGTGAAAATACAGATTTTTGCACATTAACCCTGCCTGTTGTGCGTGGTAAGGTTTAGAACCATACAGATCAAGGGCAAAGGGGTCCCTGACCCTCCTCACTTCCCTCTCTTGCAGAGTCTGTGGCTCGGTGGCGGGATGAAGGCCGCATCGCCGTCTGGCTCCATGTCCCCATCCTCCAGAGCAGCTTTGTGGCAGCAGCTGCTTCCCAGGGCTTTGCTTTCCACCACGCCGAGCAGGGCTCAGCCACCCTGACGCTGTGGCTGGGAGAGGGGCCCAGCAGGCTGCCCGGCTTCGCCACCCACCAGCTGGGGGTTGCAGGTGAGTTACAGGGGTGGCTGCACCCACAGAAAGATGGAAGGAGCCCTCGGGACCAGGTTCGGTAGGAAATGTTCCTCTGTACAAACAGCACGTGGAAGCCAACTGCCTACTGCAATTTAAAATGTAAAAGTAAACACAAACATACAGAGAAAAAGAAAAAGCAGTGGTCTAAAAGCAGATCTAAGCTATGCCTAGAAGCCTTCAATCCAAACATATATTTTACAAAAAAACCAAACACACATAGTCTTACCCATCTAGACCTCCCACAACCACAGCTGAAAAGTTGTTCCATAACTGAGAAAATTTCCAAGGAACTAGATAAGACGCTTTTCCCTTTTTTCCTATTTTTTTTCATATAGCACAGTTCAAGGGACTGTTGATGAGCCAAAAATACTGTCAGCTTGAAGTTAGCTGCACCAAATTAAAACCTCTCACTCAGCAGAGTTGTGCAGATATGCCATTACCTATCCCATCACTCACGGATCTGTAGTTTGGAGGTTGGTTTGGACCCCATATATGTTGGTAAGGGCTACATTAACACACAGATTACAAGATGGGGAAAGCACATCTCTCCAGTTAGAACCTTGACTTGTTTGTCCTTGGCTTGCAGGGACTGTGTGGGATGTTACTTCTTCACCAAGTGGTGTTAAGACCCATAAATAGCAATTTCCACAACCTCGTTAGGAAGAACTCACAAAAGATGATTTGTTCCGTGTGGCAGCATGTCAGGTGAAAGTACATTTGGGGAAAAAACGCCTTTGAATTACAAAGCGGTGTTACTGCCGTCAGCAGTGGGAGTCTTCCGTTCCCAGGCCAGCAGAGGGCAGGGTGGAAGCTGAAGGCGGCCTTGCAGTTTGTCAATGGACATGTTGGAGCATGTTTTCCTGAGGTATGGGAACCTCACCATTAAAATATGTGGCATTAAACTGGAGCAGGACAGTGCATTCTCCTCTGAAAAGCACCGTGTTAGTCCTTGTGCTTGTAACTCGGGAGTTGGAGGAAATGTGACTTCACTGAGAGGGGACTTTTCTGAACTAGGACCTGCACAGCTGGAAGTGCTGCTTGGAGGAAAATGATGTGAGAGATGAGTTGTGACCCCAGTGGGTATCAGGAAGGACTGTAAGAAATACTATAACTCCGGAAGAGTCACAAATAAACATTTAAAAAATGCACTTTCAGAGCATAATTTGCAGCTGTGCTTCAAAACATTTTGCACTCTGCAAGTAGGAAAAAACTTTGAGGAAAGAAAGTTTCATAAATGCAGATACATGGTTTTCATAATTTATTGTATGGATTTTAAATTTGCAGAACATACAATGTATGTATTCTTTGCAACCATTTCTCAAAACTGTACATTTTTCATTATTGGGAGTTTCTTTAAAGGAGGTGAATACTTAAGGAGAGCATTTGGGGCAGGTAAACAATCGAGATTTCTCTGTGTGAAATAATGATTGCTATGTGGTTTTTCTTTCCTTTGTTCCACTCACTGTCAGTGGATCTGGAACACATCTCAAAAATACCCTAAGCAGTGTGGATACCACCTGGCTGGTTTATTCCATTATCTTTCTACTTTAGGAGGGAGAGCCTGGGCAGTGGAAAGTCTTCCTTCTGTTTTTAATTCATTTTATTAAAAGATTAAATTCTTTGTGCACCTTTATTTTGGGCAGAGGGGTGTCAAACACATGTCATTTTAATTTCCTAACCAAAAAGTATTTTAGAAAGTGTCTGCAGCAAAGAAAAGCAATTTGCTGATGAGAGCCTCCATCCCAAAGCTGTGGCCAGGCAGTTAAACGCAGGAGTCAGCCCTCTGAGCATCCTGAGAGTGCAAAGCAGAGATGTGGAGAGTGGTTGGCTGCCTGCTGGGAAGCCAGCACAGGGAACAGGTAGCAAGTCTCATTGCCAAGTAGACCAGCAGCTGGTTTTCCTCCTGTCTGGAGTTTCCCACGCAGCAAACGCTGCCCAGCCAGGGCCTGTGCCTCAGGATCACTCAGCCAAGTGATGACAAAGGTGTGAATAAGCAAGGTCAGGTCATATTTTACCAGACTGGATGAGAGTGGCCAAGCAGAGAGTAGCAAATGTTACTCATTGGGCTTGGCCATTATTGTTTAGAACTAGTGGAATATGTGATGTGTCTTCCAGCTAAGTTACTGCATCCGTTTGTAGGCGGCAGGATTTTCCACATGTGGAGAGATACAGAGGAGTCTCTGGTGTATGAAGTGATTAACGTGTTTTGGAGAAGCATTTCCAAAATTGTCCACCTCCGCGGAGGATGTGGTCTGCCCTCCAGAAAGTGACATGTTTGTAAATATGCCACGCAACAATGGCAGCAGAGGACAAACTGAGGAAGGAAAGTAAAAGGAATCCTCTTCCCCCTCACATGTACTACAAGCCTTACAACACAGCTGTTATTTTCATTGCTTCCCACCTTAATCCACTTGTTGAAACAAAGTCCTTGGAGTTGAAGGACTCCAAGAAGGAGAGTCTACACACACAGAGGATCAGCAGCCTTAGCCAGTGCTGTTACTTAAGGAAATGTGTGAATGAGCAGCTGCATTTGTGAAACTGCACTGGAAGATGGGGGTAGATAGGTTATGATGGCCCAAGAAATCAAAAGTGATTTAAAAGTAGTTCCCAAGTAGTTTTAAAAGCACCTACTCCAGTCTGCTGCTGTTTACAGTGCAAGCAGTTGTGTATGCACTCATTCTGTGGTTGACAAGTCCTTCTCAACACTGGACATCTTTGCATGCATTTTTACGTCACTCATAAGTAAAACAGGTAGGATGAAGGTATTTTTCCCCTCCATTACTCATTGTCTGGAGTTGTCTAAGGGATTCTGGTTTTTTCTAAATGCTTTTCTTACCTATTTCCCAAAAAAGAACATTCAAAACCAAGCGGTGTTGTAATAGTGATTACTTGGTTGGGTTGCAAGTGTAAACCTTTCCAGAAAGTCATCCTGGCATGGGATGATTTAAAGCTCCAGGTACCACATTTGTAGCAAGAGGGAGAGCTTTTAAAACCACAGTTCAGGGCCTGCAGTCAAGCTCTGATCTCACTGATACCAACCAGGTGTGGCCCAGCAAGGGAACATAAGACCAGAGAGCAAATCCTGTTGGTGTGGTTTTTTTCTTTTCGCTTTGGATCCTCTAGCAGAGATTCTTATCATCTCGCTGAGAATTTCACTGCCAAAAATTACATTCACAGGCTTCAATTTTGGGGAAACAGAGGAGATCAAACACACTTTCTGTTTGATTCAAACAGCAGTTCCCTGCCTGCAGCAGCCCTCCCTCATCTCAGCAAACCCTTTGGCTGAGGAATGGCTTTTCTAGAAAACAAGCCTTGTGCTCACAAAGTTGCTCCTGCTTTCCTTTTGTTCCCTGTTTTAATCATTACAGTACTTGAACTTGGACACTGCTAAATATTTACAGGAGGAATGAAATCATAAAGTCACAAGCCACGGGGAGGCAGATATGTGACTACCCTCTTAAAGCACGTCCTTAGACATATCATGAAGGAAGACTGGTATTTCATCCTTGAAATATTCCTCCTACACGTAACTCTGCCATGTACTGTTAAAAAACAGAGGATGTTTTTAGCTGGACACTCATTCCTTAATAATTCCTTCCTGTGGATAGACTTCCCTGTAGCATTTTACATGCACATCTCATCACAGATCTGCGTGTATATTCTTCCTCCAGCTGTAAAATGACATAAGCATTTTTTTATTGTTAACCTCTAATTTGAAAGCCAGGCATGACTGATGTGGAAAAGAGCCTGCTAAGTTGCACCACAGCACTCGTCCTGCTCACCACAGCACCCTTTAAAATCTGAAAAAAATACCTGTTTTAAAGGAAGGATGTTTTTAAAGTATGACCAGTGAGCATGACATAATTAAACATGAAAGTACTTGGGTTTCAGAAAGTAGGAAAACTCGAACTCTGTGGGAGAAAGTCATGGGCTGAGCATGAGAACATAAGGAAAAGCTGCACTTCTCAGTCAGACATCCTGAAGTTTTTCGATCAAGTGAAAATGTCACTTTTCCACTTGGAAGCAACACTTTCTGATTAACAAGTTGACTCAGATTACTGCACAGTTCCTATCAGGAGTTGTTAGCTGGGCAGTACAAATTCATAAATAGTCACCCAGTTGAACATTGTTGCTACAGTCAGCCCAGACTACTAAAACTTCTGTGTTTTTAACCCAAAAACACTCAAATCTTCACTACAGCAGGTGGGGGGCTTGTCACAAATTGCACTGGAGAAAAATTCATCCCCCTTAAGGGTGGCTTCTCAGCCAGAGTCACTGGAAAATTTTCTGTTACTTGAGGAAGATTACAGGCACGTCTCTGCTGGAGCGAGCGGCTTTGCGAGATTGTTTGGGTAACCTCTTGATCTTGCATTCTTTCGGTCTGATATTAACACAGACCAGTTTTTCTTTTCATTTCTTGTCTAATCTGGAACTTAAATGTTGCAATTTTTTCTCTTGGTACTGCCAACTTTGAATTTTTATACAGGATACTTAACCTTTTTTCTGATATTTTATTGTGTATCAGTTTTCCGCTGACAAACCACTTCGTGATTCATCCACACAAACCTTGCTAACTGTACATGGTATCGTTAGGGGTTGGTTATGCTTCATCAAAACATGTTAAATTTTGTTTATTAGGATTGAACATAGTTGTCCAACACTTCATCTTTTTCAATATTCTTTCTATACCAGGTGCTGTTCTAGATGAAAGCACTGGAAAGGTGTTGGTTGTACAAGACAGAAATAAGGTAAGTTTGTTACAGGATGATAAAATAGAGAAGTTCATTTAGATAAGCCTGTTCTGTAGTATAAAACAAAATACATGTTTATTTTTATTCCAGTCCAAAATTACGAGTTAAAAGTTACTTCCTTTTACGAGTATTTTGAACACATTTATCAACAGTATTCCATCTGAAGGGAAAAAAACAACTTTGAAAATTAACAGCTTTGTTATTAATTGTAACTGGTGATTGACCCAGCAGAACTAAGTATCTTCCTGCTTTGAGTTTAGTATTTTCTCCTGTTACTGACTCAAGAGCCCCTGATCTTGTGTTTGGATCCAGACCTGTGGAAAACCCCAATGGCTCAAAACAGGTTTTGAGAGAAGGATTCTGATTTTGTTTGGTTTCAGAAATTCCAGGCATAGCTGTGGCTTTAAATAAGCAATAGCATGACCTGGAGACCACCTTAGTCCAGCAGGTGTAAGGATCATTAATTCCTCACACACCTCACTACAGGGAATGCCAAACCAGAGCGGTGGGGTGGCAGTTGTGGCTCGTGTGATGTGGCTTGAGGTCACTGAGCATCCATCACTGTCACATCTCCCAGCTCCTATCAGCTAACCCAGGTTTTAGCTGCAGAAAGCTCACTGGCAGTTGCCTGTGCTGTGCTCTTCCATTTAAGAGATACTTCGCCTCCATTTGGCTTTCATTTGCAAATTAAAGTGTCTCCAGTGGAGTGAGACTAACTGCAGTTTTAACATGAAACAGTCAAAACTTAACTAGGTAGACTGAAATACATTTAGATGCATCACTTTCATTTTATGTAATTAAAACTATGCCAGAATCTGGCTGTGTTTTCCTATTTTTCCTGCAATAGATACTAAGACATTTCTCCTCAGGACCCAAAACATCAGTTCATCAGTAACTACAACACAATTAATGAACTTCAGTGAAAGGGTGCTTGCATAGGCAGGTTCAATCGTACATCACGTTGAGTTTCTAACACAAAAGACAAGGGTGTTTCTCTTCCTCTGAAGATTTTTATTTTTGTATTTTAAATTTTTACTTACAATAAAGTAAAATGTCTATAGCAGGACCTTCAGGCTTACATTCAGCAGTTACCAATTAAAGCATAAACCTACCTCACATCCTTGTAGACTCCAAAAGTGGTTCCAGTCCTAAAGAGCCTCCAGGGACAGAACAGCACATTGTGAATGTCAGAAATGCGACATTTATTTCTCCAAAATTATACACAGAAATACAAAACTGCATGCTTACCTTTTAGTAAATATCTTGAATTATTTAGTAAATATCAGGTCTCAGAGTAAAAACAGAAATGGCACATTCTGCATATTTAGAAGGAAGTAGTAGTTTGCTAAGCACAAGAGGCACAAAATTTAACTTGATGTGTGGTTTTGTAAAAGCTCCCCCACAGCTGTTTGAAGTGCAGGTATCCCTACCCAGTTCTACAGGGAGACATCAGATGCTCTGTTTGGGTCCTGGGTTCAATTCCATACTCATCAGGCATTCCTTCCTTAGCCTCTGCTCCCAAAACACAACGGTCTGGCACCACTCCAGCTCAATCTGAAAAGTGGGACGGGTATATTCCAGGTCAACTATTTCAGCTTGCTTTGCCAAAATAAAGCCAACAGTGCAGTGAATGAGGGAGGTGAAAGGAAAAGAAGTGATTGTTTATGACTCTCCTCTTTACAGCTCTGTATTGAACGGATAAAATTAAGTATAAATACTGAAATGTATTACTATCCATACCTTCCTTGTGCACTGGGCAAATATCTCAGTGCAAGCAAATTGGCTCAGACAGTTGTTTCCTGCTTTTGGTTCCACCACTCCTCTCCCTTCTCCTTCCCCATAAAATGAACAGTTTCCCCCAAATGGTGTCTTTTAAAAGAAAGGGTACCCTGAAAACTTTAAAAAAAATTAAGAGCTGTTTGGGTTTACTTGTGAAAGGACAATTCCGCAGCACACAGAGATTTCCAGGAACTAAAAGCAAATCTGAAAGCCAATAGACAAATATATGTATTTTCCATCTGCACTATTTTTAATCCATTAAACTCCCATCCAAGCCCTTTAAGAATGCCCAGAAAAAAAACATTTTCCAGTGTAGTTGTTAGGGTTTCACATCACTGGAAAGCACACAGCTTCCCTGCTATGCTGCATAGACAAAAAAAGCTTTTTTTTGGCCAGTGCACCTTTTTACTGCATTTAGTTCTAGGTGAAGGGTAACTCTTTCCTATATAAACTTTAAATAAGGAAATAAATAGAAGGTAAAGCCTACAAATCTTTATGCACTTGCAAGAGGTGTTGGGACTTGGGCTCCTTTAGCAGTACGAGGAACAACACCAAGTGTGCACTTCACGTTCTAATAATGAACTTTATTGCAATTCAATAAATGTTTCTATACATAAATCACACACAAGCCCTCATTTCTTGTATTCCATGACAATGACAAGTTACACTAAATGATTATTACAGACACACGGAGTCATCTTAAAGCCAGTGCAGTATAGAACAGTACTACAATCATAATACCTGTTTGTAAGATTAAATATATATACACTTTTTAAAAGCCAAAACCACAGAAGTGGAATACATTAGTGATTAAATATAAGAATATATATTTAGCAGCTTTTTTTTTATTAATATTCAACTATGCTATCTAGCAGCAACATTGTCTAATGACTGTTAGACAGTTTGTATTTTCATTCAGTAGGTGTTTTGTTCCAATAGTTCATACAGACTGTAGCTATCTCTGGTTATCACATCAGCAAGCCAGTTCCTACTTGCTGATGCTTGTAAGAGTAAAAACAATACTGCAACTTCAAAAAAAAAAAAAAGCTGTGTTAATTATCTCCTTCATATTAAAGAGTACAACACAGGCTGACTACTTCATCAATGGTTTTTTCCTCCAATACAGACTATAAACGCATGGAAATTTCCAGGAGGTCTGGCTAATCCAGGAGAAGACATTGGTAAGTCCTGGGAGAACAGGTCAGACATCAACAGAATTATAAAGACACTAATACCACTGAAATACAACATGACCCACCCTGCTCCTACCATGGGTTGTTTTTCTGAATTAATGGTGAATAGATGGAGTGACACAATCCTGGGACCTTGGTGGCAATGGGGCAACAGCATGTTCAGGGCAAAAAAGCTTTGTGTTTATAACATTTACTCTTTTCCACACTTTCAAGTGAGTGCTTGAAGCCAGCTAACTTTCGTAAGCTGGTTGGATATGCTGCAATAAGAGCCAGAAGTGCAGAGGATTAAGGTAATCCATATATAGCCCAAATAAAACTGAAACAAGGAGCTCTCAGCTCACACTGGAAGCCAGGGCAGTGACCTCAAGGATGTTCTGAGCAAAAATTTCCAACTCTCCCTTTTTACATGCAAAACAGAAATAAATACACTTGCTTCCTTCCACCCCCCTTCACTTGATCAGTCTGGACTAAGAGCTCTTTGGCACAGGGCCAGTGTGAAGTGCAGGGCCTCAGTCTTGTGGGCACTTACTCTCAACAGAGACATGAGGCACTCCTGGATTAGGAAGACAGTGCTGGTTTGAGGAAACTCCTCATTTCTCCAGCATAGCACACAGCTGATGATGAGCACTGCTGCACTTGATGTTCACAGGTGTTTGTGAAGAGAGAGAAAATCTGGTGTTTTTCCCCTTGTATCTCACCCCTTAAATTCATGATCCATAGACTGGTTAATTCTTAAACTGGCTGTGGAGCCCAGGTTCCTGACTGTTCCATGCCTTAGAAATACCTACTATTTTAGCATTCTCCCTACAAAGTGTGGTAGGGTTGTATTCCAGTTAATTATTTCAATACAAGGAGAAAGTTGCTGGTTATCAGGATACGGCTGAGTTTAGTTTTCCTAACTCAGGAGTCAATGTCTTAAGTCTTTTTGTCAAACCTGGTGATGGAAATTAAAAAATATTTGCTGGACAATGCAATGTAACATAGTGAAATGGATCCATGTTTTCAAAAGAATCCCAAGTGCTATGGTTGTTGTCTAGCCAGGCTCCTCCTCACTTCTAGTGCCAGTGGCTCTAGGCCAAGAGATGCCAGCAGGATTTTTGCACTCAAGGGAACAAATGACCAGCACTGGCATTCCAGTGGGATTCCCCAGGGGGATACTGCTGAGTAAACCAGCAGCCAGCCCTCACTTAACAGGTGAGATTATGGCTGGAGCCTGGACTGAAAAACACCCAGGAGAAAGCAAGTCTCTTACAGCTTCCCTCCTGCCACTTCTAAACTACAGAATAATAGCAGTTATGATTCTCTGCATCACATCTTATATTACAAGAAGATATAAATTAGTGAAGCATAAAATATAATAGAGCCTAATTTTCCTTTTTTACTTTTACATCAAACCTTATAAACTCAAGTCATTCAAGGGACTAAATTTTAAATTACAATTAAAAATTGCAGTTAAGATGCTTAAAGATCCTTTGATTATATGAAGTGACAAAATGCATGGCTGCCTACTTAAATGAGTGCAAACTGACTCAGGCAAGTAATACTAATAATTTCATAATGCAAATTAAGCAAAGTGCACAGATTTTTGTATCTGAGTATTTCTGAAACTCCAGCCCTAGTGTTCCTTCTAGTTTAACTGTCATTATTTATATACATACACACATTTAAATAAAAGGGAAACAGAAAATTGCACTTCATCTAAAACCAAAGCTCAAAGCTTAAATGAAATCCCTAATTATTGCAATTTTCTTAACTATAGCCTGCCTCAACATTCCTCACAATCTTAGTTCTTCACTTCTGTGTAATACAGCCCCTTGCCCACTAACAAAACTGCCTGCCACAGGGAGATACCATTTCCAATATCTGAAACTACCCCTGAAATGTCTGTTTTGTTCCCCTCTGACTTGCCAAGATGCAAGCTTCCATAGGATGGTGAATCTCTGCAAGTCTTTCCAAATGCATTTGCTTTTGGAAGCAAGCCAGCACACTCATTTCTTACCAAAAATCAACTAACAGAAGCAGCTCAACAACAGCTCAAACCAGACATGCCCAGGAGGTCCCATTCACCTGGGAAAAGCCAATGTTTTACCTACCAGTTACCCCAGGCAAGTAGGATGTGACTCCAATGAAACTGCAGGCTTTGGGGAAATCAGTGGAATATTAAAAAATCTCATTTGGGCTCTTCAATTTCAGTTGTTATCCAAGAGAAAAGCCTTCTCTTTGGAGGAGTTCTGGCTAATGGGTGGTTCTCTGGCTGTAATTGCAGCAGGCAGACCCTGTAGACCCTTAAAGTTGCTGCTGCGTTCGTGGTGAGGAATGTTAGCGCTGACCTCACTCTGGCTGGGGCACACCGAAGGCACACGTGCAGCACAGATGCAGCATGTTTCCTGCAGGAACAGGCCACGTGCTGCACTGCTGCCGTGGCAAATTTGAAATGTCACCAGACGCTTAAGGTACCTCTTGGAAAGGACCTGGCACCAACTTTCACTTTCTTCAAACAGTTCTACCCATTGTGCTCCTCCCTGGGGTGAAGTGCAGTGCCACTGATTTGATCGAGAGATCTGACATCAGCACAGGTGCAGCTGCACAGGCTCTGAACCTCAGACCTGGCAGAGGCAAGGGGAGGGATGGGGATTCAAAGGACTGCAAAGACAGTGCAGTGCTGCCTTGGATTAGCAGATCAGGGCAGCCAGCTGTCATCAGTGTCCATTTCAAACCACACCCTGCACAGGATTACCAAAAGGAGTAATTCTGTAGGATATACACAAGAAAGGCACGTAGCAATTACTTTTGTTTGGGGACCAAGAAATTAGCTTATCCTTGTGCTGGAAAAACAGACTGACATTCTGAAAGCCTTAGGAAGCAGAACAGAGAACGCTTTGAGTTATAGGTTTTCCACCTTTCCAAAAGGTTTAAAGAGTCGATGTATTAGTGTAAGGATTGCTCTTTCCACCCAGGAGACACAGCAGTTCGAGAGGTTCTGGAAGAGACTGGCATCAAGTCAGAGTTCAAGTCCATCCTAAGCATCAGGCAGCAACACAAGCACCCCGGAGCCTTCGGGAAGTCGGATATGTACATCATCTGCCGCATGGAGCCCTCCTCCTTCCACATCAGCTTCTGCCAGCACGAGTGCCTCCGGTGCGAGTGGATGCACCTGGAGGAGCTGGTCAGGACAGAAAACACCACTCCCATCACCAGCAACGTGGCCAAGCTCTTACTGTATGGATACCGGGAAGGGTTTGATAAGATTGACATAACCATGAGGGAGTTTCCAGCCGTCTACACAGGCCTGTTCTACAAACTGTACCACAGGGAGCTGCCCGAGTCCTACAGAAACATGACATGATAGCAATACATTTCACATTTCCTTACAGTAATAATTTAGAATTACTATTGCAGTGTTGCATATTAAAGTTATCCATGGACTTCTTTTCAGGTAATTATTTGAAAGTAAGTATTCTCTAATAAGCTAAGATATAAATTATTTTTAAAGGTAATTATTGCTATAAGTGTGCATCAGATTTGTCTTCCTCTACTCCGTAAAGCAAGCATAAGGTAAATAAAATAGCTCTGCACAGATACCTAGCAGAAAACAGAAGTGTTATTCATCCTAAAAGTGTATTTTCCAAGTCATTTTACCTCCCCACACACTGGCACAATAGGTTAAAGAGCAATATAAAGATAGTATGAAACATTCATGTTTTAACCTAGTATCTGCAAAAGTAGTTATAATATCAGCAAATAATTGCTTCTATTTTGCTACTTCAGAGAGGAGTAGGAAAGGCGACGTCTTTAGTGTAGCGTGGCAGATGTGCTCAGAACCTGCCATGGAAATCAGCTTTTAGCAGACATGGGAAGGAAAAGGATAGCTTTCTGTCCAGGTCCAGTTTTTGGTCCAGGTTTGTACTGTCCAGTTCTTTTCAGTGCCACGTACCAATCCGAGTATTTCCGGGACCGGTAAGTGTTATAGTTATTGGATTCCAGACGCTCGAAAAAGAAACATTCTTCTGTCGCGTATTTCTGAAAGGGAAAAGAAAAAGGGTTTCTGGTGTAGCACCACAAATCAATTCTTCACATTCAGGGGACTAACCTAGCAAAAATGTGAGCAGTACCCTTAGTTTTAAGAGAGAGAGATTAAATACTTAACTGTGAAAATATTGGTAAAAACACCTACAAGAAGAGGTTTTAACTATGTTCATCTGTTGCCTCCAACACAGAGCAAGCAGCTTCTAATTTGCTTTTATCTCCAATTCTTTGTTCTGATGAGAAAATGAAGCATTAAAAAAGAAGCATTTAAGAACAAATTTAAGCAGGGTACAATCAACTCAGTACAACTGCCCAAGCTGGAAATTCAGGCAGAGACACCACGAAAAAAGGGAGAAAAAAGAAAATTCCTGATTTCTCCCCAAAGCATACATGACACCAGTACTTTCCTGCAGTACGTTGTCAATGTAAACATTTGGACATAAACCCCATCATTTAGGTGACAAATGGTAGTTCAGGCTTCATGAACTGTCTATTCCTTAACCGCTGCCAAAGGCGACATTTCAGGAGTGGGATGCCAGCCACAGCCTTGGGAGCCTCAGCACCTGGAGAAATCCTGGATACCACTGTTTTTTTCAGATACACTTCAGTCTAGGCTGCATCCAGAGTGCTGACCTGGCAGCAGAAGCTTTCACAGCACCTCACAAAACACCTGAACTCTGTTAACTAAGTAAATGCAGGTTATTCTCACAAACATTCCTGGAGCACAATTTTAATCCACAACATCAAAAGACACGAATTTCCCTTCAAGTCAAGTCCTGGAAGTCTGGCAAAACCTGGTCCATCACAGCAAAACCATATAAGTATGACAGACAGAATGAACAGGTCATATCCTTAAATTATGTATTTTGAAATAGAAGTTAGTCAAAATTCTTCCTTTCATGGGCAATTTCCTCATTAAATGAAATAATCACATTTCATTCCACAAAGTGAAAGTATTTCATTATTATAATTAAATTAAACTGGAAGGTCAAAATAAGCCATATCAGGAATGAAATGTTTTAATTTTTCCATTAAGAATCTGATGGAGTAGATGTGTTTTTTCACAAATATTTCCAGTTAAAA
This sequence comes from Climacteris rufus, assembly GCA_013398175.1. Taxonomy (NCBI): domain Eukaryota; kingdom Metazoa; phylum Chordata; class Aves; order Passeriformes; family Climacteridae; genus Climacteris; species Climacteris rufus. Next base: position 722,708 of record VZRZ01003508.1, on the reverse strand, counting down.
GAGCATTTGCCAAGGCGAGGTTTTGACTATCTGCATCAATAACCAGCCACTTCCTCCAGTGATAGAGATCACTTCTCCCCCACAGCTGAGTCTCTTAGTAAAGAGCATGAAACTGCTCAATTAAAGCTGCCTCATGGAGATTTTCCAGACAGGAACGCTGCAGACCCACTGCACCCCCACGCAGATCACCAGGGTGAGCAGTAATCCACGGCCTTTGCAATAAATCATCCTGCAAAGCCCAGCTCAGAACAAACCCTACAGACATGTCTCAACAAGCAACTACAAAAACATCCAACAAGATGAAAAACAGGCCTGAATAATAATTTACAAACGTATTTCTGAAGATGTTGATTTATTTATAAAACAAGGACACTACGCAGATTGTTCTTGGACACTGAAAAGTAATTAAAAAAACACACTAAAAAGGACAAAATAGTACTTGAGTGACTGATGGATTAGAGAACTAAATTATATGTTTAGAAATTAAAGTTCCATAACGTTTTAAAAGAAGTTTCAGCAGCGTTTCACCATGTGCACTGCACCACAAACATTTTCAGTGAATGCTCTTTGCAAGCTCTCCTGAAACTCAACCCTGCTTAAACTGAACAAGAAACACTGGCAATTAGGAACAGTTTCTTGAATGCGTTTAGAGGCAGAACATGGTAAAGGCACAACCAGCCACAGACTGCTGGAAGTCACAGGGCAGAAATCCTCATGGAAAAACAGTGCCAGTGCTACAGAAAACAGCCGTGAAATTACAGTAGCGTTTGGTAGGCTGGTTGGAGAACAAAATCTTAAAAGAGTAAAAAGAGTTTCCACCTATGAACAACAACAACGTGGAGCTGCAGGAAGTACTGTGTGCAGCAAACACGATTCAAGTAATACCCATTTCCAGAAACAACACAAAAGCAAAAAAAAAACATTTTATAAGCTCAAGCGAGAAGCACAAAGTGACCCAACTTCACCTATTTTGAGAGAGTAATTCCGAGTGAATGGACAATACTTTCTGAGCCTTTTGCCTTGCAAGAACTAATCATCTAAAATTGCTGCAAGGGAAGCATGTTCTACAAGCAACCCCACCATGCAACAGCGGGTCAGAAATTCCAAAGCTAAACACAGCCGTGTGTTTATGTTTATAATTTTACAAATGGTGCCAAGCACCCGATTTTGACCATTCTCTGTCGCTCAGGGTAAGGAGCACGATTAGAATGTGAAGCCGAGTGCCACCACACCAGCACCACAGGAAATTCCCAATTATCCTTAATTCCAGAATAGCACAGTGGACAACTCCTCACATTTTCTTCAACTGAGCTGTCACACAATTGCTCAGTAACTTGAAGCAGGTTCTTTAACTGCATTCACAAGCCCACACAAAACGGGCTCCCTGGAGCCAGAGCTGAAGGGCAACCTGGGGAGCCCTGCTCCTGGAAAACTTTGTTTCATTTCAGGGAGGCAGAGGAAGGGAATCAGAAGTAATTCCTGCAGCCCCTGGCACAGGTCTTTCATTAGCTGCATTTCAGCCAGGGTTAGGAATGCACATTATTAACCCCAGGCACTGGTCGGACTTGCAGAGAGGCTGGATGGGGCTGTGTCCAATACACCAAAGCATCAGGGATTATGGCAAACCAAAATTCTAGCAGGATGGATGCCCTGCAGTGGTGCTTCACCAGTTCAAAGTTATAAATATGGATGAGGGATTTACAGTGTCTGTGTCTCATAAGCAAAATGAATGTAACTGCAGCTCTTAAAGCAAAATTTATAATCTGGCTCTGAGAGACATTAACTTTCAGAGTCTGCCGTACACACTGGCCTTAAAACACAGTTAAAAATTCAGCTGATACCAATAAAATGCACAAGAGTTTAAACTAAACCTAGTCTCACTAGAGAGCAGTTTAATTTACCCACATTTATATAACTTTTAAAATTTTATCATCACATTTTAAAAATGTTTTTCTTGCCAGTTTTCTAGTCAGAAAGTAAAAGTGCCCAAAAAAACCTTGATTCTCTACAGAGAGGAAAATGAGAAAACAATTTATACAGATTAGTATCATGAAAGTAAATTTTCTGAAGAAATTGGCTTTACTTTCTACTTTGAAACAGTCTTTAAAAATGACTTTATGTGAAAGTAAGTGAAGGAGGAAGAAAATTACTCCTGAGGGTAAAAAGGCAAACACTTTATTCTTCATTTGTTTTTTATAATTTCCTGATCACTGTGATTTTTCCTCTCTCAGACAAGACATTCCCATTAAATTTTGCAGCTCCTAGGCAGGGCAGAAATACCCAGCTCTTCCTAGTTCAAGTAACTGACAGAAGCTGTGCAGAGGTCATTTCTCGCTGATAAATCACACACAGAGCAGCTGAATAAGTCCTGCAGGAAGAGAGGCTCCTCCACACGGAGGGAGGACAGGACAGGACCCTGAGGAAGTGCTGCTTACCAAGGCCAGCAGTCTGCCATCCTCCTTCATGGCCAGGAAGCGGTTGGCACTGACACCTTTGATGGACACCACTCCTCGCTCTTCCGCCTGCAGCTGCAGCTTGACTGCAAACAAAAAAAAGAGACAAAAGGTTTCACAGCCTTCGTGGGATTTCAGCACTTGAAAGTCGCTGCTTCAAACCCTACACTACAGAAAGCCTGAGCTTCAGCTTGCAATGAAAATAGGAAGTTTTCAACCTTTAGCTTTTCGATCCCATTTTTTAACCAAGGAAAATGCTCATTACCAAGGAAGCAGCTACTAGCAAATTGGCAACGGTGAGAGCGAGTCATTCCATCTTCATTTCACACAAAGGCAACTTAAAAACCCATTAAATGCCTTGAAAGGCCACTTACAGCACGGTCAACTTGTCACAGAAAATGGACATTTTTCACAGCCATTTTTCCAGAGGTAGCTGAATGTTTAAGCATGGCATCAGACACTGCACGCACACAGCTCTGTACAGACTGTCAGCGAGTCTGGGCTACGACTGAGACTAAGTCCATATCACTCCCTAAGGGTTCTGGCAGTTCCCCACAGAAAGATATCCATTAGTTTACCTCATCCATCCAAGTGGTTGCAGTAAACAAACAGCACTGCAGAAGTAGATGACGGCAGCAAAGGCACAAGAAGCGGTGTTACACAAATTAGGAACATGTGTTGCGTCAATTATTTTAAAGAAGTGTAAGATTCTATAGAAATGTAAGGTCATATGCAGCTTTTAGCTACTACCTATGGATTATTAACACAAAGCCTTAGCTGATTTTTGTAGCTACAAATCAAACCCAGTAGTTTGGATGAACACATGAAAGCTTCCCTCTTTGCCTGCCTGGTATGCAACACCTCAGCCAAGAGCTGCATTCACCCACCTGCTTTGGTGCAATAGATGCTTTGTTCTATTTGGTGATGTAGTTTTAAACAGCTTGAGCTGGTAAGCCACCAGAATAAATACCTGAAGTAACTAAATTTCAGAGAAGGAGCATCTCTTGAGACTCAGACAGAGGTTGCTGCTTAATTGGCTTTTTGTTGAAGGGAAAAAGAGACAGTACTGAAGAGACCAACCAAAGCTCCAACAAAAGGAATACCAGGAACATGAAACTGTTAGGATAATTGCTGCAAACCCTTTTTCAGGGTAAAAGTAAAAAGTCAGGCCCAATGTTTAATTCCCTCTCAGAATCAAGTATCCAAAATACAGCCCTCCCAAGTTATGAGGCCAAAATCAGACTTGTGAACAGCTCCAAACACTTCGGTGTAACTCCTTACCCTCTGGGGAAGCAAGAACGTGGAAAAGTGCTCTGGGCAAGGACTGTGGGAAATGGACTTTTGAGATGTGCCCAAGCACACAGCTTTCACCACACACTTAACAAGAAACAGCTGTGGAACAGCTGAAAATTAATATTAATTACTGCAGTACTGACTTATTATGCTTCGTGACTTTCTCTGGACAAAAACGCATACAAAATCCTACAGCATCACACCAGGCCAGAAGTTCAAATTCTGTAAAAATAAACTTTTAGTAAAGGTTTGTAAGTCCTGTAAAAATCTGTACAGTTTGGACAAGCTTGTGAAAAGTGTTACTCCTTACAAAGAAAAAAAAGCCCCAAGATTTTCCTGCAGAGCTTGAAAAGAGCTGCAATACTGAAAGCCCCAAAAGGAAAATCAGCTTCACTGGGTTTTCCTCTCCAACTCCAAAAACACATGAAACTAACAGAGCCAGAACAGTACTGAGTTTTCCAGGTCTCAGTGTTATTTTATGGCTTTATTAATGCAGTGAATATTGCCACAGGGTTACACTGATCTGAAGATGCCAAGATACAACACTGCCGTACCAATCAAACACAGTTTGGCCACGTGATTGTCACCAGAAGGGAGAATTTTAGGTTTAGCTCATTGCAACTAAATTGGTTGCAAGAGAAATGTATCACTTCACACCCGTGATCTTTTGCAGCTTTTAGGTCACCAACAGCAACAGTTCTGACTCGGTCCATCATTTCACATCTCCTCCTAACACTTGTTTTCAGCACAACTGAACCTCAAGACCAGATCCGTGAAAGTCAAATCATTAATGTATTTGTAGCCCAAAAAAGTAGCACAGATTGTTGTGAAAGAGCTCATTAACCAAGAGCTAAAAAGGCCCCTTTTCCCAGTTACTCTGGCAGTCCTTTGGGAGCACAGCAGTGTTATTTCCCTGTTCACACGGATGCCCTGCAATCCGTGGGGAACACCAAGCACACGGCTCTGCTCAACACACAGCTCGCCCGCTGAGCAAACATCCCCAGCGCCGAGCCTAAGTCATCACCAAGTTATTAAAGAAAACAATGCAACCAACTCAAAGGACTCGGGAAATTTACAACTCCTGTTAAAGACTTTCTTTTGTAGCACAAAAAGCTTAATAGAATAGTTCTGCCGAGTAAGAAGGAACAAACTGCAGGACATACAAATGCAATTTCATGCCAGCAGAGAAACTCCGAGGAAGAAGGATGAAGTTTTATCTTCAGGAAGATATAAAAATGGCTTGTAAGACATGAATGGAACAAAGTTAAGGCACTGAACTGTAATTCAGGAGGTGAATTTAGAATATATATATATTTTAAAAATACCATCTACGTTTCTATAGGGCAGATTTATCCAAGGAGATGATCATTACATGGGAAAACTCACCACTTTGGATGTAGTGTGAGTGAGCCTACAATGCCTTCCAGTAGTATAGAAATGGATAGAGAGGGAAAAGTTTTTCCCAGCCATACCCAGAGGTTCTGTTAGGGATATGTATTCACTGATGTTTTGGCTGAACAACACCACAACCTACAGAGTCCAACCCAAATTTCCACTGAGACCAGTACAATTTGTGGCAATAAAGAAAGTTGGACCACACTGCAACAGGCATTGAAATGCTCTTTCCCAGGATTTGTGGTCAGGACAGATGTACAAGCTGCAGGTTAAACCAGACAGTGTATCTGAGCGAGTTACAAATGGGCATTTATTTCACAACCTCGAGAGACTTTTCTACGAGTATGGAAATTGAAAAGTGGGATTTAATAGAATTGTGGTTGGCTGTGTTTCAGATTGCTGTTAAAATATGGATCTTCCTTACTTTTCTTGAAGAACTCGGGGGAAAAAAAAATTCCAAGGAAGTTTTGCACATTCCAGAGGAGAAATAATTTTACAGACAAGTAGCTGGACAGAAAAGCTGTTAGCAAATGCAGAGAATACAGAAAACATGTACATTTTCCAGTAGTACTTCTATTGTCCTGAACACTAGAACTGAAAAATCACACGTACAATGCAAACTCTGAAGTCCTTTTACAGCTCTCATAAGCCAGCAAAGCTGTACAGTGCCCCAGACCCCATAACACTGCACTAAATTAAATAGTCCCAAATGGTTTCATTGCTCTGCACCATAAAGAATTTGGCCAAAAATCTCCTTCAAAACCAGTTTATTTCAAAGATCTTGGCAAAATCTACCAACTTAATACTTCAGAAGAAGAGAGCTGTGCATGCTGGAAGGTGCTCACTGCTGAGCTGGTACTACCTTGTGACTCCCAGCTGGAATCTGCTGGCAGGCCCTTCGCCTGGGGCAATCCCTGTGAGCAAAGCCACGTGCTGGGATTTCACTCACAGCAGCTGCACTGGCTCAGATGTTCTGCAGCAGGAGTATGCCACAGTATCAGTAAGGAAAAGGGAAAATAAAGGTCACAGTGAGGAGAGAAAGGGACAGAAACACATTAGGAATAAAATAAAAGACAAAAAGAGCAAAAAGCAGTGAAGATGGGGCAGTGTTAGTGCAGAACAGGAGGGTGCTGTACTGGAGTACGAGACAAACATACACCTGAAGTAGGTGGAATTTGAGGATGTATTCGCCAAAGAGATTAATAAAACTCCCATTTTCCTACTCCTCCACAAGGAAATGGGAACTCTAACCACTTCATCAGAGAAACCTTGAAGTAAAAACCAACTATGAGCTTCTGCACAGCAAATAAAGGTATGATTACAGCCTCAGTTTTATTTTCACTGTAATCCACCTACCAAAGGTCCCTACACACAGACCTCAGTGCAGAGTACCAGCCACAGAGTCAGAATCACACAAAACTCGGCTCAGAAGGACACTCTCTAGTCCAGCCTCCTGCTCATGAGCCTCCATCAACTCACAGTGAAAACCTGCTTGCCAACCTGCAGCTAAGGGAGCAACTCACAGACCCTGGAAAGAGAGGACAAATTGGATACTATTTCAACCCCCATTTTCACTAAAGCAGAGCGCTTTATTTGAACTAAAAAGGTCATTAGCAAAACATCTCTCATTCAATTTACGAGAAGGGAGAGTGTATGTACCCCCAAAACATCCCAGGCTGCACGTCCCTGGATCAATGACTAGTGTTACTACAGTCTGCTGTGGAAAAGCTCAGCCCCAGCCAAAGGCTCAGGGCCCATCTCCAACATATTTGCAGAGGCCCCGTAAGGAAAATCCTTCCACGAGGCCCCTGAGTGACACCGCGGTGAAGCTGCTGCGCCAGCTCCCATTGCCCGTCCTCCCGCACCGCCGTGCCCGCAGGGAAGCACAAGGCAGCAACTACTTCTCAGTCTCACTGATGAGGTGGGTCTGCTCCACAGGGAGTAAGGATCAGACATGCAAGGAAGTTCACCAAGAAAAAAAAGAGGAATAGCAAGAATCAACAACGTTTTGCTAAATGCAACACCCTACAATGAAATTCCCACTCCGCCATACTGTGTGGCTGAAGTTGGCTGATTCCTTCATGCCTGGGGGCAACATCTATTCCCAGCCAGGTGTCCAAGCAAAACACAAGGAGTGGGACGTGCCTGCTCCCCACCTAACACAACAAACCCTCCCAAACCCAAGGGCTGGTTCAAAGATCCACATGCATTTATCCACACACCTACATTAATACCTCCATTTTGGCATTTCCCTGCCTGCTGGATCAGGTGCAAACCCCAGCCCATGAGCTGGTAATGCCTACTGCAACTTATCTCTAGGAATGACCACTATCTTTGTGCCCTCTCTGTCCCACATCTACTCTCTGACAGTTTGTGATACCTCTTTTTCAAAGACACATTAAGCAATTGAACATCTTCCAGCAGCTGATAAGCGCTGATGTACGAGGCATCCCCAATTCTTCAGACCGCGAACAAGAGAACAACTCCTTGCTGGCTTTCACACGCCCTTGGTAAAACTGAGCCATGGCCAGAGTCACTGATGCACACACTGCCTAAAACCTGGAACACACGTGTGAGGGAGAAAGGAGAAACAGAGGTGAAAAACAGCCAGCAAACCTTAGCAGGAGAGGTGGGCTGTTAATAAACCAAACCATCAGAATTGCAACAAAAACAATCAAGCCAATGGAGTGTCACAGTGAGAAACAGTGAGTCACGCTCCCATACAAAGGCACATTTCTTTGCTTTTGCATGACAACATTCTAAGTGTATCTTTTTCCTTTTTGCCAGCCAGAGGCATAAAACCACTCACAGACAGACCCAAGGTCTCTAGAATGTAAACATCTACAACAAAAATACACACTCCTGAAACACAAACACTTCAGGAAGTTCCGGTTACACTTAGGAGTAAACCCAAGGCTCGTTTAACAGTAACTTGTGTAACTGTTTAAGCATCGACCCACTAACCTAATCAACCACACCAACACGAACATTTAAGATCTTAAGAATTTTCACCTTTTTAAGTTGCACAGATACTGAATAAAATGGAAATTATTTCCCTATTCATGTTCTCCACCTATCCTGATTTTTACCCTGACCTCAATTCCTGCAAACATCCAGCTACCTAACATGCACCTGTGGCACTGGGAATCCTCCCCACGAAACACTGATTACCAAATACGTAGCATCCTCAGCTGGTCCCTATAAATGTCATATAAAAGACCACAAAGTCGTCCTGCAGAACAATAATTTCAGAACAGTGTGACATCCAACACTTCTGGCAGCAGTGCTCCTTGCCTGTGTGCCCATGTGTAAAGCACACACAGCCACAATTCTCCATTTCTCACCGTTTGCATCATCTGCTTGATCAAACTTAATAGAGCCCTTTAAAAGTAAAAATGTCATGCAAAAGCAAATCCAGAGTTTCTGGATTCTGTTTGTAAAGCACGAGTTGAGCATTTTGTGCTGCTGAGTAAACAGCAGTTGCCTCGCATTATGAAAGGATTTCATACACCACAAACTCCAAGTTACCGTCATATAAAACTCTCCTAAATGCCTTCTGCCACACTCTTTGCTGACTCCTTGGCATTGCAGATGAACTGATGCATCTTCGACAGTCAAGAGGGCAAAAATCAAGCAGAAAAAATTCCTGACTTTACCAGAGAAGAACTTCATTCATTACTGGGGGCAGGTAAGAAAGCTTAGTCTCCAAATTATCAGTACTTTCACCTCAAATTCTTGATTTAGAAAAATGTTTCAGTGTTTCCTTATCAAAATAATAATGCATGCATGTTCACACATGTTTTTTTTAGGACTTTTCCCAAGGGGCTTTTCTTAGCAAGGGTCAAGTAATCCATTGTGTTCCTTTCATCTGCTTTCACTTCATTTAGTAAATCAGTCACAGAGTAACAGCTTCTGAGTGTCCAACTTTAGGACAAAGCTGGTACAACTGTTCAGCCAACACAGCCACGCCACTAATATCACAAGACACTTACAGAACTTGCAGAAATTCAGCTTTATGTTTACTGGGCATTCAAGAATCTCCTTGTAACTATGACCTATTTTTCACTTGCAGCAAAGCAAACACATAAAACCGGGGACAACTCAAGGCAAACACAGGAACAGCATTTCAGAAGACAAGAAGGTAAAATGTATCATTTTAAAAAAGGTATTTGGAGTGCTCCTCCTTCACGTACAACTCACACAACTACCCAGTAGTTACACAGTATTTCAGGGCTGTGACTGATGTCGGGGCAGTAGCACATGAGATGAAAGGAAAAGACTGCCAGAGCAGTGGTGAGACACTGCCAACCCCTAGGCTCAACAAGCCTCACTGTCACAGTTGGAAAGGAAAAGCTGGGTTTTAGGAATGCCAAGAAGAATCAGTAAGTTGGATTTCAGAGAGTCTGGAGCACAGTGGTGAAAGGGGAACTGTGTCAGGCACCCAGGGTCCAGAGAGATGGCACAGCAGACAGGGGGGAGGAAGAAGGAACAACCTGATAGAGGAGCTCCTATGAATTAAGCTCCTTTTTAGAGCTAATTGCTTTTAATCTGGCCAAAAAGTTGCTGGGTTTACACTTCCCCCATCTCCAGCACCAATGGAACTGAACCAATCACCGAGTCTTTAATAAATATTTTTGCAAAAAGTCAACAAAAAAACCACCCCAATCAAAATCCATACCCATGCACACACAGTATTGCACTGGTGCCTGTCCATCTCCTTTATTGCAAGGGCAATGCAAATGCAACATTAAGCCCAGAGACTTACTTCATGCTCCATCTATTTCATCCTCTTCCATCAAGCTGTGTAACCACCCTATGCTGACCTTTAAACAAAGCATCCACAGGGGAACAGCACGAGCTGCAAAGCAGGAAAGCTGTCAATCACTGCTGACCCAGCATAGTAATGAATCAGAGTCTAAGCAAAAAGGTTCTAATTTGCTTTTGAATGCAGCCTTGCTTGAGGAAAGAGCTGCTCTGTGTATGAAACCAAATTCCTTAACTGAAAATAAAACACACCATGTATTATATTTGGGCAGCATTCCTCACTTTTATTCTGAATACGTTCAAACCACTAAGAAGGAATGTGAACACTTTCCTGACAACAAAAGAGAGACCTTGCAATCTGCAGCTTGGAAGAACCTACTTGGCTCCCTGCTACTTCTGCCAGACCATTGCTACTGCTCACTATCCTGCTTTACATCTGTGTGATGGTTTCAATGTCCACACTGCTCCAGACATCCCTGCAAGAAGGTGCTCCTGAAGTATGCCACCTACAAGCACTGTCTCAGCCTACACCACATCAGAGCAGCAGCCAGCCACCTCACTCCTAACAGCATTTTCTCCTAACAGAACGTCACACAGACAGTACTGATCCATGGGACTAGAGCCTGGTCACTGGAAAACACCTTACCACCACTGGTACTTGTTTGAGCACAGTTAAGGGCTCTGGAAAACATTGCTGCTTGAAGCAGTAAAGCAAGCAGAAGGCTGGGACTGAAATAAATAACAATTGGCAGCATGAGACAGTTCTGTGCACCTCTTCAGCTCTGAGGAATTCCTGCATTTCTAAGGACACGAGTATTGTGGGTTTTTTCCCTCCATTTTCCTGAATGAACTACATTCCTGTTGGTAAAACATTCACAGTGAGTCTGTAAAACCACAAAATGAATCCTTCCTATTTACATACTGCGAGCCATGGCCAGGAGCACGTTCAGCTCTCCATCCGTTGCAGGTGGAGAAACCCAAGGAACTGAATGCCCATACTATTTCCCAGGAACTGCTCAGCCTAACAAATCTGTGTAGCAGGATTCCCTGGGTGAGTTCTGCACAGAGATGACAGCCTCTGCCCATACAGCCCCTATATGGCCCTCAGTGGCTGTTTCTCCACACTAACACCTGCTCCTGGTTTTGTATCCACCTCTGTTGCTGCAGGTACCAACAGGCCCCACACAGTAACTTCACAAAACCACTCTGCAGGTGTGGTTCTCTACACCCAGGCATGTTGGTCCCTCTATTGGTCTTCCCTGAGTTGTGGGACTCTATTAACATTCTCTGTAATATAGTCCCAGAATTACTAGTCTCACCTGAAACGTAACATAGGTGACAACTGCATGGACTCTGTGCATCCCTCTGGAAAGACACTGTATCCTGTCCTGCATTTTAAGAGACAAGATGGTTCAGGACATGGCACCACAAGACAGGCAGTGACAGCCAGCTGCCACTGGAGAGGGGCACTCTGTGTCCCTCCATTCCACACTTGCAGCCTCACACTCCTACCACCTCCCTCGCACCAGCTCTGGCACTTTTCTAGACATTTCAGTGATGGACATGTGGAGTAAAATTAAGCATTGAGGATTTGTTCCCCAGTACCCACAAACATCAAGAAAATAGACAGTCTGCCAAAAAACTGATGCCAGTCCCCCCAGGTGCTGCAGACAATTCCCTAGGCACAGGGCAGGATGCTGTAGTAAATGTACACTCGAGTATGTCAAGGACATCCTCTATCAGCAAAAATAACCCCAAAGCTCACCACCACAGAATGGCACAGAGTGTCTGGGATATGGTCTAATTTTGCAGATGGACATCAGGCCTTGTGGGCCAGCCTGGGAGTAGAAAGGAAAGAACCAAGAAACACCACCACAAATATTTTCAAGCTGTATCACAGCTGACAACTCTCCTTGCTCTTTACAACACACACCACCAAGCAGGATTCCTTAGCTGTGGCTACCAGGAATTTGTGACTTGCACATTCCAGCTGGAATCCTGGTGGCTGTGGCTTTATGAGATGTGCTGAAATCCCCTCACAAGGTAACACACAAGCCAGTGAGCTCTGCAGTACAAGAGCAGAATTTCACCGCATTGCCACTGCACGTGGCCATGGAGTCTGGGTCCTACTTCGCCCTTTCCCAGTACCCCCAGTATGTTCCTCCTTTGGATCACTGGGGCTCTGAAAGTCAAACCTGAGTTTGGGCTCAGCCAGGGTCACTCCACCAGCAGAGCACCATGACAATTCGTGCAAGACGACCTCCACCCAACTCTGCAGACATCATCTCATTTGTATTCTGGGCTGATCCTATGGGGCTCCAGTCAAAATGTGGCCCTACCCTGAACAAACAAAAAACTACGTAAGATAATAAACTTCAAATGCCACCAGCACTCCAGAGAGTCACCCTTTTAATATTTTTATTGACCAGTCTGGAGGCAGCAGAAGAGGCAGACAGGAAAAACAGTTTCCCCACATATTGTCACAAAACACGCTACTGAAAATGAGGAAGGATGAGAGCGTTGCTTTATTTTGAAACACACAGTCTTAAATAGGTACTAATAAAAGTGAAGGCTATTAATTCTCCATCAGGATTGAAACACTATCTCATTACCAACTTCTATGCTTCAAAAATCATGCCATTTCAAATATTGCCTGGTATATATATTCAATTTACAGATTACATACACTTATGTGTGTTCTTCAGCAACAGTAACTTGAACATTCCCTGGATTGCACTGAGGTTACACAGTCCGGTTTGGTTTTATTAGATAACTGCACTAAACACGCTGTCACCAACAGCCAAAAAGCACCATTAATTGCAGAGTCATTAATCAGTTCAGTGCAATCAATCACCTCTCAAGTATCCTGAAACAGATGGCCAGCGATCCCAGGGCAACACTCCCAAGAGTGCTAAAACCCATAATAATCAAATAATTATTTATTAGAACTGCCTGCCATATCTGTAATCCAAGGGAGCTGGGGACTTACAGAAACAAAGCATCACTGAAAAGATTCTGATTTAAAATTCAGGTGGAGACACTTATTAATTAAAGGGTGATTAAACAGAATTCTGCCCAAAAAGCTGCAGTGAAACCAGAACCCCTTTCTTTTAGAAATTACTATGTGTGTATGGATTCTGAGGAAACTGAACACAAGAAGGGGGCATTCTTCTGAAAGTATCTTTCAAACCCTGTAACACAATTCTACTGCAGAAGCCAGGGCTACACCTCTCCTTGCCCATTCAGCTGTCTGGGCACTTGGCACTTCTCTTGCTTTCATTTCAGAATGCAGAACCTGAACCTGCTTTTGTAACACCAGATGCATCTGAACAACTTTGAAAAGTCTGCAGGAATATCACCAAACACACTTTAAAAAAAAAGTAAATAAAAAGAAGTACTGAAACCCACATGTTTTAACTAATTGCAATTTAGTCTCATCATCTAGTCAAAAGAAATCATATCTTAAAAAAACATTACTAACACAATTCACTTTCTGTAAAACGCTTTTAAATATGACCCAATCACAGGATAAACTTTTTCTTAAATTCAGCTGCACAAATTTCAAGCATTTTTGAACCAAATAAAAACCAACAGCAGCCACCTGATCTCACTACATGTTATCTGCATTTATCTTTTTCAGCTCTGGGTGTGCAGTGGCCAACAGCAGTCGGATTATCATTTTCCTGCAAACAAGACTACGTAAGTACCTAAAAGCACCCCGATTTCTAAAGTGAGACAATTTAAGGGCTAAATCCTGCCCTCTAGTGTACCTCTGTGTGGTGGTGCCCTGGGAACCTTCCAGCAGCCCTTTCCAAAGTGGGCAGAAAACAGCTGGGAGGGACAGGACAGTTCACTGCCCACCTGAGACATCTCGTACTGCCTCGGTCCATCTTTAGAGTGTACCTGCTCCTGGATCACACGGCGCTGGGCTGGGCAGGACTCACTAGGATCTGGGATAGAGGAATGGCAGACACAATGACAGGTGAGAGGGCATCCTCCCCTGTGCAGGAGCACGAGGGTATTTCTGTGATAAAAGAAGCAAAGGAAGCATATTCTCAACTTTTTCACACAGGGGATCTTTGCTACCTCATCCCCTAAAACCAACTACATAGAGCTGGGAGGAATTTCTGTGCTGACTATGTCACAAAGCATTTGGCAAAGCAGTCAGGGTCTGTGCAACAGATCAAAAGTAATGCAAAAAGAGTCTGTTTCCAGGAGGACTTGGGTAGAAGCAATGTATTTGAATGTTTAAGGGCAGGTTTTTCTTAAAAGAAGAGATACCTCTCAGTGCTAAGATTTGGCCTGTCAACAGCTCCAGCCACATCGGCAGGACACCAAAATGGGAAAGGAAATATCCCAAATCCCAAACAACTTATGCACCTATAAAAGCTAAACACCAGGTACTGACCCTTCATTCTGAAACACTCCCTGACATTTGCTCAGCTTGTTCATTCTGAGGCTTGCTATTCATTTTCTTCCATCGCACCAGCAGTGATCAGATTTCCATTGTCCTCACTGAGCTGCTCTAAAAGGCAACCTATGTTTCAACAGAGTCTTTTTCAACCAATTACAGCATAACCATTTAAATGTTGTGTAACAGACAAATCAAAACCCTAATATTAACAACTATTTATGAAAGGAACCTTCTTAAGAAATTTTCCTGGACGGGTATTACCCTATTTTACATTTTCTTCAGATATTTATGGACGAGGAGCCAGGTACTGAGCAGGAAGAAGGTATTGCAGACATCTGCAGGGTTGACTGAGCTCACAGTGCTGAATCCTTTCCAAGTAAGAGGCTGGAGCCTTGTCACCTCATTAAGGAGAGGACAAGAATGATTCGGGATTCCTTGGATACTGTCTTGGTTTATGCTCATCATGAAATAAAGCTGCTTAAGAAATTATGGGAATACATAAATGCCAACCATCCCTAATTTAGGGAAACTCTGAAGGGAACCAGCTGTGCTACTAGACATGTTCTAAATGTATGGATAAGTGTTCCCTTTCAGTTCCCCATGCTTTTCCCCCTCACCAGCACTGTAGCCTCTTTGAGGGAAAACACCTCTGGGAGAGTTTCTAGAAGCCTTTCCAAAAACACTGCGTTCTTTGTACGTTTTCCAGGGCATAAATCAAAAGTTGTTGATCAACAACAACAACCAGCCATGTTTTTTGTTTTGCTTTAAACAACACAACTCTCAGAAAGCGCCTTCTGTTTCTTGTTTGTCTGAAACTACCTCTTCAAGGGAAAAAAAACTGGGAACAGAGTCCCCAGAGTGTGTCCAAAGGGGCACTTCACTGGAGTCACTGCATCAGATGTGGCAATAATGACCATGTAAGACGCACTGTCCTGGTTTTCAGCTGTGTGAATCACACAATCCAAATCCAAGCACACAGGACATCAACTTCCATTCTTAATTTCATTAACGACACGATTATGAATTAATGAAGGAGAGTGGGGCGAGTGTAAAGCAGTGCCATGACATAAAACAGACACCAAACAAGCCATCCCTCGGTACTGGAGGCAGGAGGAGGGGAGCAAAAAAGGACATGGATCATGGAAGTTTGTTTATAGTATTAAAACTTTGGTCTGAAACATAAGGAGACAGCAATTTGCCTTCTAAAATAAGAACTTCCTTTAAAAGTAAGAAGGATGATGTGCTACTGAAATGCTATTTTGTATAATTGATTCCTAAGAATAGCAGCTACCACAAGCATCTCTCCTAACTGTCCTTTAATTACTTCTAAACCAAATTGTCTGAAGCCATTGTATTTCTTTTCCCAAAACCATCTTACAAACCCTTTTGCCTAACTAAGAAAACCACCCTGGATTACTCAAGGTGTATATCTTCATTGCTAATTTCTTTTTTAAAGCCCTCTCACGTTGTCCAAGATTTACTGCCCTGTGCCATGCCAGGAATACCACGAGATTTCACAGGGACTTCCACAGAGCAGCACTCACCAGGTCAGAGTTGAGCAGACTCATGTGGAATGACATGTTTACAGCAAGGATGCTAAGGATGTGAACCATGCAATGCCCTAGCAATGTGCCTCGCTGATGCTTCAAGCACTGATTATTTTCTGCTTCTCAGAACCAGAGTTCTTCCAGGAAGAAAAAAAAATAAAAAGAAGAGAAGGAAGAAAGAGAAAGCAACAAGCCAAGAGCTGCCCGATAATGAGAAAAGGAGAGCATGGCAGCAGAGGACAAGGGAGCAGCTCAGGCATGGTGGCACCCTGTGCCCAGGTGTGTTTGCTGGAATTGAATCCCACCAGCTGTATCACGTTTACAAACTGCTCTTTTTAAACAAAGAGACTTTCTGCAGCTTTCTGCAGGCCAGAAAGTGCTGAGCTGAGGGCACCTGAGGAGCTGCCTTGCCTTGTGGCAGAGGCCACAGCACCCACTTACAACTCAGTTTCTCCTTCACCTGTTGGCACCATTCATTCAAGAGGAAAAGGGGCTGGAAAAGAGAGGAGCTTGACAGAGACAAGCACCAAAGGAAAAGGGGAAAAAATACTAGTGATCACATAGTACTGAAGAGACAGGAAAGAAAAAGTACAGAGACAAAAGGAAGAGCCTGAAAGAAATTACGGCAAAAGTATGGCTAAGGGAAAGCTGAAAGAACAAGGCAATATCATCAAGACCAGAGAGTTTTCTAGCAGAATTCACTACTAGGAAAGCAGCAAGAGAAGTCAGTTAAAAATGTTAACATTGGTAAGGCTTAACAGGAAGAGAAAACACACATTAGATGGACTCCAGAATGTAAAACCAGTATTAGTTTTGCTGGCAGAATAATAAAAAAAGGCAGGAGGGGAAGAGATGATTATGGGGGAGCTCTGTGATGAAAAAGAAGGCAGCAATGAATACCACCTCCACTCAGGGCAGCTTGGCCCAGCCAGGTCAGCACAGAACACCACTACCAGCAAAAAGCAGAACCCGACAGCCCTGGCAATGCCTCGGACTCAGCTTCAGCCTTGTACATCCTCCACTCAACATCATCTCCCTCTGCAGCAGATTTCCAGCATATTTTCATAGCTCCTTCACAGCGTGAGGTAACACAGCTGATGAACTAATGAGACTTAGGTCCTTTAAGCATTGCTGCTACGGGATTTCTTTGGAATTGCTGGGGAAAACCAATTGTTTGCCAAAAGGCTCAATGTCTAAAGTGGAAAGCAATATTAAGAACCTGTAGGTGGTCTCCTCACTTCATCCCCCAGTTTAGCCCGGTGCCTGCATCCATCACTCCGAGCACAGGTGCAAAGCAGAAGAAGAATCCCAGCAGGGCCTTTCACCTGCTCTTCGTGCCAAGTGCCAGCAGGCAGGCCCTGCACACACTGGGCAGTAACAAATTCCCCAACCAGGAATCGCACTGGGACAATGTGAGGGCTACACAGCCGCTCCCTGTACCTGCTCCCCCAGAAACACCTCACAGGCACGTCAAAAACTCACTGCTACATCCACAGCACCTCCACACTGAACACTTCCAAAGGAGTCTGCGGTCTGCAAAAGGCATTTTGTTCGTGGGGCAAAAAGCAGCCTCTGTTGGTAGCAGCAACCTGTCACAGACCTTTAGACCACACTAAGCACTCAACACACAGGTGCTGCTGTGTTCCCAGCCCAGGAGCCTCTTCCTCCCTCAAGATATCAGGTGTCAGGGAACAACCTGCTGCTGCTGGAATTCATAGGTTTTATCTCTATCTAATCCATCCTTAATTAAATTTGAAAAAAAATAATCACAACATGCAACTTTTTTAAGCTGAAAAGGTGATCTGACAACACTTTACAATAAGCCCTGCTTCCTTAGCGAAATTTACACCTCCGTTCCCAAGAGTAGTTGTATGCCAAAAGTGCTCCTACTCAGGAGCACCTACCCGCCCCGGGAAAGAGCACAACCTCCTCTCTACCTCGCTGCATCCAACGCATTCACCGTGCAGAGCCGCCAAGTGCCATCACATCCCTTTAAGAGCCACGCAAACTAACTCGAGACCCCTTCAAGCCCGCAACCAAACCTCAGTGCGCCTGACGAGCTCTGTACCCAGCAGGTCGAACGCGCCTGCGAAGCTTTGCCCCGGGACATCCCGCAGTGGGCCGTGTGTATGAATTAACTCGGTGTGAATTAACTCGGTCTGCCCGCGCGTACTCCAGGTTATTTATACCCGTATATCGGGGACATTTCGGGGCGCTTTCCAAGCACGGCTCGCTGCCGAAGCTGCGGCAGGGCGGGACGGGCGAGGCGCGGCCGCTCTCGCAGCCCCGCTGCCCGGGCGCGGAGCCGCCCGCGCCGGTGCTCCCGGGACACACTCACTGTGCGGGTCGCTCTTCTCGCGGACGCCGTCCACCTTCCCGTCGGGGTTGATGCGCAGGAAGAAGCCGCCGTTCTTGCAGTACAGGCGCTTGGGGTCCTTGAAGTGCCCCGGCGGGAAGGCGCCGCTGCCGCCGTCGTCGGGCAGCGTGGCGATGCCCCCCGCCGCCGCCATGC
>VZRZ01003508.1:676610-700328 GCA_013398175.1 Climacteris rufus | reverse complement strand
TTTTGGTGCAAATAGTAGAAAGAAATCACCTCAACAACAGAAAAGAATCTTCTCCCTATTACAAACCTCTTACATTGTCCAGTCCATTTCAGAAGAATACTTTATTCCTCTAAAGCACCAGAGGACTCTTGTTTATGTGAGGCCCAAATTGGAAGTAAATCAAATTTGCTGTGGTCCAAAATGATTGCACTGGGAAAAAGATCTGAACTGTCTAGAAGCACTAGCAGCTGTCTCAGATCTGAGAGGTGCAGTAGTGGCCTCAGCTTATGAGAAGCAAGAAATAACGTTCTAAGTACAAATATTTGTGGAGGTTAGAGTTCAGAATTAGCAAAATCACGCCTCTCCTTGTCTCTAATGTACATACAAACACATACACACACTCTGTCTCTCTGGATCCCCATTTGTAGAGTAATATATCTAAATTAGCAAAACTACTCCAGGCTAAAAAAATAAACAATGTCAGTAGAAAGATTGATAATATACATTTTTAAAAGACAATTTAAAAAAATACTCTGCAATCAGGCATCATTAACTCAAAGAATTTCAGTTAATATTGGATTTCAAAGAAAGTTGAGAGATTCCTTAATGGGAACAATCACAAAAGCACATCTCTTTCTCACAGCATTGCATTAGAACCACAAGACCATGATTTAGGTGTTTATCTCTCCTGATCCCACTGAAAGGGTAGCAAAAAGTATCCCAAGGTAACTGGGCCCCTGCTCAGGACTCAAGACACATTTCAGTATGTCACTGCAGGGTAAAGCAGCAGCTCTTGCACTGCAAGTGCCTGGACACACATTAAGAGGTTACAGGGAGATCTTTTTCCCTGTGTGGGGGGAAATCAGTGCTTGTGAGGCAGACACAAAGACACAGCCCATGCCTTCCTGTGTGGTTGTCATAATTTCAGACACCCACTATCCCATTTGATCAGAGCACATACAAACTCTTAGGAAGCAGATCTTCACATAAACACAGAACAGCTGAGGTTGGAGAGCACCTCTGGCCATCTGGTCCACCCCCCCCCAACTCAAGCAGGGCCACCTGCAACAAGTCTGCCTGCAACAATTTTAACTCTAAACATTTCCACATCAACTACAAACCCCCCGAGTCAAAAATCTCTTTCACTGTCTCTCACCTAGCAAGTGATCATGAAATAGTGGAAGTTTTGTTATAGGTTCTTCTTTATCCTGTTTTAAATTAGGTTCTTATACAGGTCATATGATTCATAACTCCCACATGGGCTCACTCTGGAGAATGTTATGCTATTCACAGGACTGCAGTTGGAAATTTAGATATAGGTGGAAGTGAGGAAAATACTCTTTCTGTTCACTAGTGTGTTATAGTACAAGGCCAAAGTAACTTCATGGAGGAATACAGCAAAGGCAGACTATTCCCAAGGAGCAGGAGTTACCACATCATGCAGCTTTCATCATTTCACACTGAAGGGCAAGCAGAGATGAGATCAGTGAGACATTACAAAGAAAAAACCCATTCTTTTACTACATCATGAATTTAATTTCTACCAGTTGTACAACCAAAGTCTTGCTCTGCATAATTTCTGCAGGATGTATTAGCTGGCAGGTAGAAAATAACAAGAATAAAGAAACAGCCCCCAAACCCCTCTCTCTTGGTAACAATCTGTACTGATAGTATTCCAGAAGGAATGTCACAACAACGTTCCCGTTTGTTTTCTCTTTGTTTCAGGATGGTTTCCATGGATCCCCAAACCTAGGCCCCACTGAAGGGTTCCCCAGAGCATAACACCCTGTAGCAGCAGGTCACAGACCAAGCATCACAGGCAGAACACAAACAGAGTTCCAGTGGCACAGTGAATTCCTTAAGCCTCTTGCAAGGACAGTTCACTGTTCAGGGTATCAGCACAGCAGTGTTTGAGAAAGGAGACAGAGGCCCTGGAATGCCTTTGGAAGTGCAAAGAAATGATGCATTCCCTTGTGCTGCGTGAGCTTTTAGTTCTAGGGAGGGAGAACTCTCCCAAATGAGCTTGAGGCAGTGTTCAGTGCTGGGGTGGATGCAGTTATTGCTCCACCACACCCCAATGCATCCATCCATGCAGTGACCAGGGGAAACACGTTCTGCAATCCCCCCTTTCTCAAACAAACCGTTCCTATACATCTTTAAGTTCACCATTACTGCATCCCCTATGACATCTGAAGTTACAAGTACTGTAAGTGCAGCTGAAGCCAACTGGCTCTTGTGAAACCTTGTTTGTTTCTTGGAGAGACAAGAGCTTAGCGCAGCTCTTCGTGGTGGTTTGAAGAACTGTAATCCGCTGTCCGCACGCCAGAGTGGAATCTGTTATCTGCCAAAAAATTACATTCCCAACACTGCCCAGGCTATTATCTCAAAGCTGACCTGCAATCATTAATTTCCAAGCATCTGGGAGGTTAAATTGCTCAGTGGTTTGTCTCTTTTGATGCAAAAGCAATACTCATTACATAAATCACTATTTACTTTATATCCTTTTCCTCACCAGGAAAAATGAGAGAATGAATGCCTGCATAAGCCACATTGTTACACCCTTATTAGTTGTATCAAGTCCAATCTTCCTCCAAGAATTCGATGGAAATTTTGTGAGAAGGTGCCCATCTTTGTGGAGAGCAAAAAGGGTTTGGTCTATATAACCTTTATTCCAGGGATAGTAAATTGCTGTGTAAATGGATTTTGCTTTTCTGCCACCAACCCAATATCTGTGTGAAGAGCGCACAGCAAAGTGGCAGGAGAAGGACCTGCTCAGACTTTACTGGTTGCTTGTTTATTTTCTCTATAAAAGCTGCACTACCTGGTCCAAGAACCCCCAGCAAATGCTAAAGAGGAAGCTCAGTCTGACATTGATGTGGCCAGCTACTGACCTCTGCCATGAATTCCAGCCATCTCATACTTCACATGGCATTTGGGACAACTTCTCTAGGGAAAAGCCAGCTGCACCTTAGAGAGAATGCTGAAGGTGCAAACCCCAAGCAACGGGGACTTAAGAGTGAAAAGCAAGAGTTACAGGTGCCATTACAGGTCTGAATGTTTGCTCAGAAGCCTGTGTGGGCTGTTCATGTTGTTAATCTAAAACTCACAAATTCCCTACCCATACCCTCTGGGGGCTGTCAGCTGACACTGGAGATAAAGCTGGACCCACGGGCTTTGCCACAGGCCACAGTGACTCTGTGTCTCAAACAGTAAAATGTTGTCCCCTGTGACAGGTTGTGTCCTGTGTGGGAGGCAATGTGTGCCTGTTATCAGTGGATGACAGTGTCTTCTGACAGCAGATGGAGGGAAAGGCTGTGTAATCCCAGAGCCAGGAGTGAGAACCAGGAGGACACTGAAATAGGCACAGACTCATCTTCCTTTCTCTTGGCTGCCCCACCCTCCACCCCCAGCCTGTCTCGTCTCCTCATCCTTTGTCCCCACCCTGTTCCTTTCCCTTCCCTGCTGTCAGGCACAGGTTCCTGGCCTGTTTCTAAATCTTTCCCCAGTTCCTTATGCCAAGCTCTGTCCTCTGGACTACTTTTCCTTAGTATCTCACTATGGCTCCTAGCCACGGCTCCATAGCTGGCTTTCCTTTCCCCACTGCTTCTTAATCCCCGCCCTTCTTGAAGTTCAAAGCCCATGTCTTCTTTCCCCAGACAATCCTCATAACTTTATAGTTCATTTTTTTCCATAGATTCCTTCATTTTCCATTCCCCCTAGCACTTTCCCTCCTCATGGTAGTTCCCAGCTCCCCATTTCTCTCCCTGGCAGGATCTCCCTAAGTCCCATCAGATTGCCCATCACCTGCCTATCACAAAACCCAAATTACAAAACTCTTCATTCTTCTTTAAAGAAGATACCATGGCATCAATTATCTCAGCAACTGCAACCAATCCCAAACTCAGACATTGCCTAGGAGTGCTTCACTGCAGGGAAAAATAACAAAAATATACGTGGCAAACTCTATTGCCATAAGTTTTAAGGGCTGTCATTCTGACTAACTGCACACCTTGAGTCATTTCACCACAGCCAACAAGTACCTTGTAAAAAACAACAAAAAACTCAGCAAACAAACAAGGATAAAAGCCTTTCCCTCAAAGACCAGAAAGTCATATTCATTGCAAGTAATTATATGAATGAGTTAGCTGAAATCAAGGTGGCCAGAGAGCGTGTTTAGTGAATATATCTGTGTAAACATATTATACATGCAAGGAAGTTTATTTTGTAAAATTCCCTGTGCATCCTGGCCAAGATGAATGCCGGATTTTAGCTGTTATTTCCATCCATAATTGAACAGCAATTATTCAGACAGAATAATCTCAGAGTTTTCATACTAAAATGACAGCTGTTTATGAATCAATTTATGGGCTTTGTCATCTAATGATTCATTTCTTTTAAAATGACCGAGCCAATATCGATGATTCCTTTCACTGAGTTACCCATCCCATTTTACATCAGTCGCTCCTAATGTGAACTTGGGTTTTCCTTTGATTCCTTCCTTGCCCATTGTTGGGCTTGCCACTGTTGTGGCTGACGTGCTCACCCAGACAAGGAGAGTCACCTCAGCGCTACTGGCCCGCTCTCATGACATCAGTGAGTGGGTGCACGGCCAGGGTTACTCACTCCCAGCAGCTGTGCGGGCCTGCAGGGGGGGAGATGTCATCTGTCACTTCTGGGACCCGGCAGCAGCCTGGCTCCTGGGGCTCAGCTCCTGCACAAGCTCCCTGCGTGTCCACACATGGGCTGGGAGGGCGCTGCCAAGGCAGTCCCAGGGAGCAGACTTTGCTGGCCAAACTGCAGTGGTGTTAAGCAGCACTTCAACAGTTCCGAGCCAACATCCTTTCTTGTTTTCACTGGTGTAAAAATGCTTGCTCTGGGATGAATTTTCCTGCAGGAAAGGAGAGAGTGATGAAACATTCCTTTTAGGTTTTAACTGAAGCTACCACGCTGCTGTCCCTCAAAGCAGAGGAGGTGGGGACACCATGCCAAGGGAAAGGCTGGATGCACAGTTAGCAGGGATACAAGTCCCCCTGATGTGCACAGGATATATCCCCAGGCTACCTCACCTGCTTGGCTGGAATTTATGGCAATGTTACTTTTACTCACACCCTTCAAATAGCACCTCTCCACTGGCAGTCATCTCTAGATGGTATTTTTAGTGCATACAGATAACAATCATATGAAGGTATTGAAATATTTTTACCTCCAGCACTTGTGTGTTCCCAAGAAAAGTATACAAGAGCCTTTACAGTCCTGCATCAAATGACTTCATCTCCTGCTGGACACAATTCCTGTAATTTTCACTAACAGGTCTCTTGTCACAACCCCTACCATCATAAACACTGTAAGGTGACACCAGTGCCATGCCAACCACTTCATTTTTATTAGGGATATTTGTAGAGATGACTTTCAAGGACAATTATTTATTCCAGCCTCCTCCTCACAGCAGCACCAAGGAGCCCAAAAGGCATCATCAGTTGCTGAATACAGTTCCCCTTTCTTCCTTACAAACTGCTTGCTGCTTTTTTGGATTTTTTTTTTAAACTATTTAGCTATTTATTTTCAGATTAAGAATATGACCTCATGCACACATTTATTATTGAGCACAGTTATTTTTATGGAACACTGGGTTTTTTCCCAGTGCCCAGTTTCACCACATAGACACAGATGAGAATAAACACTTTTCCCAGCTGTGGCTGTGGAATGGAGAGCAGAATGGAGCAGCAGAGAACTGTGATCCTTAGCAAACAAAAGGATCAGGAATTCTGAAGGGGAAGGTGAACCTGAGTACAGCCCAAAGATATTTACTTAGGAAAGTCAAAAAAGAGCCTTTCCTTATGTGTGGGGTTTTTGGTTTTGTTTTTGTTTTTCTGTAAGCACTAAAGCCAACCCTTTTCCTGCTTTTCTCCATCTATATTGTGTGCTCTTGTCTGGTTTCTAGAAGTTTCCAGGCTCCATAAAGGCAAACAGATGAGCCAGTTATAAGTGTCATTGCAAAGCTCTCAGGAGCTCAGGGCAGGAAAGCAGAAAGAAGTTTATATGGGAAGAAGTGGAAAGTACAATATAAGGAATGAGTTACCGCCAATCCATGTTTTCTCCAGAGCCTTTAACAAATATAAAGTTAGGTTAATCATCTAATAAAATATGTGAATTTTATTAAACAATTAGTTCAGCTATTATTTTGAACCAATTTGATTCCATGTTTAATGCAGCCTGGCCAGTGCCACATGGCAGATACACACCCTTAGTGTTTCAGGAGTCAACTGGACCTATCTGGGAGCTATATTTAAATTTTTTTTCAAGCTTAGGGGATGATTACAATTAAATTCATGTCACTGGAATTGTCAGCTTGATGACAAACCTTTTCCATCATTCTTCCTTACACTCTTACCTTCAATACTCTGAGCATAAGCTTCTACAGAAATTCTACAGGGTATCTCTATGTTGCCTACTATTTGAAACAGTTGATTCCCAGACATCTCCCATGCTCTCCAAGTTAAGCACCAATAAAGCATCTCAGCACTCTGGAGTCAGTTCAGGCCTCGATCCAAACCCCTTAAAAATCTGTTGGAGTCTTTGAACTGATGATGGTTGCCATTGTTTTTAAGACATTGGAGTTCCCAGCCAGCTCTCACTAGAAGTCCTGGCTCAATGCATCACATATGTGAAACTGCCTGGGTCTAGGACATGCAGTAAGGACAACTGAGTAAAAATGTGGCAGAAATAATGATGAAGTGATTTGTGTAAAAACAAAAACAAAAACAAATTTCTAACTCTATCCAGCTCTTTTTTTTTACACAACTGTACTTAGCAGATGGAAGTAATTTTTCTGAAAAGAGGAAGGAAAAGAGGCCCCTGAAAATTATGAAGGGGTAAACAAATGCTTTTTGGCTGCCACAGGCCCAGGACACAACACCAGATTCCTGGTGGAGTGGGGAAAAAGCTGCAGCACGTGTGTTGCTATATCCCGTGTTAGGAGATGACAGAGGTGAATAGGTTTGGTTGTTAGGAGGAGCAAAGCAGGGTACCTTTGCTCTTCCATTCACATACACAGTACATCAGCATTGAATAGTCTCAATTCTTATTTCAGTTTCTTCACATCAGCTTTGTGTACCATCTTTAGAAAAAGAGAATAGATTTTATAATGATGTTTGGATTCCTCCCACAGGGGATAATTGAAAACACAATTACATTACCTCTCAGACAGGGGTGTTTTTTCCAGCATGGTTACATGCAAGAAAGGCAAATCATGCTGTAAGCCATGGGATGAAAAGACTGGAACAAACTGCATGCAATTAGCTTAGGAGACTGGATGGAATTGGCCAGAATTCAGATGTGGT
This sequence comes from Climacteris rufus, assembly GCA_013398175.1. Lineage (NCBI taxonomy): Eukaryota > Metazoa > Chordata > Aves > Passeriformes > Climacteridae > Climacteris > Climacteris rufus. The sequence goes on along the minus strand of VZRZ01003508.1, from coordinate 693,009 downwards.
ACAAATGAGCATAAACAAAGGAGTTGCATTTGCTTACCTCCTGTCTGAATTTGATATATTGATTTTAGCATGTGAAAAGCAGTGGTACTGGGAGGAATTTAGCTGTAATTCCTGCTCTGTTGTACTGAGCTGAACTCTCATTTACTTCAACCTGCAACAGATCAGAGCAGAATGTTTCAGAAAAACACAACATTACAAAGCAGAGGCAGGGCCTAGAGGTCTGATCCCAACCACTTGTAAAAGAAAACCAAATATTACTAAGATCTTTGCTATGAAACTTGAGTGGAATCAGGATTAAGGTTCTAGGCCACAAGAGAAAAATCACGTGTAATAAAGTAACACCGCACTGTTCCAAAGTAGCGTAAGAAAAATTTACTGGACTGTGCTTCTGGTATTATAAGACAGGCCAACCAAAACTTGTTGGATAAAAATCCTTACAAATGTGTAGGAATATGAAGCAGCACTCAGAAGGAGCACAGCTCACTACACATACAAAACAAGTGATGTTCCTGTTGAAATGCACTTTCCCTGGAATGTGTTTTATGATTTTTATATCAATCTATTCAAACTAGAAATGACTCCATCCTCACTGGCCATAAAATATAATCTCACAACATAACTTTTTGTTACTTTTTAAGGGAAATGATTTGTCAGAAAGAAGGAAAGAGTAACTGTTTGTAGACACAGTACCAGATGCAGCTGCCAGTAGGGTAATGATACAGCCCTAACAGCTCATTTTAATCTCCCCTTGCTGCACGATTGCCCTTCTTAATCTTCAGCTCCCACCTCTTAGAGAAAGAAGAGATTTTTGACTCCAGGGACTGCAGCCACAGCCCATGGAAAGCAGAAGCAAGCAAAAGTCTTTTGGTACACCCAACTCCCTCCCCACGACAGACAGACATCATTTTTTCAGATGAGACACATCCCCGTCATGCCACCAAACACAAAATCATCTTTTTTTTTAAGTGCATGACACAATGGAGGAAAGAGGTTAGTGCTGAGGGTAAACTCCACATGGCTGGGATGTTTTCCTAGACTGTCTCTTACGTAACCCCAAAATTCAGCCTCACAGCAGCCTGCTGGGAGCAGAGGGGAGTGGGCAGGGAGCTCATTGACAATACCAGGGACATGTGCACACACACACACACGGCCACCACACACAAGGCAATGAGAATTAGCTAGTCCACTGCAAATGTCAGCCAATTTATGTAATATCCTTTTACTCAGCATTTCTTATTCACTGGAGAGGGAAAAATCCCAATAATTTCATTAGCATTCCCTGGAGAATTGAAAGAGGGGGAAGTCAGCTGGATTCATAATCTCTCTGCAGTCACTGCTGTCTGCTTGACAGTCTGTACATCAGTTAAATTACCAGTGAGCAAGCAGGTATTTACTCGGTGAGAACCACCAGTGGAATTGGTGTTAACGAGTTCTAATTGTTCTTATCAGCAGCTGTCACTGTGAGCTGGCTCAGCACAAGAGCTCTGGGCTGCTGCTGCTCCTCTTCCCCAAGAGCACTTTGTCCACAGAACAGCCTCTCAGATGGTGGAAAGCCGGCAATTTGATTTAGCAGTGTGATTTAGCACACCTAGGACACGAGGGAAGGGCTGGGAAGTGGGAGGGAAGCATGGAGGTGGACAGGCTGGATACAAATAACACCAATTATTTCCCCAGCCAACCCTTCTAGTAAAGAAAGACTTACTTGTATTATTTAGAAGTGGTATAGTTACACCACCCTGACACAGGACCAAGAGTCTCACCTGTGCAGTGCTTTGGAGTTACAAATTTGACAGATCATTAAACAGGACCTTTGTCACTACAGTACAGTACTTTTCTATTATTCTTTTTAAGATATTTTCATTTCAGAGCTCTATTTTCCCGTTCTTTCTAGGAAAGTAAGCAGTAATAAGCTCTTATGAATGCTGCAGCTCTTTCAAAAAGAGGAAGAAAGCAGATTTGCTACTCATAACAAAAGAACTTTCAGTTAATTGCAATCAGAAACAAGAGCTGCTATGACCAAAGTAAAGCTTACAATGGATATCAGGCAGAATTCTGAAATTAAATCATGTCCCTTCAGAGGTATTGAAAAATATAAGAAAAATTTAAGGCTAAAGTTCCAAAACCAAGTACAGAAATTCACAGTGAAATACATGGTCTCTATTTCTATAACAATGTCATAAGGGAAGAACAAAACAACTGATCAGCAAGCACAAAAGCTTGAATTTTTACATTTGTTGCAGTACTTGTGTTTACCATGGATATCTTTATTGGCTTCAAGTGTCCATAGGAAGCTCACCTGATGAGCCTTCCCTTAAAAGCCATTGGTTTATGCTCCTCTTCAAAGCACAAAATACAGTTTTTCCTATTCAAATTGTCTTAATAACTGATTATTTATTTAGAATTATATATGAGGGAGAGGATTTTTCTGCTGTTTTAAATTATGAAGGTTCCAAAAATTTTCCTGTGTTTGGTGTAGTATTTTGTACCTGACTGGACAAATCCTTTTCTTGCAGCTACTTTGAGCTTCCATGAGAAACTCATTTATTCAGTCTTTTGATTACTCTGATCTTAATGAAGAAATTTTACTCTGGAGATTTTTGTTTTATGATAGTCATCAGTTCTTAGGAATACTTCTGGTTTTGATAGAGATCTATTTAATATATGGTTCTAGCCTCTAAAACTGAGGGTAACATTTTTCTGTCAAAGTAAGGGCATGCCTAGAAGAAAATAATCTGGTTTACATGACAAAATTGTTCAGCAACAATCTTAAACATTGTGTCATCACCCATTTCATTTATTTATAGAACTCTTTTTCTGGCTTTTCCTTTTCAAGAACTAAAGTTTCCACTTGTTCCTCTTGGAAATACAGCAGTAAACTATAACACAAGTTGTTATTACAAATACTGAGATGACTTTGCTGAAATAATTTTTACCTCAAGCATGTCCCAAGAGTCATCAGATCCAGTCTCAAGCCAGCAAAATGCTCTTTTAGTTAAAAGTAAGAAATGGAAGCATTAGAGACTGTGTTCCAGTTTAAGTGTAAAAAGATTCTGTCTCAACATATTATTGTCAATGACTCTTTATTTAAATGAATCCAATTGATATGAACTGAATAAGCCATTTCCCAGAACAAGAGGCACATTTATATATGCCATAGACATAGAATATCATTACCTGCCATTCTGTTGGATCTCTAAAAAACACAGTAAGCTCCAGACTTGCTCTAAATCCTCCTGACTTCAGCCTCTTCACTCAAATATGCACTTGAGCAATGCCTGGTGAGGTGCCCCCTCCAAGGAACCCCACTAGTGGAGGGCATGCACACCCCACAGACCTTGCAGTATGCAGGGGGATAGACGGCAATTTCTAAAACTGAGATTAATGTCATCCTCTACCACAATGAAATAAGCAGAATGGATTATTTTTATTTTATTTTCAACTTGGAATTTGTTTTAGAGATGTTTAATTTGTAATTATATCTTGCTGGCTGAATGCTTAGTCGTGTTATGGAGCTTTTCCCAGAGATCCTCGTGGATGCAGCTTTTAACAATTTCTCTCTGTTTCACAGATGGTCTGTATTTGCCTTTTGCTTTATTTATTATTTTTTAAGAACACCAATTGCCAGATTTAAAAATGAAAACAAAGAGCAATAACGACAGTGGGACAGTTTTAGGCTTCAATTGCTTGTTTGCCTCCAAAATTTCTTGTGGAACTGAGTTGCTTCAGATTACTGCAAAGTCTGCATCACATGTATAATATTGAGCTCTAGATAAAGCTTGAAATAACAGCAATATGTAATGAACGCCTTCAGAATTATGTCTGAGAAGGTCATACAGTTCTCACAGGTATCCTAATTATCAACTGTAGCCAACCTCTGATTAAAAAAAAAAAACAGCACACAAAACAACAGCAACAAAAGATGGACTCATGCTACTGTACAGCCTGGCTTTTCCATACTCCAGTACCACCAGGAAGGGGGTCCCAGCCACTGCTGGAGCTGTCCCCCAGACAAGCCCCCAGGGTGACTCCCTCCTCCCTGCACTCCCTTGGCAGTGACAGTTCTTTGACAGGACTGCAAAATCCTGACTGATTGCAGCAAATCACAAGTAGCCCTCGTTCTCCTCAGAAGCAAACACTGGGCTCTTGATCCCAAATATTTCCTATTTGAGGATGTTGTGGAGTTTGGCTTGAAGTCCCTCAGTTCCTTGCCAATTTCAAATGTGATTCAAATCTCAGTTAATTTTCTCATCTGTTGCAGTCATTCTCACAGGACTTTGTTAGAAGCAGAATACTGAGGGGATTGTAAGAAAATAAATTGGAAGAATTTCTGGACCTGGCACTTCCAAAAGGATTTAAGAGGCCAAATCAGATGACAGGGCCATCATCTTAATATTAATCCCTTCCTTCCACGCACATTTTGCATGCCTAGGAAGAATTCTCTCTTGCCTAGACTTTTAACACAAAAAAGCTACTCATGTAGGATAACCCCTACTGCAGAGGATATGCTGTTTGACTGCCTTGTCATTGATGAACAGGAAATTATCAGCTAATAACAGATGGTGACACAGTAAAACAATCCAAGAACAGATCCTAGACCACTTGTGACTCATTTCTAATAAGTGAAATTTCAGTGGAATTCTTGCTATTGTTCTCAACAGACCACAAAGAGGAGCTCGGGCTGTAATCAGCAGTGATTTTTAAGGCAAAGAGAAAGGAGTAAATAAATGCCACAAAGAATCCTTCTTAGGCAGCTGGCAACAGCAGAGCTACAAAATTAGACTCTGCTTGGGACATTGAAACAGATGGGTGTCACCCAGGTGGAACAGATGACACATCAAACAACAGACAGTCTCTCACTCCATCATATTTGACCCCAAAACAATGACAAAGCTCATATTTAAGGAACAAATTACCCTGTTCTGCCATGCATATTATTCTAAGTCATCCCATGTGCATTTAGAGGCATAGGCACAGAACAGATTGTGTGAGGTAAGGGTTTTATCTTCATTAATGTAACCTACAGGCATTATAGAAAGGTACATCTGTAGCTGAGCTTCCTACACAAAATAAAACCTTTTTGCCCTGTCTGCAAAGCAGATATTTTGTTGCAAAAAACAAGAGCAGGGAAGATATAATTAATTGCATTCAAAACTAAAACACAACAAAGAAACAAATGTGCAGTGTACAGATTTTTTAAATTTGCTGTATAGCACAGACGGGTCCCAGAGGATGAGGGATATTTTAACCAAAGCTGGATCAGATCAGTTAGAAATGGATTTGAACCCAGTGGAACCCCTGAGATGTCAAGCCAGGTAATCCTCAATAGCTAGAGATGTTTGGTGGTTTTAAAGCCTGAATATTTCAGAAAGACTTTTCCATCCAATATCACAAGAGGGAAACAACCAAGACCAAAATAATGTCTCAGAGATTTTATTTTATGTATGAATCAACTGGTCTAAAGGAAATACTACCTTCTTTGACTAGGTGCATGGAAGAGTTCAGGGATACAGTATGTATTTTTAAAGGAAAACCTAATACACATGTTTGGAAAGGAAAAGGACAAGACTTAAGCTGCTGGCAGTATTTGCAGACATCCACAGACATTTTGAATAGAGGTATTCTTCTGGGGGCTTTCACCTTGTCTGAAGGTTTTGTACTTGTTCCAGGTCTTGCACTGTTTATTACATTTTAGAAAGTCAAGTTATTCTTTCCTACTGCACTGCAAACTAGAACATTACTCTTGCTAATTTTGGGGACCCAAGGGCAAACAGAGCAGGGGAAGAGCCAGACACAGATGAAAGCACAATTCTAAAAGAGCAATTTAAGTTTCCACTTAAAAAAAAAAAAAACAAACCATAACCAAAACAACCCCAACTAAACCAAAGAGAAGAAGGAAGGATTTTCCTCAAACCTGCAGCAATAAAGCCTGTTCATTTTTTGCTTGTAATATTAAAACCATCGCTGACAAAGATACCTGACCCATCACATCAGCAATACAGGAAACATGACAAGGGGCAACTTCCAACAGACCAGGACAAACAGACAGGGATCCAACACTGGAGATCAATATTAAAACCATAAATAAAGAGACTGCATGTAAAGGAAACGACTGCAGATTATGGGGGATTCTTTCAAAGAGATATTAAAAGGAATTAGTGAAACTCAAGCCCCTCACACAAACACTGTGGTCTCATTTCATTTCCCAGGCATTTGAAAAGACAACATTCCTTCCACCCTGCCAGCATGCCAGCTTGGATGTAGAGGAACTGTTCTGCTCCACGGAGTTTGCACTGTAAGTTGTAGGACTCCTCACAGCTCTGCTTGGCACATTATAACTGCTGTGGTTTAATCTTCACCCTATATTCCAAAAAGGAGCTACTGTGTTCATTGTCAAAGTTTACTATTACTCTCCAAGAACTACTTTGTCTTTGATACTACCCTTATGGAGTTCAGACTTGTGGGAATTGTGTATGGCCAAGCCATGCAGAAAGCTTTTAGACAAATTCCATCATGTTTGCAAATGAAGGAAATGTCTCACAAGGTGAAGAACTCAAATCTTAGATGACATCAAACATTCATTCATTACTATAATAATTTTGACTTCTGATCATTATCCAAAGCCTCATTTTGTTAAATATTATATGAACAGAGTAAAGAGTTGCTTCTCTACAGAGTTTGAAGTTTTAAGATAAGAAACTGTTTGATAGATCTGGATATGCCTGTTTCCAAAGCTCACCATTCTTCCTAAGTGATACTGCCTGCAGGAGGCAATCTAGGGATGCTGGGCTTTTAATGCTCATCAAATTCTTCAGTGGAAAGCATGGCTCAAGCTACTGCACCTCTGAAGGAAATGTCTTCCATGACATCATGAACCAGTTGTCATTAGAGATTATTAGAGGTTCATCTGAGAAAGAGTGGCTTTTAATGAAGGTTGCACTCCTCATCACCATTAGCTGTCTTCATTTTACATTTCTTGTCACTAAGAAATCATCCAAAACTCACCTTTTGCCAGTATTCAGAAGAGGGGGGAAGAACAATCATGATTTTGCAAACGTGTTTCTTAGGGACCAAATCCCCAAAACCATGAAAACATAACTGATGTTTTTAATGAAAAAGGGATTGGTTCCTGTATTAATTCATGACCAAAGTATGATTTCCTCTCCTCCTCCAGTCTCCTGAGAATGTATCAAAAGCAAAAGCACACAGCAAAATTCTGTGAATTCTGATTCAAGAACTGGATTTGTGGTAGTGGCTCATAGCAACACATGAACCAGAACAAAAACAGCTTGATTTGCCTTTGAAAGAAAATCCAGTTCCTAATAAGCCCTATTTCAGCTTGGTAGCTGAGAAGGGCAGGAGTGTGTGAGGGAGGGCAGGGAGTGGAACATCCTATTTGTACAGTGCCTCTTCACATATAGCCACGTGTTCAATTCCAAGTGGGATGTTGTAGGGCAGCCTGAAGTTCTATTTTGCAGGTGAGCAAACACTTCATTCAAACAGCACTTCCTGGCACAGACAGAACTCACAAACTTTTAAATTAGCTCCTGTACCTTTGGAAGACCTTTCTTCAGCAGTTTAATAATAAGTCTGTTTAATAATGAGACTTGAACAAATAAGAGACACTGGATTTCCTCCAGCTTCTCCTGGCCTCGAAACTTCTCTCTTCTTCCACAGTTTCAGTGGCCTTCTGAATGGCTGGGAGAGGGGTCTGGGAGGCTGGAGGTCCTCCTCAGCTCTGCTGGGAAACAGTGCTGAGTATCCACCAATGGAGCTGAGATTTGGGAGCCTGTTCCCAAATTCCACAGCGACTCCATGTATAGCAATTACTGATCTGGCATTTGGCAATTTGAGCTTATTTACAGAACGGCTCTTGTGTTTGAGATGTCAATTACAAGCCTGAATTGTTGCACAGCCAGGGTCACAATAAATGGCCATTTTTCAAGTTAACTGCCTGGTACTTCACATAAACAAAGAGATTTGGGCTTCAATTCCAGTAAAGCTCTCTTACTGCCAATTACATCCCAGTTTCCTGGCCTCTGGCAGCCAGCAGCATACTGTCCCAGCTAAACAGCTCCAGAAAGCAAGCACCCCTGAACCAGAATTTGGATGGGATGGCTGGGATGGTTCTTTAAACAGTGCTCACAACCTAAGAGATGAAGGGCAGTGAGAAGGGAGGGGCTGAACACTGACTGCCCCTTACCTTGAGCAAGGAGTACTCAGGGAACTGGAATAATGTTATACTAGCAGGACTTTGCCAGTTAATTAAACTGATCTAATCAACATATCTGTATTGCTGCAGGTGTAGCAGTTAATTTTCATCACTGTAGGGAATGAAAGAGATTATACTGATATGGAATTACACAAGTGGAATTGTGTTCACTCCCTCTAAAAGAGTGGTACTGGCACATCCTGGAGCTGTGACTCACAGGCAGAACTGCAAATGCAGGGAGCAGCAAATGGAATGCAGGAATTAATACTCCAAGCAAGCCGCAATGCCTTTTAGTTCACTGGAGGGATCCTTTTGGAAAAAAAAAATAGGATTTACTGATAATAGATAGTTATTCTAAAAAAAGGAGGTATTTTAGTGGTTTTCTTTGCCGTAAACAGGAGATAAATAACTGCCCTAGCTCAGAATTCTGTGACCAGACTACAGGTTAATGTTGCTAATTGAGAAAGAGCAGATCTGCCTATCTGCTCTAGAATCTGGGTATATATGCAGATATATAAATAAAATTTGTTTTATACAACTCCTCTGGGGTTATTCTGACTCTCCAGTACTGACAAATTGAACTTTTCTGTTGTTTTGTTTTGTTTTGAAGTTTAGTCAGGGAAAGCAGTGACTCAAATTGCACCTCGGAAATAAATAAGTTCACCAACTGTGTTATTTTTAGTCATCTCTCCAAATCTGCAATGCTGGTTAAATATTTGGTCTCACAACACACTGGACAAGAGTTGTGAATAGCACTAAACCCCATTCTACTGATTTCAGCTGGAATAAAAGACAGTCAGGGGCCAGTCTTCCTGTTACTTCTAAATAAAAACTTTATGCTAACTTTACTACTCCTGCAATAATGAAAAAATAATCCTATTGTTTGGAGCAGCACTTGGTCCCCAAGGAAAGAATTCCTTTTCAACTAAACAGTTTTTTGTTTTGAATCTCTGCTAGGCAGGGAAACCAAATAGAGGCCTTGGTTTTACCCTGCTTCTCATGAGCTCTTTCACCATCTGTGCATGATCATGGCCCAGCCTTTCTCTCCACCCCTGTGAAAAAGCTTCCTCCCAAACATGTCTCACCATGGGAACACACGGGGATGGTGCTGGGGAACTCAGGGATGGATTAAATGTGACATGAAGCCACTCCCCAGGGCTCATCCGGGGCCTGATGTGGAAGGAGAAGTTGGGGAACTACAATTTCCCTCCATTCTGCATCTCTGCCCCAAACTGCCCTTGTCCCCACAAAGTTTTAAGGGACATAATGCAACAAACTGAATCCCAGTACCCACAGCTGAAATGCAGCTCAAGACACCGCTGTGGGTGCTGTTCAAAAGTCTACAGAAATGGGTATTACTAGCAGGGAAAAGGCAGGAAGGCAAAGCAGAGAGAGGGGTGTGTGCTTTTCTTCCTTCCACTACTCAGTGTCAAACCCAGCCTCTGGTTTGTGCACGTACCTGAACTCTTCTCACTCTCCTGCCACCTGTGCTGAAATCATCCCTTGGAGCAACATCATCTATAAAGAAAAAGCCCTTTAAGGCTGCAGATCTATTCACGCTCAGTTAACACAGTGCTTTGAAAAACAGAAAGTCTTGGTCCTGCAGCTTTGCAACAAATGGTTAATTAAAAATAATAGTTAATGCAACAATGCTGGTGGCAAGTGGCAGAATTTCATCTGCAATTTTTTGTTTTTTCCGAATGATGTCATACAAACTGTATGTATGTAACTGTAACTGTACTGGTGTGGCATTATCTCAAAGGGATTGTTGATCTACAGAGAGAGAGGGATAAAACCGGATAAAACAAATTGTAAGGCTTGTAGTGAGTCTCAGTTACTCCCAGAAGTGCTGTTGTGCACAGCAGGTTCCAGAACAGCAAGCCCTTCCTTGAAGCAGCAGCTCAGTCCCAATTGAGTATGGCACTGTCATGTAACAGGGTATTACAGAGTTTATACACAAAATAAATTTTTAAAAAAATCAATAACAAGACATTTCATTCACTTAATAGCTGGTAAAGTTTGTTCAGCTCCTCTGGATGTCCTGCCTCAGTTGGCTATGGGAAGCCAACCTGCATTTCGTGGAAGAAAGTCAATTCTTGATGCTCAAGAATGATTTTTTGCTGACCATGTAACTGATGGGATGACTCAGGCCTGCCAGTCACCTGGTCCTTGTGAGCAGAGCTGAAAATCTCTTGTCACTCCATAACTTTTCTCCTAGATTCGATTCCCCTCTCCAACTCTCTCCCCTAGGAAAAGGAAAATGTTCTTCCAGCCTCTGCAGCAGCACTGTAGATACACAGAGTCTCCTACATTTCCTAGCTCGTTTTTTTCCAGCACACCTGGTAGCAGGCAAACTCTCAGGTGCCTCTTGACAGCCATTGATCACTGGTCCACATCCCTTACAGGGCCAGAATTTGCAAGTGGCTGTGCCCTCCAGGCTGGCCCAGCTTGGGACAAGACTAAGACCTCTACACCATTTCAGGAAACCCTCAAGGAGCAGAGGCCTAAAAAATGTGCCTTATAAAGAGAAACATGAAATGCAATGGCATCAGCCCTAAACAGGAGGGGGGAGCTGGGAATGGTGATACTGGGCTGCAAGGGAGAAGCGAGGCACCTGACTGGGAGCTGGTTTCAGCGAGCAGCGGGACGCTGCCAGCTCCCTGAAATCTCTGCCATTTCCCAATTTCCCAAGCACATCACATGTAAAGGCTTAGCTCTGCCATCACACCATGCTCTACACAAACAGCCTTTGTGTCCAGAGGAGGAGCCTCTGCCTGGCAGGAGCTGAAATCGCCCGTGGCAGATGTTGAAATCACTCCCTGCGCCACGGCAGACACGCACAGGGTCTCCACTCCACGTGGCAAAGAGGTTGAAGAGATCTGAGGGTGAGGAACCCGCACCAGTGTGTTGTATTCCAAACTGCAGAAGAGGAGAGCAGGCATGGTAACCTTCTGTGCATATCAAAGGGCTAATTTAAAGTATTCCAGCATACAGTATCTACCTACTGTATAAAATGTTCCATTTTGTTGGCCTGTAGAATATCAAGCACTAATTAATCAATATATAATGTCTGACAGCTTTTTAGAAAACCTCTTGTCCCTGGTTTTGGCATCACAACATGTAAATGTATCATGATGTGCCTTTTAAAAGCCTGATTGGAAAAATTACATCATTTTGGACTTTCTCAACATTTGGTGCGTCAGCTCCCAGTGTCTAAGAGCCCCATAAATAGATGTTGGACCACCTCAATACAATTCATGTCTGCAGATTTTCCATAACACACTTAACTCTATTATTCAAATAAAGTGGATCTTTTCCTGGGAACAGGGGTTATGCAATGCTCAGTACAGGAGATTCAAGAAAAACAGCATAAAGCCAAACATGAGCTGCAAACACTTGCAGAGCAGCAGAGTCTGTTTGTATTTATTTACATGTTGTGTTTCCATTTAATTCTCATTTAACAGCCCCCTTGCTCCTTTTGCCTCTTTTGATCTACCAGACTCTTTCCCTCTCATGCCTTGGTACAAGAGTGTGGCCAAGCAGCTAAACATCAATTTGCCAACTGATTAACAATGAAAGTATAATTGCAGGATGGTCTAAACTTGAACATAACTAGATCCCTACACTGCTGTGAACTACTGTTCCAAATTAAAACTATAAATCCCTACAGTACTGATGAGATTTTGCCAAAATCCATTGAATTCTGGGGTCTGTTAGAAAACCAAGATGTTAAGTTTCAAGTCAGAGATGTTACACTACTTTAATAAACAGAGACACCCCTATAAGTATCCAAACCTTATTTGGGGATGAATTTCATTATCTGTACTGCCAGCCACGAGCATTTCAATGAGAAAGTTCTTGAATGCAAATGCAAGGATCCACTTCAGTATCACCATTTCCATTCGTTTTCCATTCTGTTTTCACCAGGCTGGTGAGACATTTCACTTTCAGTGTGACTCAGAATGCCAAGCTCAGGAAAAAGTATCTCCATAGTTACACACCTCTTTCTTGCAATGAAGTGCCAGTTCTCCAGTGCCCTGCTTTCACATGGTCGGTGCTGTAACACAGTGAAAATGCCTTCCCTCAATCAGCACGATAGATTTGTTTCCAGTTGTCAGCCAACACCTAAAACGTGCAACAGCATTTTCCTCTCTGCAAGGGTAACTGAAAGACCCCAAGGAAGTAATCTACAAATTCAGCTGGCAATGTAAAAGAAAATTTTGTGTAGAGATGCATCCAGCCTACAATACCAAAAGGAAGGATTCAGCCTGAATTTGTCCAAACCAGAGACATTCCAAGGGGTATATATTGAAAAACAGGAGATATAGGGCCCATATAAATATGCAAAAACAGAATTTACTAATACAATCTCTCAGTGTAAAATGCAACACTCAAATTATTTCAAATTTAACTCTTATGTTCCCAGTGTAGGAGAATGAAGAAAAATATATTTATTTTAAAAACAAGCATTTAATAGCCTTTAATTTAACACAAGTACAGCAATGTTATGTAAGAGACAGAAGACATTAGGACACATCCATACAGGCTATGAAAGGGGTAGAGACAAGCCCACAAGGGATTTCTGTTTGTTACTTAATTCCCTTTTCTAGCAATAAGAAATCACCTTGTGGCTGTCTCTGATGTGGGCTGTTGCGTTCTAAAGCCACAAGCACATCTCAGTGTTTGCTTTATCAACTGTGCAGACATTTGTGCGTTGCACCGGGACCTCTCCCATTGCCTCACGGACCTACAAACGCTGGGAGCGCTACAAAAACATGAACTGGCTTGCCAGAGGCGAGTTGCGCAGCCGATTCCCTTGGGGGCCCGTGATAATTTCGGCGTCCGTTTGAAGCACCAGCAGCACCAGGTCCAGCGCCCTGCGCCACGCCTCCGTCTTGGCCTCAACATTGTCACAAACCTTTACACCCTGGTCCCGGGCAGCCCAGGGAGCAGAGCCGCCCCCCAGCACTCCACCTCTCCTGAACTGTCGCAGAGCATAGGCGGCGGGGGAGCCGCAGGCCGCTGCGCTGCGGAGGTGCCGCTGCAGGCAGGCGCGGGCCTCCAGCTCGGAGGCGGCCTGGGCGCTGTTGCACAGCAGCGCGCACAGGTACCGCTCCCAGCCGCGGGCCAGCGCCCGCAGCACCGCGGATTCACAGCCCGCCCAGCGGCCGGGGAGCTCTCCCGCCGCTCTGTCGCTTCCCGGTGCCGCGGGCTGCTCCGCCAGCACCTGGATGTGGCTGAGGCACAAGAGCTCCGCGGCGCCGCCCCCGGGAAAAACCTTCCCGTCGCGCAGAGCGTGGTGGAGCCGATACACCGCAGTCCAGAACTGGTCCTCGATGAGCTGCAGCCTGGCGGGCAGGGCAGTGGTGAGCACGGCCGTCAGCAGGGCCAGGCCGCCCGCGCTGATCCGCGCCGGCACCAGCTCGCCCAGATCCACGGCGCGCCCGTCGCCGGCCGTCCACAGCTCCACCCAGGCCCCCTCGCCGACGCAGGAAGCGTTCAGCTGGCTCAGGTAAGTCACCGGCTGCGCTCCGGTGACCTCCCCAAAGGCACACAGCGCCCCCCGAGCCACAGAACCAACTACCAATATCCAGTTTGAGATGCATCGTTCCATGAAGTCTTCACACACGTTTCCTTTGACCAAAACCAGGTTTACTTCAAAGCTCATGAGAATATCCAACATCCTGCTCGGCCACACGCCTCCTGCTCCGCCTCCCCGTGGATTGGGATGCTCCAATATGGTCCTGACATGACGTGGCCTGTTAAACCCTAAGTGGCGATAGTGTTCCCTGAGGTCACCGTCCAGCAGCACAATCCGCAGGGCTTTGCCTGCAAAGTGTTTGATGACTGCGGCTTGCTCTGGGGACACCGAGGTGACAAAGCCTGGGCAGACACAGGAGTAGCTCTCAGGCAGGCCCAGCAAACAGCAAGTCACAATCTCGGTGACATTGAGCTGGGAAGAGCCGCTGCATTCTGCCCTCTCTCGCTGGTGAGCAGCAACGCTCTGCAGCAGTTTCACGCTGCTCTGGTTTCCGTGGCTCAGAGCCATTGCCAGGTGTCCTAAACCACAACATCCCCACGGATCTGCTGATGGTCCTGGAAGGTATCCCTCGAAATTACCTTGCTGACTTGAGAAATGGCTTTTCCCTAGAGTGCTGAAGTGTCTGCTGTGGGTTAACTTCTGCTTGATCCAGCTGGATGCAACAACACCACTTCCAGAAATCACAGATGAACTTTTGTCACCCGCTGCTTTGACAGGAGAAGCCACTGAACCAAAGCCAGCCAAGGGTGAAACCAGGCACTTGTTAAAATTACAATCATCTCCTTGATGAGAACGAGAATTCATTGGAATTACTTCTTCTGGTGCAGAACCATCTCTCTGAAAACACAGCAAATTCTGAGGATTTGTAAGACCATCACATCCAACTTGGCAAGTTTTGCTTTCAAAAGCATTTGGCCTGACTCTGCTAGAACACAGCTCCTTCTTTACATCATGTATTGACATCTGAAGACACTGGACTCTCTCACAGCAAGAGTTCAACCCCTCAGACATCACAGACACTATTGCTGGAACAGGAACATTCTGCTGGAGGCACTCCACCACGGCATTGCTCCACGCTCCAACGAGGAACAACAGGGTACTCATCCCAGTCTTAAACTCCTTGTTCTGTGCCTGAATGGTTTCATTAAGAAGCTGTCCAGCAGCACTTGTCAAATCCAAACTTTCAATCAGTCTGAGAGCAGAACAAATCAATGTGCTCTGGTTGCTGCTTTCATCCACAATGAATTTATGCGATTTCATGGGCCCCAGGAATGTTCTTCCAGTGGATGCTAAGGATGAGAGTTGCTGGAGTCCAATGTGTCTCCTGGCATTCACATCCCTGACAGCCATGGGCAGCAGGCAGCATCTGTGAACAGAGCACAGATTACTGCCCAATCCTCACAGCAACCCAGAGCATAAATCACCAAAAAAAACCAAAACAAAACAATGTAACAGTCTAGCCCTGAACACAACAGTTCTCCTCTCTATAAAACAGCTCTTCATCCTGTGCACTCATTATGAGCCATCACTGTGCACAGTTGCCAAAATGGTGAGTTGCTAAAATACCATGGAATTGTTTCTGGCTGGCTGATGGTAAAGAGCTGTTAATTCCCATGGTTTCTTACAGTGGAAGCAGTACAGGCTGTGCGGAGCCACCACTTCCCTCCTGACCTGCATCTGGAATTTCAGTTATTTGCCTTACTTAGGACAAAAGTTCATTAGAGCAGAATGGACAAATGACAGCAGAACACAAGTGGTACCAACTGTCATGCCACTGACTTTCACCTTCAAGCCTGGAAAAACATACTTTATTCCAATTCTATTTAGTCCAATTAGCGAGCATGAATACATCACTAAATGAAGTAAAAGCAATGCCACTTCTTCGTACCTCACAAACTGCCAAGACTTTTAAGTTTTGACCAACTATTCATTCTTAACACACCAAAAAGAAATCTTCTTTCCCTCAAAATCTCTTCCACATCACGGTCCTGTGGCAGACCACGTGGATTAAAAGAGAACTCCCCTTTTCAATTACAAAGCACACACACCAAGAATTGGGATCCTGAGCCCTATACCTCTTATGCTCAGTCAAATCACAGAACCACAGAATGGTTTGGGTGGGAAGGGACCTTAAAGACCATCTCATTCCAAACTCCTGCTGTGGGCAGCGACACCTCCCACCATCCCAGGTTGCCCCAAGCCCCATCCGGCCTGGTCCTGGACTCTTCCAGGGATGGGGCATCCACAGCTTCTCCGGAAAACCTGTGCCAATGCCTCACCACCCTCATAGTAGGGAATTTCTTCCTAATATCTAACCTAAACCCACTCTCTGTCAGTCTGAGCCCACTCCCCCTTGTCCTGTCACTACATGCTCTTGTAAATAGTCTTGTCCCACCCTTCCTCTAAGTTCCCTTCAGGTACTGGAATTTCTTCAGGACATCATTTATCCCATCTCCCTAAAAGCCCCTTTGCGTAGCTCCTCCAAATCCAAACACCTCCTTTTTTTTTTTTCCCATCCCACTTAGCGAAAATCCACGTGGGCATTGTGTCGAAGTGTTCCCAGGGAGAGGAAGCGCTTCCCGTTCCGCGGGGCCGCCGGCCGGAGCGGTGGCGGCGGCCCGGGGGCTGCGGGCGGCCCGGGGCGGTGT
>VZRZ01003508.1:505433-676519 GCA_013398175.1 Climacteris rufus | reverse complement strand
AGCGCGTGTGCGTTGCGCGCGGCGGAGCGGAGCGGCGCGGCCCGGCCCGGCCCGGAGCGGCATTCCCGGCAGGATGGTGAGCGCGCCCTCCCCGAGCCCCTGCGGCCCTCCCGCCAGCAGCGCGCCTTGTGCCAACCCCTCCCGCCTTCCGCCCCCTGCCCAGGCCGCCGCCGCTGCCCGCTTACCTGGCACTACGCTCCCCCCTCCAACGGGAAAAACCCCGGAAAAGCACCGGGATTCGCAAAATACGGCGCCCGCGCTCGGCAAGCCGCAGGGAACGCGCCGGGCTCCTCTGGGCACAGCTCCGCAGCGTTCGGGCCCCCGCAGCGTAGTTGGATTGGCACCGGCCAGGCCCGGGAGGTGGAACCTGGAAGGGATTTGCACAACTCAGATTCCAAATAAATGGAACATTAAGTCTTCCTAGCCAGGAAAGGGTTTCCCGTATCTTCTTCCCAGAGCGGCATATAAAGAGTAAAAACACGATGCCTGTGTTAATAGGGAAAAGTCAGAGGTGAGCCAGACAAAAAGCTTTGCAGTTCAGCCTGGCAGGGACAAATCGTGTTCAAAAAGGATTTTTCATTTCCAGTTAGAAATAAAATGGAGTCTTCTGTGTTGCACATTGGGTATTTAAAAGAGAGATCCCGGCCAAAACCATGATATCAGTTCAGCAGAGGCAAGAGATTGGTCAGCAGTAGCTAGAAAACAAATTCCTTGTTTGTTTTGTTTACTTTTGTAGAGCCCAACCAGTTAAAACTGGGGGTGGGAAGGACTGCCTTTCCTTCCCTGATTCTGTAGAGATTCAAGACTAAAGGACTGAAATCTGTCTGCTGCTGGTATAAAAGAAAACCTAGACTTGAGGAAAATACGTTTCTAGCTCAGTAGATGGGAGGGACACACAGACTCTGTACTGTACAGCTTACACCAGAGGCAGGAAAGGTCTTGGAGGTGCCCTGGATAATGATGCACCAGCTCAGCACAAGCAGATTAGTTCTCCTTATGGGACAGATTTTGTGTTGATGTCACTGGTGGCAGCTTGTTACCTGGCACCACAGCTACTCCATGGACGGGCAGCCCGGAGCTACACAGCTCCAATTACATTTTGCTCCCACAGCAGTGGCTGATTTTGAGTCTCATTTACAGCCAAGACCCTGTGCAACCACCCTGTTCAGCTGTGAGGATGTTGTACTCGCATTTTCCAGGTAAACCTGCAGGAAGGGCAACTGGCAGGAGGTGCAGAGTCTTGCTCACCTCAATGGAGCGTTCCTTTTCAGGCTGCCCACCTGTTTTTCTGGCATTACTCCTTCAACTGAGGATCCTTTTGTTCACAGCAGAAAACATGAAGCCCACAGGCACGTTCCTCAGGAATAAAGTATCTTCTTTTCTTTTTACAATAACCTAAGGAAATGAGTGTAGAGATCCAGTGTCTACTACTTGCAGCAAGAAATGTCTCTCACCTCTGCTACAGCTTTAGTGTTGTTATTTATAATTTAGTGTATTTTGAATTCTCCCTGGAACGGGCTGTTTCTTATCTGTTCTCTCCCTCACTTTCTGAAGGCATCCAACTATAGGAAACCTGGCTTAGGTACAGCCCAGAGGAAGAAAAGTGGCTTGAAGCCTGAACTCACAGAAGAGCAAAAGCAGGAGATCAGAGAAGCTTTTGATTTGTTTGACACTGATGGATCTGGAAGCATCGACATAAAAGAACTGAAGGTTTTCAAACTTTTTTTTTGCCCCTTGGATGAAAATACCTTTGATCTCAAAATTGTAGCTGCTTTTTTTTTGTTTGTCCAGCCCTATTTTAAAATAGTTTTGGAGTCCAGAAGGAGAGTAATGGCTTGCTGTCATGACTGAATTTGGAGTGCACTCTGCATGTAATGCTTTACAGCAGAAAGGCTTCTCTCCTGTGTGGATATTTAGGTCTGATAGCCTTGAATACCTGAGCATTAGAGGAACTAAACAGTTCCTCTGTTCAGGTACATGCAGTGCATGTTTCAGTTTTCATGACTAAGATGGTTGTTTCTGGGAAGTGGACTTTGGTTGTTCTGGGATGAATGTCAGAATATCAAATACTTTCTTCACCTCAGAAATAAACACAGGCTTTGCACACATGCAGGAAAGCTGCAACAATATTTCCATATATGTAATTCAAAAATTATCTGGGTTTTAATTTAAAAACAAAATGGGGATCTGAGTTGGATTTCAGTAACAAATCATGTAGTGTCTGTGCACTTAGATACACACAGTAGTACAAGGGGGAAGATTATTCTCAGTTCTCCTCCTGTGTGATTGTCTCATCTTTTTCCAAGCATAAACCCTTTCAATGAACTCCTTTACCTTGATTTCTCACACACACACTCTGCATGTGTAACCTGGAAGTATGAGTTACCCGTGCCTCATATTAACTATGGCTTTCCACTACACTGTATAGGAAAAACGACATCTTAAGAATTCAAGCCTACACTATTACTGTTCAGCAAGGTGAAGGAAGCTGGTAGAGGACACCAAGGTGTTTTCATGGCAGTGGTTTGTTACTACTGGACAAGGGAATGAAGCAGGCTTTAGGTGAGCTGCTTACAGCAGAGCTGTGGTGGCCTCCTAACAGGACTGGGTTTGCTTTGGGCGCAGGTCGCGATGCGGGCCTTGGGCTTTGAGCCGAAGAAGGAGGAGATTAAGAAGATGATAGCAGATATTGACAAGGAAGGAAGTGGCACCATCGACTTTGAAGATTTTCTGGCTATGATGACACAAAAAATGGTGGGAATTCTTAGCAGAAATTTTTGTGACAGCATAAAAGAAATGGTTGGTTGAAATCTTGGTTTCAGGAGACTTTGCTTAACGTATGTTTTACTCTTGGTCTAGAGTGAAAAGGATTCAAAAGAAGAAATCTTGAAAGCTTTCAGATTATTTGATGATGATGGGACAGGAAAAATTTCATTCAAAAACTTGAAAAGGGTTGCCAAGGAGCTGGGAGAAAATTTAACAGATGAAGAACTTCAGGTAAATTCTGATTTGCCAGAGCTTTTCTAACAGGCACAGACCAATCCTGTGGCTCCTGGGGACTGGGTGGAAATTTGGGCCAATATAAAAAGGGCTGAGAGATCAGAAATATGAAGAGCAGTCAGATAGGTGTGTTTCCACACGAAGTGCTTCTGATTTACTCTTGTTATAATGAGTGGAATATCTGGTGTTTAGAGTCCAGTGCCTAATCAAATGCACAATGTGTTTTGTAGGAAATGATCGATGAAGCTGATCGAGATGGAGATGGAGAAGTAAGTGAGCAAGAATTTTTGAGGATCATGAAGAAAACTAGCTTATACTAATATTTGCTGCCTTGCTGTACAGCTGGTCCAAAAGATAACCTGGAAAAGGCTTAAAAACTGGGCTTGTGCCTCCTGCATATTTTCTGCCATGTAAAGAAAGTCTGAAAGGACAGATTTATTTGGTTCATTCTCTTTTTCAATGAAGTTAATTGGGCAAGGGGGGCTGCAGTACTTAGAATTGTCAAAATGAAATACTGCAGCTGTCAAAAGGAAGGATGAACTGAGCCTGCAAGACAGGGTCTCTTCTCCTCCACCATAACAACTTCCCTGATTGCCATTTTGGATAAAAACTACTGTGTTTTACTATTTAACTAAAAGATACTTCACTTGAGATGTGAAGATTCCCACTGCTGCTGGGAAAACCACTTTGACTTTCCTTAAGGCTGCAGAGTGAAGGGACAAGCACAGTATTTTTTATTCCTTTGAAGGATTTAGGTTATCTTTTGGTATTTGTCCCCTGTTGTTTCCATGAAAGACTCTAAAATTGCATTTTTGTCTGTATTTCTGTATGAAACGCTGTTTTCTATGGCAAATTGTTTTTGGACTTAATGGAAAGCAAATGCAATTTGGTTCTTCCTTTGGAGCTGTGTGCCATCCATAGATGTTCTTGTGTTTTATGTGATCACCTGAAACCTGAATGAAACTTGAACGTAACCTGCTTGGGTGACCAAAGTTGATTGTATAACCAGGCAACACCTTGTGCCATTGTTCTTACCCCCCAGACATTACAGAGCTGCTGTTACTCCAGGATTTCAGGTACCTAAAAAGTTCAGTTCCATGGTGCACTGGAGTAAATTTTGCCTTGTGGACAGTTAGGTTGCAGAGAGGATTTGCATCTGAAGTGAGAAAGTAGCTCACCATGGACATCTGTGGAATACTGAATACATTTAGATCCATGCAATCCAAATTCATTTCACACATCACAGGTTTGGGGTTTTTTTTAGGAGTACCTTCATTTTCTTTAGTATTTCTTGCATATACTGTCAATCTGGGACTTACTGGAGAGCCACCTTTCCTTCTGAGTTAAGGTGACAGAGCAGTGACACCACAACCTGACATCGATTATGTGGCTCTGCAGGAGGGCTTATCCTTTACAGACAATCAGCTTCAAAACTTTCAAATCCTGTAAAGCTCCAGAGACCCAAGAAGTCCCCTATTAATATAGTCAGTGGCAGTAGATGTAATTTGTAGTACTGTAAGTGTTTTAAAATGTCTTAACTTTGTATAAGTGTGAAATAAAACTGTTTTGCAAGTTGTTTGCATGCTTACTCTGTATTTTTAAAATTATTTTAAAGCCTTAAATGGTTCACCAAGTACATTTTCACTTTCATTTATCTTTTCTTTCTAAGGTGCCGTAATCTGTCACATAATTCCTCTTCCACTCTGCTGATTAAAAGTTTCTAGTACTAACCACATATATTCAGAAAGGGAAATTTGAAGTTCTAGTTGATGGTGGGGAATCCCAGAGCCTATGAGAGTGACTGTAATTTTTTTTTATGCTGCCACAGGAAGAGATTGACGACTGTGGTTTACCTATGATGCATGTCACTTCTCTCTTCCTGTTCTAATCCCATTAGCTGACCTGAAGGTAGGAAAAAGCCACACAATCATACCTGCCATGTGTACTACAGTGGTGAAGTGTTATTTCTGGTTTGCCCATTAATCTCTGAAGTCTGGAATGTCAAGCAGCGTCTGAATTAACACAAAACTTGCAAGTGTTAACAGAACAAGTGTCTCATGGTGCCTTAGTTTGTAGGATAGTGAGGGAAATCATCCCCTGTTCAGCCTGGGCAGCTCTGAGGCCAGGGGAGGCATCTGGCTGTGAACCTCATCCTTTGCATCCCTCTTCCCCTTCCTGCTGATGTGGAGAGTGGGTCCTTACCTGGCATTTGCAGATTTCCCTCAGATGGCCCAATTCAGACGCTGCATTGTGTGCACCCAGCTGAGATCCTTCCTCTGCAGCATCAGCACAGCCTGGTTTTCAGTCTGAGTGTTCATCCTAGTCAGGCACTGCACAGAAAGGAAAGTGGAACTGCAGTTTGTATGTGGCAAGCACCTAAATATCAAAGCATTGCTAAGGACAATGAGAGGTAACACTACAAAGGACTTCTAATGAAATATGTTTTGGAATGAAAAAGTACCAGGCTTCTAATAAAATATGAAATCGTTCAAGAGAAAAAAAAAGTTTGCAAGTTCTATTCCAAAATATGCCAACTCCCTGGCAATTTTATCTCCCACATGCAACTTTGAAGTGATTTACCATCTCTCAGTCCCACAGGACAGTCCCACAATCCTGCCAGTTCCACACTTCAGTGGCAAATATTCACTTGGCTTTAGGAAAAAAAGGCCCAAGGAACTGCCAAGGACTGCTGTGCTCTCACTTCATTAGGTGGGAGTTTGTTTTCAGAGCAATGAGCACAGGATCAACTAACATTACAGAAGAAAAAAAAGCTTCTTTTCAGGCTTCTTTTTCACCTATCTTGGCATTTAGGAAAGGATGGGGAAAGCCACAGAGGAAACATTTGTGTACTTTCACATGCCAAGAGTCTTACTAGCAGAGCCCAAATAGTTCCATAAACTGATGAGGCATTTAATATTAAAATATTTAAATTGGTCATTTATAGTTTTGAAGAATAACTCTCACATCCTACAAACTGCCCGGGGAAGTCACACCACATATTTGAAATATTAATTCCTTGTAAACCTCCTCAGTGAGTAAATAAATGAAATATTGCCACACTACAACTGCTTTTAAACACCCCTGGATAGCCTAAGTGAGTTTTGAGAAAGGCTTGGCCAGCAGAAAGTGCCGTGGGCCACAACTCACCATTGTCACAGTTGACACAGGGCAGTGCTGGCAGAACACTTTTTTTCCTTGCAGTGACCTCCAACAAGAACTCTGCAGTACCACACTACTCAAATCTATTCTGTCTGCTGGCTGGTACTCTTGGCAACCTGGTGCACTTTTTGCAGACATCCATTCTCCCCAAATATCAACATTAAAGCCAAATGAATACCACTGAAACTGCATCCAGGTATCATGACCAGTGGCCTTCCTGCTCGCTGAGAATTTTTTCTCCCTACTACATCTGTTTGAAAACTGTTTTCCAATAGAGGTAAAACCAAAGAAAGATGAGAAAAATACTGCCCCCAAGATGCTTCAAAACATGAGCTTTGTTTCAAAACCTAGTTACAGATGCTAACAGAAACCAGCTGCAGCTGTCTGGCACATTTTAGAGAAATCAGGCAGGGACAGCAAACAATCAGAGCCAGGGATGTTCCTCAGACACCCTTCACCACGGCAGGAGGGTGGCAAACAAACTGCTCCGTCCACAGGCTGGGATGAGCCCTGGCACTTGAGGAAAGGATCCCTCGGGGGATAATCCTGCAAAGACAGCTTCCTCTTTGTCACACATCTCAGTACAAAGGAGGAGCGGCAGACCTGAGAGCGTGGCAGCCTCGCTAGAGGGCATCCAGTTCCTGACGTGTGAGGTGAGCGAGGCTTTGATGCTTATTTGCCTCCTCTGTGGCTTTCAATGACGAGGGAAAGCAGGCTAACAAACACCATCCAGAATTATTTTCTCTGAAAGAAAGAACACAAGGCTTCTCTCACAACCCATGTGCAAAATGCTGTAATTATTAGTCAGTTGTTCAAAGCTAAACCCCCAAACCACACTTTCTGAAACTCCCACTCTGTATCAATAATTGCAGGCACGCTCTCAGGAGAGCAGAGAACTCAACTTGCCTTTCACACAGTCCCCCCGAGTGCTCTGACCACTCTGTAGTTCTTTTCTCCCTCTGGGAATACTGCTATCAAATGGAACCACTTCCAGCAGAGACACAGAGCCAGACTTGCTGCAGGATGCTTGTGGCCCTCCCTTGGGATATGGGAAAGCTGGAATTGTGGCCTTGCTTCGAGTCAAGAGGAACAAGGAGTTGAGAATTAGACCCTTGGCCCCAAGGTGAGTGTGCTGACCTTTAGGAAACTGTGCACAGGGATGTGGCATAGCCCCAATGGCCTTGTGGGGACCTACAACTATAGCTCTTGACCTCTCTGGAGTCCTGGCTGCCACTACTTACTGAACTTAAAATTGCTCAGGTTGTTTTTTGTTTTTTGGTTTTTTTTTTTTTTTTTTTTTTTGTTTGTTTTTTTTTTTGTTTGTTTTGTTTATCTGAATTAGATTTGACACAGAGAATATTAAGCAAAACTCTCAAGCCTGAGCTGCAAAGGTGCAAAATTCCCTTGCTCTTAAGGCCACTTTATTTCCTCTGAAAGCTTCTAACTGGTTCTAGTACTGACATAAGTTTCACTATGAAAAGAGTCCCTCCACATTAAATATAGCCATAAAAATAGGTTTCCATAGGCAGCAAATGCAACAGCTAACCTAATCCATTTCCAGCACTATTTTGAGCCACTCTCTACCCAAATATGTAGCTTAGTGCAAGGAAACAAACCCAGCATAATTCACATATCTATACCCAATATGCTATTGTCTGAAATTGCTTCCTACTATGGTTCCTTCTCCAATTCAACACAGAAAAACAGAGATATGCTCTCCTCGAATTTTTTTCAAACACCCAAATGAGAAGTACCATGAAAGCTCTGAACATCAAGGAAAAACTGACAGCAAACATTGCAGATCTGAATTAGAAACACTAGAAGGTATTTCAGCCAAAAATGCACATCATTTTACCAGCTTCTAAAAACATGGTATCAGATCATCTCAGTTTAAGTCTGTGTTCCCCATATTTCCTCTCTAGAGAGCTTAGGACATGACTGGCCAAAGAAATCCCCAAAAGCACAGTTTCCACACATCCTTTGAATGTTTTGTTTAAATCAGTCTATACACTGCAGTCATTGTGAGGTTGAAGAGAATTGCTGCAGAACAGCTCCTTTTGGAAGGGACATACATTTAACAAAGTTTTGGGTTTTTGTGTTTTTTTCTATCAGGTTAACTGAATTATCAGTCACGTTACTGATATTAGTTGTGGAATGACAGGTACCTTTTCCCAGACAAAAAAAAAATCCATGTCAATAAAGGTACAGTCCATCTAAAGGAGAGAACAGGCAAAACAGGTGCTAAAACTACAATTACTTTCTCTAAGCAGAAAATTACCATAGCTGGGACCAGTATTGGGTAAATATATCCCTTACAGCTCTTTTCCATCTCCCTCCTTAGCATTAGGAACCAATGCAGTGTTCAACAAAATGGCCGACAGGTTTGAATATTATTTTTGTTTGTTCTCCAAAATATAGAAACATTTCTTGTCAAACCCTGATAAACTGGGTCACTGTCTGGATGGACTAAATGCTTAGGATCATTCTGCAGAAAACAACTCTATTATTGCTAAAAACATTAAAAATAGCGATATTACAAATCCAAGAGAAAATATGAGTTGAAAACGCTTATGTATCGCAATTAAAGAGGCTTTTCCCAGAAACGAAACAACTTTTAGAAGGCATCTGGGAAGAAACAGGTACTTTTGTTCTTCCTAGTACCAAAACAAGATGCAATAGAAGTATTAAACAGGATATTATTTATTGCTCGGGGATTTTTGCGCAGAGATTCGGAATTCTCCTGACTGTCAGATGCCCTGCAATCCCAAGTCTAGGATGGTGCAGTCCTGACCCCTTCCTGCTAAGGGCTCAACATCATCTATTCCCATTGCCTGAGGCAGGACTGAGGGGTGCCTTTGCTTCTGCAAAACTGGGCCTTAGACAATGGAGGCATTAGGTATGGGCTTCCTATTTCCTGCGGTGGATTTGTGTGGGTGGCCTTGTTACCAGAAATCCATACTCCTACACAGCAACTTCTGACTGTGTTTCTGCAGAAATGACTATGATGAAAGGAATGAAATATTTTTAAAATAAAAATCATGTGTTTGTTTCTCCAAACCAGTTGGGGTATCTCCTGCTGGCCAGATTAATTTCTTTGCCTCTCATGTGGTAAAATGAAGAGCGGGGTGGAAAACAAAAGGGTTGAGGTTTGCAAGGGCTCCGTGGCTTGGGCTGCTGCGCAGATGGAGAGGGGAGAGCCTGTCTGGAGTGTCCTCTGCCCATCGGCGGCAGCTGAGTCACTGGCCCAGCCTGCAGAGCTTCTTGCTGCTGCATTTCGCAGCCAGGAAAATCCCACATCCTCCCAGTGGGTGTAGGAAACGCAGCTACAGCCTCTGGATGCGTCGTCTCGGCAAACAAAGGGGAGATTGTGGTGCGGGCGGTGGCTGTGGGCTCCGGGCCAGCGTGCCAGGACCTTGCCCAGGGCATCCCAGGGAGCCCGGGCCAGCACTGCTTGCCCCAGCCCCGCAAGGTGTGTGACCACTCGACCTCCCTGCACGGGGAGCTGCCAGGGCCACCAGGAAGCAGCCTCTCCTGTCCCACCTCATCCCGTCTCCCTGCTTTTTGGCGAGGAGCAGGTCACACCTTGCCCTTCCAGCTCACTCCCAGCCATATTCCGTGATTGCAGAGGTGGGTGCAATCAGCCAGGGCAGCTTCAATCTCTGCATTTTCCAGTACTGGCTGACTACTGCCAACGCTGCTTCACACGATGGCTCTGCAAGCCAGGCTGGGAGAGCAACCCAAGACATTGCTCACAGATCCATCTTGTGTCCTTCCACGTGTTCCTTGCCAAGCTCCTGTTGAGGGTGGTGTTATTCTGAGAAGAACGCAAGCATCCTGGGTCAGGCAGCCAACGCCTGGCTCTCCAGGCTAAGGTCGAATATTGCTCTTGGGAAAGGAAACACAGGAAGAGATTGGCATGGGTTTGCCCAGCTGGCTGGGCAACTGCTCCAGACAAAAGCTCTTTTGAGAAGTTGCTGCTGTAAACTGGACAAGAAGAGACCTGACATCCCTAAATACGTGCTTATACGCTGAGGTGGCAACCGGAGAGCTCTGCTGGCACTGGGAAAGGTTGCCTTAGGAAAGCAATCAGACAGCCTCAGTCAACCCGAAGCAGTACAAACCTTCCCACCCCAAGTCTCCAATGGCTTGTAAGCCCCTTGGATCAGAACAGGCATCAGTGCCCCAGCCAATCCCACAGCCCTAACGCAATCCTTCGCCAGTGCCACGCTTCCTTGGAGGCTTCTCCGTCTCCTCCTTGTGCCTCCTTAGCAAAGCTGATGCCTCTGTGCCTTCTGTTTAGCCACCTGAACTTCTCCCAGGAAGGTTAAGCAGGAAGACCATGCAGAAAATAAAGGAGAGAGAACTTGTCCTGACATCCATTCCTTCTCAGATTTGTTCCATGCTCATATGGACCGAACAGGAAAGCACAGACAGGAGAAAACAGCTGCGTGTCAAGGGAGAAACAAACCAGCCCTTCCTAGCTCTGTCTCCATGCATTCCTTTACTAGACCAAGTGCTTTTGGCCCAGCCTGATGGGCAGACCAGAGCCTGCCTTTCTAATCTATGCCAACAAGGGAGTAACGAGGCCCCACAAATACTTTACCATGAGTGGGTCACCACTCGGATGTTTCAACACCCCCAACATTTCTTGTGGGGAGGTGTCGTAGGGGTTGGCTCCACCATGGGCCCGGTTACACCACAGGTACCCGCTTTACTGGGTTCAGCAGGTCCCTTTTCACACAAACTGTTTTATAGTGACAGTTTACAGATTTGCCACGGCATCTGGGACATTTCTAAACATCTACAGCCGCATTCTTGGGGTGAATTTCCTTCTACATGTTGGAGTTAGAATGAATTTATATTGACGAATCGCATGTGAGCTGCTGGCTCATTGTCCTGGAGTTCAAAAGTTTAAGGTGGTTTTTGAATAGCACCTGCAAATGTAAAGGTGGCAGATAAATTCCTTTTAACATACAAAATGATTTGTTTTTAAAGTAGAGCACTGATTCAAACTGAATCTAGGTATTTAATGGAAAATGGAGTCTAGAACAGTAATTTTTTGTGGCATTGTTGCCATCCTGAAACTTTCACAGTTCAAAAGGTGGCATAAGTCTTAGACAAAAAGAAATCATTTCACACTTATTTCAGCAGTTTCCATTGAGAAATTGGCTTGTTCAAGACACCGTCTCTTAAAAAACATTACATCAACTTCAGTAGATGTTATTTGATAACCCTCTGAGTTCCTAGCAATTACCACTATTTTGTATTTGCATATGAGTTGTTTTAGGGACTATCCAAGCAGAACAGTAATAGCCCCATGCCCTAGAAAGCTTTCAGCTTCAACAGAAGACAGATAATATATGAGATAGTATTGGCCAGAAATCCAAGGAATGTTAACATCTTTCTGATAGTAATTTCTTAGAAAAGCCATCTGAGCATGACTGAAATTGGGACACTTTGGAAACACCAAAAAACATGCACTGTTAAATATGTAAAAGGAGGCTGACAGAGGCTTGGAGCACAGGTCAGTGAGAGGTGGAAGGGAAGTGGGAGACAATTACAAGGCTGAGAGAACATCCCAGCTGGCCTTGGATGAACAGGCATTTCACTTGCACCTAATACAGCAGAGACATCACAGAAATTATTTAAGCAGAGAGGTAGACTTGGGAAATTAGCTTTGCTTTTCCTAGGTCTGACAGCAAGGGCATGAGTGTCCCTCTCTGCCTGAAGAAGTCCATACAGCCTCCAGCAGGGAGCTGGTAAGAAGTGTGGACAGCAGGACTGGCAAGTTCTGCATGCCCTCAGTCTAGCTCCTCTGCTGTTTTTCCAGATTGGCTTTTTAAAGACTGAAAACTGAATTCTGAAGGAGGTTTAGATGCATTTTTACCTTTACCTGAAAAATAACACCACACAGGATCATTTCAAGACACAAATGAGAGGCATACACCAGAGAGCAACGGAGGAAGCTCCTCCAAGGCTCAGAGTGAAAGTGCAAGTTCTGTATCCCAATCCCTTCCCATGGGCAGACTGGCACAAAAGTATGAAACATCTTTAAACACAGGATGTGTTGCACAATGTGATCCCAGGTGGCTGCTTGTTTTACATGACTATGGGAATAACTATGAGAGATATTTTTGGCAGATTCAATCTACTTTAACCAGCTGACTGATGTCTTTCCTCCTCCCTGCTCTGAGTTCAGATAATCTCCTCCAGCAGGGCCTCTCCAATGGAACAGGCAACACATTCCCTGCCCACCTCTGCCCAAGGACCTGTGATTCATTCAGGTGTGCACAAGCCAAAGCGCAGGGAAACGCTGTGTTGTTCTGAAACTAACAGCAGCCATACAACTTCAGGGACTGGCTTTTGATCTGGCAGCAAGCAGAGGTGCAGTACTATTCAGCTCACCCCTTGAACATCTCCAGTGACAATACACTTCCTTCTTTATTAATTTATAATGAACTGACAGCTTCTCTCACGTGCAATAAAGGGTTTGTCCTCAATTATTAAAGGAAAGGGAGAGGAAGTGGGCTTTTGGTTACAGCAGTGTTAACGACTAAGAAACGCATCTTTGTGTAATAAATTTATCAGTTGTCAAGCTTTCCATCTGACTTTTTAAACACCAGCACACAGCCTCGGTCCAGAATCTGTGCAGAGACCTTTGCAGCCCAGAGTCTGATGTTAGTAACTCAGCAGCTCCTTGGATACTCAAGTATCCAAGAGCAAACTCTTCGGGCATACAGGACAATGTGGCTTTCAGTGGTAGTTTTCCATCAATGCTCTTTATCTCCTTTCTAATTTAAGCCAGCCTCTTACAATTAAAGATGAAAAGATAGAAGCCCTTAATAATTTCTTCTTCAGCAAACTAGCCAAGGTCTGATTTATTTACATCCCATCATAGCACTTGCTATGAATTACAGCATCCATGACTTAACTGAGAGTGCAAAAGATGAGGAAAACCAGGATCCTGTTGGTACTATGCAACTTGCACAACATAGTCACAGATGGCTGCTTGTTTCCTGTGGCTGTGGAAATGCACCTGAGGGCTTATTTTTGGCAGATAATGACCTCCTTTAACCAAAGGATTTAAAGTGGTTCAGAAATGCTTTTGTACATAGAAACCCTGTGAAACAGTTCCAAGCACCTCCTCTTTGTCCCTGTCTCTCAACACCAAAATTTGCTCTGGTACAAAAGCATGGGAAGCTGAAGGAAAGCACAAGTCAGTAGTGAGAGAGTAAGGCAGAAAATAAATTTTTAAGAGCAGACTGTGCTGGTATGCACCACACCTTTGCCTGTGGCTCTGCTATGAATGAGGGCAGACAGCTTGGAGAGAAAATCCAGATACAGAACAGCTTCAAGAGCAGCAGGATCTGGTTCATTACAGAGGCATTTCTATAACAATGCTGGGTGATGTATCTGGAGGTTTTGTTTTTGCAAGTTGTGAACACACAGGTTTTTTCTACCTTCAAAGAGGCCAACTCTCATTTCAGAGCTCACAGACCTAAGAGGACTCTGATATCAGCACCATGCCTCAAGTTTTACTCTAGCTAGTTCAAAGGACCCCAAAATAAAACTCTGACAGAAATGGCAAAATTTGAACAATGTAATTAAAAATGAGGGAGAGCTGGGAGAAATTCTTGAGATTTGGGAACAGACCTTGAGAAGAGCAGGAGTGAAAAACCGTGGTATTTCAAAATTATAGTTCCCCTTTTGATAGATCTCATTATGCCACGGTTTAATACCATTGGGTTTATGTAAGAAAATACCATTTCACTTTTGGATAAAACTGGAATCTAAAGCAAATTTCTCTGAAGCCAGGAGAGGCACAATTAATTAATCTCCTGTCTTCAGAGTCCACAGCTCTCTGGAGGCACAGAAAATTGCCAGGGAAGGGCAGTACACTTGCAAAGCCCAACTCTCAGAATTAAAAGAGCAGCAGCTGTATTCACTCGTTCAACCTTAATCCAGCACATTGCCAAGTTCCATTATTAGCCTTTAATTGCATGACCTTGCAGATTTTCCCATAGGATTCTTCCTATTGACAGAAAAAGCACTCAATTTATTGATCTTTCCCCTTGTTTGCATTATTTTGTGCACCAGGTAAATCCAGCATAAGTACTTGTAAAAAAAAAATCCACATTTTTTAATGTGGTGTACTCATCCAAATCCCCTCGTTCCTTACAAACACCTTTACTTTCAGACAGCTGATATGCAATATTGCACTGTTTCCCTATTTTACTCACAAAAAGAAGTCCAGAAAGTACAGGAAAGTTACTGGAAGTGCAGATCAACAATAGTGATTATCACTCTGCTGCCTGACAAAAAAGCTTTGGCCAGTGTGAGCTGCAAACAAAGTGCTGGGCATTGGTAACAGCAGCATCTCAACCTGTGCTGGCTGCAATCCACACCCCCAAAAAAGCCTCTTCTACCCCTCAAAAGCAAACCCCCTTAACTCTTTTGTTTAGAATAATTCACTCCAAAGCAGACATAAGGATTTTAGAAAAATTATTCCCTGAGGATGATGCCAGGTTTTCTCAGCAGGTCTTTGACTATTAACTCCTTTTCACTGGACATGACATATGTCCTCAGCTGCACATTTTCCATTTAATGCAAATTTTGGGAATTTTGAAGCCAAATATTGTAAATTTGAATCTAAAGGAATCAAGCACAGTCTATTTAAGCATTAAAGTATCTGACCTGTAGTGGAGACTTCAGAGTTTATATCTTGTTGTACTGATATCCTCTATTTTATATATATATATATAACCTTTTCCAGTGTCATATCATGCCTTTAAGCAATCTTTGCCTTGAAAAAGTATGTATCTTCTGATTCCTGCAAAATTTCATTCCAGTAACATGTGCTTATGACCTGTTTATGTTTTTCATCTTAAGCAGACCTTAAAAACTGCGTTGCAAATGCCAGTACTACCTTAATGCATTGCTCTTTTCTTTCTAATTTAGTTGCCTTGGCAAAGGTTATATGTGGTCGATCAGATACATAGTAAACAAATGCTACTGTGAATCTCAGTTCAATTCTGAGTAAGAGAAGCCCCCACAAGCCAACAGATGTATTTAATACACAGGCACAACCAGCAGATAAGCTGATTTTTAATTTTTTTTTATTTTAAGAAGCCTCTTTGCAGACCTGTTGGCTTCCTATACCAAAGAAATGAGGAACTGCAAAGGAGGGCTTTTGTCTTGAAGCCATTGACAGAGGTAAATGGTTTAATAATTTTTTTTTCCATTGCACAGCTCTCATTTCAGTACTAGCATTTGCAATTTTATGGATCAGTAATTTGGAGGGAGAATGCATACTAAAAGGGTAAGACTACAGGATAGTGTCTCTTTAGTTTGGGGAAGACTTTAGCTCTTGCTGAAGCTGATGTTCCTGCTCTGCATTTCTAAGGGTGGAATCTGGAACTGCTGAAGAGCAGATTTTTCTGAATAACTCCATGTGCAGACAGGTGTATTCTGGATTAAGTCTGATGGGTCCCCATATAGTTTATCCATTTTTATTCTTTCTTGTGTAGGGTACCAAAAAATGAGAAAGAAGATCTTGCACTGGTGATTACTTCTTTTAAATACTGAATTTCTTGGATGTATAGGGAGATTTTGCCTAGCATGGCAATTCTTTTTGCATATTTCTGACAGAAAAAGTAGTTAATCGTCTCCTGTAACTCTTCTTTTTCCCTAATATAACTTTTTCCAGACTAAATATTAGACAGTGCTCTGCTTCTCACATGCTCTTTCAGGAAACCATTTTCCCCTTCATTATTCAATCAGAAAAGCATGATGTTTGGCAAACTGCGAGGTTGTGCCTAGAGATGGAAATCCAAATTAAGGACACCTTCCTTAGTCAACTTAGACCAACACTTCAACATATGGATTGAGTTCCATAGCATCCACCTACAACCAGTAATTTCAAGGATACTACTCCTTCTGGGAAGAGCTATACTTTCTGCTCTTGGTTTACCTCTGGAAAAATAAGTACTCTCACCTGGAGCTAACTCGAAGTGAAATCCTAGTGGAGATTAGGCAGGCTCTAGTTATTTCTGTAAGCTAGAATTAGAGTCTTTGGGGTGTTGTATTCATACTAACAATAACAAAATCGAATGTTGTATGGTATTTCCATACTTCTCAACTATTAATTAATATCAATCTGCTGCCAGGCTTTGTGCAACATGAAACAGTAGAAATACACAGCCCAAAGCCCTCTGATGCCCTTAGCTGCCCACACAAGCCCAAGAACAGACCCCGTCCCAAGCCTTTGCACCCTGCTGCAGCCAACAGCAGGAAACCTGCTTCGGCTCTGCTAAAGCAAAGCTCAAATAAAGCCAGACATGATTTTTTTGGCTGAAAGAAATCAGTGAAAGATGTGAGGGCAACCTCAATCCGCACTGTGGCTGTGGCCTGCAGCAGTCACTGCCATTGCTGTGGTGTGCCATGAATTCCCCCCGCTCTGCTTTCCTGCTGCACGCTCGTGCTGCGCTGGGTTTTCCGCCCCAGGAAAGCAACACGGCCGACAAAACCACCCTGGATCATCTCCAGCTGCTTTTGCTCGCTGGTTGCCACTGGGCAATTCCACGCTGCTTAGAAAGAACATCCTATGCAGTGATAGTCAAAGCAAAGGCCAACAGACACCCCAAATATTTCTGTGTCACAGAGGACTCCCTAAAGGGCAAATTCTTCCATTTCTAAAAACAAGAATTCTGCTCTGCTTGTTCTAGGTCACTTGTGGAACCACACAGATAACAGATCTCAACAAAACGTCACTAATGATAAAGTCCGGGGCTTTCAGAACATGTTTCTGAAGGCAGGCATTTTGTTTAGGTGTCTAAATGGAAGAGCCAATTTTCACCCACCATTTCCAAGGCTCACTTCTGAAAGCACTGGCCCAGATACCCCCAATACACTCGGATATTGGAAAATCAAGCAGGCTGGTCTGGGTTTTGCACCAGGGAAAGGAAAAGTGCAGTGGTTGTTGTAAACACTGATTTGCTCAGTAGGATGGGACCAGCCTCACCATCCTGTGTGCCACAGACATTGCTATTTTCTGACTGTGACCACACAGGACTGAGTCACCTAATTCATAGCTGCCAGTGCAATGCAGGCAGCTTGCAGGCTGGAAACAGCAGCCTGGATTTTATCCCAAAACATGCTCCTCTGATGCCTACTCCATGGCAGCTTTTGTCACAGCTGAACAGCTTGCAAACAACAAAGTCTAAGCACGCACAGGCAAAGGATGATTTTGCAAAATGTGGGGCTGATCTTGGCTGTACCGTGGATTCTGGGGCCTGGCACCTGAGTGGTGCTTCCCCGCAATCTCCTCTGTGGTTCAGCCATCCCCAGGGGAAAATTCAACAGTTGCTATTCCAGACAGTAAAATAATTATTTCTGGCTGAAGAAATGAAATGTCACTGAGCCGTAAGCAAAACATCATTTTGTTTTCAAAGAACACTTCAGCTCGAAGGCCACTGAGTCCATCTCTGGCCGTGCTGCGTCTCGACACACGGGGGGAAAAACACAGCCTTGTTTCCCCTTTTCTCTGTTCTCACCTGAATGACTGGATCAAGGTTAAACAACCGCAGACAGAAGGAAAAAGATCACCCAACAGGAGTGGAAATGTGAGATACGTCAAATGGCATTCTTGTTTTCTCTCGCTGTCAGGAGCGCTCGGGGGTTGTGGCCAAGCAGGCAAGAGCAGGCAGGCTGTCTGCAGAACGGGACATTTCTGACGGTGAAGTCCTATTGGGGTTTTTTTGGGACAGTTACATATAAGACACCAAAGGAATGGCTCACAGCTACTATCCCCACCTACAGTGTTTCTTTTCCTTTACACTTACGGTAACAATGTTTGGGCAACAGTTTGCTTTTTTCAGTTCCCATTTACGATTCATTGTGAAACTTGGTAAGATTGGCCATGTTATAATCTTACTCCATGGGTATGTGGATAAAGACATTTTTCTTCAAAAGATTTCTGCTGTATTCATGAACCTATCCCATTGTTTGAGTCCTTCCTTAGGGCGTATTACATAGTTGGCATTGCTCTGGCAGAAACCTTCTGCTATCCCTCTCATGTTTATTACTGTCTGTATAAAACAGTTGGTTTCTGATACTTTGTCCAACCACTCAAAACTGCAGAAATTTTCATCACTGCTACAGCAAATGACTTAGGTAGGATTTGGAGCCATGGGCAGATCTGTAAGAACAATTACTAAAGTAAACTGCACATAATGCAAACTGCAGCAACACTGTAAACGACAAAGATCAACTTACAAATTTAAGTACTCTGAAGCTTTTAGTGGAAATAATTAGTCTGAAATAAGAGTTTCTACCCTAACTCTGACCATGGGTGCAAAGTAAAGGAATTCATTTGGCTATACTACAGAACAGCTTTCCACACTGTTTCCAAACATTTTCCAAAGTAAGTGCTGCTATTTCTTTTACTTCATAAATGTAAAATTCTTATTTTACGTTATCTAGGCCTTTGATTCATGGAAATACAAATTTAAATTAACTTCACATTCACTGATGTTAAGTCACTTTATTTTATTCAATTCTGGACTTCATGGAATATCTGAGTCCTAGTCTGCTTAGTGAAACTTGACTTTCTGTGAAGGCAACCAAGTAAAAACCTCTCTTATGCCATTTCCAGTTGCAGAAATAATACCTAAGAAAACACCCTCCGACAAAGTCTTCAGGAAGAAAACATTTCCAGTAGACAGACAATATATTTTAAAGGCAACCTTGAATGAGAACCTTTGACATCTGACAGCTTTTCTCAGTACCCGTGAATACCTGCTTCTGGAAAACTCTCAGGTGGCTGAATACTGCTTTGCCAGACAAGTTTGTTCTTTGCCTGTAATTAAGGCCAAATCTACAAAATACCTGTCTATATTAGCCTCAGAAATTCAAATCTGTGAGCAAATTGGTGTTAGAATAAAAATTTACTGCTATTCATTTATGGGATCACAAAATGTAAGGCAAAAACAGTAGAAGTGACAAAAGATCGGCCTACATTTTTATATTTCACTTCATTAAAACAAGATATCTTTAAATCCCTTATTATGCTGCCTTGGTCTTTTCAGACTGAATCATTATTGCTGCTTTTGAACTCCCTGCATCTTGATTCTGACAGCAAAATCCCCAGACCACGGCATAATAGTCTTCTCTTGTGTCTGATAACATTTATTCACCACTTTTGCTGCCCTACAGAGCACTGAATATATCTAAAATATGATGAGAAGATGATGAAGGTAGCAAGCACTCACCAGCTGAGTACCTTGGTGTGCTGCTGGAGCTACCCAGCTCATTTAGGTAGGACTGAACTGAGCCAGAGTGTTCACCCCCTCAGCTATTTCATCCCAGCCAAGCACTCACCTGACCGTGCTGTACCTCTGCACTGCAAAACTGGGATATCCACAAAGCAACAAACAACATCCAATATTTTGTCTTTCCAACTTTCATTTCTCCCCCTAAGAGGTGGTTACTTACTGGTGTGACATCTTAGGATACATCAAAGGCATGAAATATATATATATTATCTTCTCTCTGTGATATATTGAGCTCGAAATTCAGTTACAGACAAGGGATTTCATTTTTCCCCACATGAATATGACTACTCTTAGAACACTAGGAAGAATATCTATTATACATTAAAAGAACTGTAAATTCCCCCCAGACAAAGCACACTAATTTAATCATGCAAAATGATTTCTAAACAAATCATATACAAACCCTGTCTACCATTTTTTGTCTTACAGTAACTGTGGTTAATAGGTACATCAAATGTGGCTCTGATAAAGTATGTAGATTGTGAAAACTCAGCTAATCATAGAATGGTTTTGGTTGGAAGGGACCTTAAAGCCCATCTAGTTCCAACACCCCTGTGATGGCCAGCAAGCCTTCCACTAGACCAGGTTGCTCAGAGCCCCATCCAACCTGATCTTGGAACACCTCCACAGATGGGGAGTCCACAACCTCTCTGGGCAACATGTTTCAGTGTCTTAGCACCCTTACAGTAAAGGATTTATTTCTAATATCCAATCTAAACCTACCCTCCCTCAGCTTAAGGCCATTCTCCTTTGTCCTATGCACTTGTGAAAAGCCCCTTTACATACTGGAAGGTGCTATAAGGTTTTCTTGGAGCCTTCCTTCTCCAAGCTGAACAATCAAAGTATCTCAGCCTGCATTCATAGGAGAGGTGTTGCAGCCCTGTGATCAACTCAGTGGCCCTCCTCTGGACTGGTTCCAGGGGCAGTTTGGCTGGCAGTCCTGGCAGAGCCTGTCACGGGAGCTGTCAGCATGTGCAGTTTATGTGCAGCTGCAGATGTCAGCACAGCGCTGCTGCTGCTGCGCCTGTGCCAGCATGGGCAGCGTGCCCTGTCAGCAGCAGTGCTTCTGGCCACACTCAGCACTGACCCCTCCTCATACTGCCCCCTCCCACCACCTGCCTGAGTATCAATTACAAGTGATTCATAAAAAGCTTTGCAGCAGTTGATTTCTACCCCAGACAGCCCTCAGCGAGAGAGCCGAGGAGCTCAGCCATTCGACCTCGTGTGCCCTTTCCTCCGTTCACAGCAGTATGTCAGCACTGCCATAAATGTCACACCTCCTGTGACAGGGCTTCATGGCATTCTCCACTGGCTTCTGTCACCCTCTTAATCACACTTCCTCCTGGAGTCACCCAGTGCTGCACTGACCTGCAGGAGCCAGGGCTGGCAGCCCAGCAGGAACCCAGCCATGGAGGGGCTCAGGAGGAGGCTTGTGCCACTTCTCTGCTCCACTGCTCTTGCCGTGGAAGCAATGCTTGCTTGCTTGCTTCACAATCTTCCTTGCAATAATTTTGAAAAAAATTATTTCCTGTTAGGGAAATGGAAAACAAAGAATATTTCGGTACCCTTTATTCAATACCGCACTTACATTTTTTATTTAAATCCAGTGCAATTTGTTGTGAGCTCGAGGAGCTTCCCTTACCCTCACAGACCAATCCCCAAAATGAACCCAGTCCCCCCAGTCCTCCAAACAGCTGCTGGGTCTCCAGAGTGCTCCTGCAGCTGATGCACACAGCTCAGCTTCCAGCAAAGCTATTCTGTGGTCTCCCTCTTGGGGGATCATTTGATAATACAAAAGTAGACACATGAACAAGGTACATTTTCACCCAGATTACAAAGCACTCAATCTGCTCACCATATGGAACTGGAATCATAGACTTCACACCCCACCAGACTTTTGGCCTGATTTGATCAAGAGGGACAGGAATTTTGGTGTAGGGAGGGGGATCACTGTCCTTTAAAGCCCCAATGTACTGCAAATAAACCAATGGCCCCCCACATCCAGGCATCAATCTTGCTTGACAAGTCACAGTCTTTGCCCAGGTCAAGGTAGAATCCAGCTTGAGGGGACTGAAAACCAGCTGGGGTAGCCCTGGCAGCCTGTGGCACCAGGCACCACTCCTGCATCCAAAGGAATGCATGACAGGCACCACTGTCCACCAGGTGTGATGCTTTCTTTTCATCCTTTTCTGTACTTTAACTACAGATTATATAATCAGTGTGCCTAATTGTACTGAACCTCACAAAGGTCTTCCCCCTGATGATATTGAGGCAAAAGCTTCCACAGCTTGTGTCACATTAAAATGCACTGCCTTCCATTAAAGTGTGCTGCATTTTGACTATACTTACTGTTATGTTTTATTATACATTTACCTAGACTTTCTATAGCCTGAAATATGCTTTCAATGCTTCATGAAAGAAGCAAAAATAACCTTCTAACTTAGCAACAAAATAATCTCCCAGAACGAATCAGTAAGACCTCCAAGCCATTTTCAAGTAAAATGATACCACATTGCCAGAATGACAAGCACAGAATTGCCTCACAGGTGATAAACCAGAACTGAATTTGAGAAACCTCATATAGACTTACTACAGTGAATCACTTTTTTTTTTGTTGTTTTTTGTTGAAGATAGGGTGATTCATCCATTGTGAAATTGTTTTCTGTTTCAATACAATACACCTTTGTTTTCTGTAACATCTTTTGAACAATATTGGAAGAGTAGAACAACAACCAAATCAGTCCCAACAGAAGAGAAAAACAAGTCGGGGGACAGGAAGAGTCATTTTCCATCTGAGATTTAGGAAGAAGTGGAGCAACAATGAGGCAGAATCTTACAAAAAAGCCTCTCTCAAGGCAAACAAAATTAATCTGTTTAAAACAAAACCGAGGTTTCTGAAGGGAGAGAGAGAAATGGTCAGTATTAAGTGAAAAAGAAGAAATTGGGAGGCATGGGCTTTACAAACAGTGAGGCCCTGGGAGCTGTTTCCTCTCCATCAAGAGAGTACAGGTCTTGTGATGTGGACAGGCTATAGCAAGTAATAAGCAGGGTAAGTCAGGTTTGGGACTGCATCTCTTACCCAAAATGAAGATGTCTGGCTTTGAAACTTCTAGCAAGAAAGCTGAAATAAAACCACAAGTTTTCTTGCTCAGACAGCCAGAGTGACTGTGGGTAGCCACGAGCTGTGACTAATGCCACAGAAATTCTTACCAGTGCTGAGACCATGCAGGTCCTGCAGCTTGCAGCAGGAGGTACATGGCAGGCACTGAAGCCACTCACTCAGGTACCTCTCACCTATAAATTTAGGAGAAAAATATTGCCTGTATGTTTAATTCTCAGAGCCTTGTGTAAATTAATGTATTTTGGTGAAGTCATGCCAGGAAAATGGTTTGCCAGCTTTTAGCATAAAGGACTCTTTAGCTCCTGGCTGCCCTCACAGGCAGTTTTGCAGCATGGAAGCAGCAACATGGGTGAGGAACAAGACACTGATCAGGTCAAGGTTTCAGGTTATTTGCTTTCCTCCTAGATAATGGTCTAACAAAATATAAACCACCCCACCCTAGTTTCAAAACACCAACATGCAGCGCTAGGGTGGGGTAACCCAAGGGCATTCCCTCACTGTTGTTTTTTAACAAAACAATATTCTTGATCTTTATTTGAGCAAGAGCAGTTGGGCACAGAAACAATGTCTATCAAACACCTCAAAGAAAATCTTCATTGCTGTCCACTCAGAGCATCAAATATTTTTGCATAAAACACAAAAAAGGGGCATGTATATGCATTTCAGAACCATTGAGATGCACCATGGTGAATGCAGCCCCTGAAATGGTCCTATACTGCTCCCTTTCCCGTGCATGGATGCTCAAGCCTCTCTCCTGCTTTACTTGGAGGGCAGCAGACTGGATTGCATGAGGGTTTGGATGACACCTGGCCTGGTGTGGATCCCCATGAGGATAAAATCCATACATCACTGGTAAGTTAACCATCATTCACAAAAAAAAAAAGAAATCAAGTATTTGTCTTTAATTTGTTCACTTTTCTGCTCATGGCTTCATTGAGCTGACATTTAATACAAAGAGTGAACAGTCATAAGCTTAACACAGTCACCACTGAAAAGACACTTTCCCTTACCCCCCCCTCCTTCCCACATTTTAATGCACATTTTAGCACAGCTTGAACCAAAGCAAAGTGAAATAAAGTAGTGCAGTGTCTCAAGGTGTCCTTTAATGAGGGCAGACTTGTCTGTGTGTGTTGTGAGACAGCAGTCCCAGGCTTCCTTTCAAAGACCTTGAGGAAATCTTGATCTGGCACTTCTGTCAGCAGTAGCTGATTTTGTTCACCATGATCTATAGCTCCTGCTGACAACTCTGCCATGCACTGTGCACCACTAGCACCTTGAGCTCTCAGGGGTGGGGGATCAAGGGCAGCTTCCCTGTGTGCCACCTATTTTTTTTTTCTAAAAGGAAACTAAGCTTTATCCTGTATTGCTGTACAGTCTATAAAGCAGTTAAAAAAATTAATATAAAATATTTTAAATTTACTTAGATTTCTCAAGCAAATAAAGTGCTTTGACATGCACAAGGCTGCTTGTCATGGAAAGGACATTTCCAGATAGGAAACCTACTCATTACCTTGTGCAAGCTAAGTTAGAGAATGGCAACCTCCTGGTGACTTCTCTTGGCTCCTAAGTAAATCCACCCAACCCTTCCCCTGAGCCCCACATCTCCCTAAATCTCTGCCTTGACAGGAAGGGCTATGGATGTATTTTATCTTTAGTAAAAAGACTGCATGGATTTTGAACCGAAAGCCCTCAAGGCACTGAAAAATTTACAAATATGACCGTTTGTTTTTGAGTTACTTCCTACTGTATCCTCTTGATGAAATGAAGGCTGTACGCCTTCATAATTTTCCATTTAGACAGAATTCCACCAGTTTAATCAAAGTGAAACATTAGGTACTGTTATGGTCCTTGTAGCTTCAGATTTCCTTCCTGATAACCCACATACTATCCGTTAACCCATTGCATCATTCACAAGAATAAACAGCCTGGGCTCTGCATACAGGAAGCCAAAAAAAAAAAGGAAATAGAAAATATTAGTTTTCATATATGTATTTTCACCTCTGCACAGTTCAGACTGACATATTTTCATACATCAAGGTTGTCCTTCAGATGAGCCTGTTAAGTTCCTATGGAGACAAAATGCATTTCCTATTTTTAAGCTTGAGCTTTTTCATTTAAACCACCATCACCTCACTCTCACTGAACTAAAGGATGGAACTGATGGTTAATAAGGGTAGCAAAAGTCAGACTTACTTCCCATCCTCTGCTGTCATCCCTAGTGCAATATTAAGGGTTGGGTGCTTGTGTAATGCCAAAGATCAGCACCTCAGACACAAGTGCTCAGATATGTACACAATGGAAGGGGCAAGAGACAATATACCCATTCACTTGGGGACACAGACTACAAAATCCAGATATTTTACTTCTAATAAGGTAAGGAGGTCTTTCCTCAGTCTCAGTAAAAGACAAATGTTTAATACTGCTCTGCAGAGGTGGAAACCCTTCCAGACTTAGCTTAGCTCCTCATGTCAGGCACAGAACCACAGAACCAAACACCTCCCTCTTTCTAGGCACACGATGGGACAAGGACTCACTGAACTCCTTCCCAACAGAAGATGCAAATAATTATTGATGAGCAACAGATTAGCAATCAGAAATTGTAGACTTTGTCTGTGCCAGAAGAGAATGGATGTGATTTAGTGTAACTAGAGGATCCATAATCAAACCAGTTTTATCACTGTGGGTGTCCCAGTTCCAGCAAGGATGGAATTCACTTTCTTCACAGCAGTGCCTGTGATGCTGTAGTTCGGATCTGTAACTAAAATACAAACACACCAGTGCTTTATCTGTGGCTGAACAGTGCTTGCACAGCACCAAGGCTCTCTCTAGAAGGCATTTTGTTGCACACTTCGTTTTGTTCATAGAATTAAAGACTCATTTTTCAGTCTAATAAAACTTTAGTGGATTGCAATGATGTTACTTGGTCCCTAACTTATCTCAGGGGCTGCTTATGAAACCTGATTTTTGCTGAAGTTACTGCAATAAAATACTGTAACCAATAGGTTTGTTCTGAAATTGTTTTAAAGATTACCTGTCAATAAACCAGTACAGGCAGATTATTTCTGGGGGCATTTTGGTGGATGTAGAATTCCTTGACATATAT
This sequence comes from Climacteris rufus, assembly GCA_013398175.1. Taxonomy (NCBI): domain Eukaryota; kingdom Metazoa; phylum Chordata; class Aves; order Passeriformes; family Climacteridae; genus Climacteris; species Climacteris rufus. The sequence continues at coordinate 650,805 of VZRZ01003508.1, read as the reverse complement.
TGGTCAGCAAGCTGAACACTGAAGCTGCTGGAAAGGTCAGGAATGGAAGTGCTGTTCCTGTGGTGGTGTTTGTAGGCTGAGCACTGCTCCAGAACACATCCAGCCTGGCTTCCTGAGGCCCTCTGTGTACATGCACTTGTTTGACCTCAGTCCCATGGAAATCATTAGCTTTTCTCCTGAGAAAGCCCCAGAGGATCTCATGTTCCCCAAATGTGAAGTTCCTCTGTGCAGCAGGTATTTTTTCCTCTGCTTTCTGTGCCACCTCAGGAAATAAGCACTTGTCCTTTGAACACCTCCCCCTTTTCCGACAAAACAGTTTTCCTTAGCTCTGAGATACTTTGTCAGTCTCACACCATGCTAAGTGGAAACACTGTCCTCTGCAACCAAAACCACAACACACAGACAATGAGATATTGTCTCTCCACAGCACTGGACAGGAGATATTTTTTAAAGCTGCTATTGCATTGTTTTTTCACTGTAACCCTGGTGTAAGTTGGCTGCATAAGGAGAGGAGAGAAAGTGAAGCAGAAAGTGAAGCAAGAAAGTGAAGCAGCAGCTGAACTCATAGGTGGAGGGAGCTTTCATCTGTCTCTCAGCAGAATATCTATATTATTATTTTCTGGGGACAAGTGTGCTTAGTGTTGCTGACACTATTCATAAGTCCACTAGAGAGCAGCTATGCCTCACATTCAGCGAGCTTCTGTTTTAATTAGCTGCTCTGACACTTACTGCACTTCACTCAGATGAGTAATCAGCTTTGGAAAGCTTTCTCAGTACTACACTGAGAGGCAATGGAGGTGTGGATTCAGCTGCTCTGATTCATACCTGAGTACGTGAATGCTCACTCTTGGCACCAGCTGCTCTGCTTCGTGCACAGTGTCATTCTTCAACAAATCTTAGCTCACACTAGGAGAAATGAAAATTAACCCCCTGAAGGTGCAAGCTCCCTTGAATCCCTTCAGTAAGGAATTTTCTGGTTTTTTGGAAGAAGTCCAGAGTAAGAGGCAGGCAAAGGGAGTGTCTTTCCAGTCAATGGATAAAATGGGAACAGAAAAATAGCTAAAATAAAAAATAGCTAAATATTTACCCCATTTTCACTAGGTGCAAAAAAGTGCTGTGTAGGTCTAAAGAACCAATAAGGCACAGCAATCCACATCAACCCATATTAGGGGAAAAGCCCATTTTCCACTAACTTACAGAAGACTTTCAGTAACATTGAAGAATCATTTACACTATTGAGAAGACAAAGTATTGTATTAAATACAATTTTATAGAGAGTAGACAATTTAATGTATAAAATACTGGCTTCTCCTGACCACCCTCTTAGCGTTAATAAAAAGGTTGAAGTTGTCTTTCATTAAACATCAAGGAGCAGCATAAATATAAGGATACAGTTTAAATTCTGAAAGTGTCACTATTTATCTTTCTGTCAGAGAAAAAGATACAGGAAACTACTACCTGTCCAAACAGCTGGCAAATCCAGATTCCCTAGCCTGGTGTGGTAAATTAATGAAAATTAATGAATAAAGAAGCAGACAAAAATTATTAAGGCAGAAGGACATCACCTTGTCTCCAGTCCCCAGACCCAAGCAGACACATGTTGGCTGGCTCTTCCCTGAGCTGCACAAGCCTCCCACAGATTTTCCACAGCTTCTCATGGTCATTCCTACTTGGTCACCCAGTGCATCTGAGGGAGGACAAACAGGAGGAGCACGTGCACAGCAGGGCAGTGCCAGGGAAGCAGTGCCAGTGGCCATGGCAGTGGTGCCAGGCTTACAGCACAGGAAATAATTTGGGCTAAGGGGCCCACACTTCTCCCCAGTGCACAGCTTCCTGACTGCAATTCCCAGGAATCCTTCAAGTCCCAACAAGTTCTTTAACCTGCATTATCCCTGACCCTTGTGAACTGCCTCAAAGTGCCTGGGCAGTTCTACTTTGGCACACTGGTTTACTGACCTTCCTTTTTTATGTCAGATCACTTAACACTCCTGCATCAAGTAGGAAGGACAAGGACCAACTTCAGGCTTTTTAAGCCAAAGGTCAGGTTTTACTTATGTCCTTTCACAGTTACTTCTTTGTCCTCCATTTCCTGGAATACTGGTTGCTGACTGTATATAACCCTGGCACTGATTCTTACCTGTGAAACAAAAAAGAAAAAAATCAGAGCATGTATACTGAATTATAAAGATCTAAGCAAGCACAGAGAATTACTATAAACATTAGACTGATCATTTGAAACGGGGAGAGCATCTGATTTTTTCATCTGCCAGAAACCACATGAATTGACACAAAACACACTGCAACTATTGAGATGGTCAAGAAAAGAAAGCTCTCTTCAGGTTGGACATTCTGCACCAAACAATGAAGAAATGTTTCTTTCCCAGCTTTTAGAACTATTTCAAATAAAACAAAACTTCATAATGAAATATCATTAATGGAAAACCGAAATGCTCATATGAAAGTGTCAGCGTAGAACATTTTTATATTTCTAGTTATTTATTAGCTTTGACAGAAATTGGCCAAACTCAGTAAAATCAATCAGGATATGATGAACAGAGCTTAAAAGGAATGTCTGTGCACTGAACTAGGTCTAGCAATAAAGGAGAAAACAAGGCAGCTCAGACAACGAGTAAGGAGGGTTTCCATGGCACGTGATTATATCAGAGGGTAAAACTGTTTAATCTCTGCTCAATTTAAAAGCAATTTAAAGTGAAGTGAATGGTGACATTTCTCTCAGTGTGGCCAAATCAGTTGTGCAGAGGGCAATGGCAAGGGAAGAGATAAGAAAACAGTCTACAAGGTCTATTGTTTCTCTGCCAAACTGTGCATTTTTCACAGCACCTTTGAAAACAATGTTCTTTAACCTTTCCCTGCAGATCTGCCACAAACAGTGATTTGAAAGCACATCAGCCTCCTTTGATCTCCGGGTATTGTTTTGGAAATTACATCTTTGTCTCCTTTCTTCTTCAGGCCGTTTCTGAGATTCTCGTGAGTTTTCCTGTTCTCAGGTTTAATGTTTCCATTTCCCTTCACGTTTTTGCCCTTTGTGCAGCAGTATCAAGTAGAATTATTTTGCAACCCTTCGAGTGCTATCAGCATCTCTTCAGCTGGGCAACACTGGGGTTCAAATCTGCAGAAGGGGAGATTTAAGGGATTTAGGGCAACTATCCTGGGAAGCTTAGCTACCAAGTAAAAGAGGCATTGACAGAGTTGTCCCATGGGTTGAATAACAAAGTAGTTGTGCAATCCTTATGATAATCAGAAGAGGAGGATCCAGGAGTGGAATCTCAGCTATACAGGAAGGAATCCTATGATGTTGCTTCTGGGTAAAGTCTGGGTGCTTCAAAATAAAAGATAAGCCTTGGTTATCTGCCTATCTGCATATCTTGCAGTGATTATGGGAAAAATGTGATTTTTAAAACCGTCCATCATTCTGGACTAGCATCTTCAGTGCCTCCTTCTTTGGTTTCCCACAAGTTTGTTCAGAGAAACAGCACTGTCTGCTCAAGGAATGGGTATCAATTGTAAAGTCTGCAAGAAGCTCATAAAGAACAGGCAAGAAAAATGTCCTTGTCCAGAAGCATAATTTTAGAGACCAGTTTCACTATTTTCTTGTATATTCATCTACAGATGCAGTCATCACATTTACTGGCTCAGGTTTCTGAAAAGAAAACACATGCAGGACAAGACACCTTAATTTTCCAGTTAAAGGTACAACGTTAGAGTAAAACTTCTGATTTTATTTTTTCCTTAAAAAGGAACAACTCTTCTGGGAGGCCCAATGAGATGGTAACAAGGAATTAAAAATCTATGGTCTTCTATTGATGTTTCAATATGGAAATTACTGAAAATTATTAAGATGAACCTTGCAGTCATCCCTCTGAAATAACTAAGTGGGTGGTCACACTTTCAATCTTTATTCACACAGAAGTTTTTGACTAATGTTTTCAGACAGATTTTTGTACTCCCACAAACACACTGAGTAGTTATTTTCACACAAATAGTAATTTCATTTCTATTTCAACAAGAAACTTTGTTTTATACCTTAAATCTCACTAGGTTTTTTTCCCCTTTTTTTCTATTCAGAGGTTTTTGCTCATTTTTAATACATTCCCATAGGTTCACTTACAGGGAATGGTGTACCTACTTCTGGGAACTTGCCTGGCAGAGGCAAAACTGTTGTTGGTGAAAACTCAAGGTCTGGGCAGTCACTGGAGTCAGTGCTCCTGTAGTGAAAGGAAGGGGATTTATCAATATTAGAGGCTCAGGTGCCCTGTATTGCTACAGCTCAGCTTTCTGGGAAGTTACAGGATGGGAGACATTCACCAGAGGAGAAGGGAGGAGGGCAAGGGAAGGAATAAAGGCTAATACAGGTGAGTCCATGGCTCTCCTGGCTCCAGTTATGTGATGTGCCTTACCTGGATGTGCCTCCATCACAGCTACATAACATAGCAAAGCCAAGAGACTTATTCTCCCCTCCTTTGAAATCCAGCTGTGCATGCCTGCCAAATGCCCTGCACCAATATTAGCATGTTCCACAGTTATGGTGCTGCTGGTTTGACATCTGGATGGTCTGGATGATCTTGGAGGTCTCTTCCAACCTTGATGGTTCTGTGAATCGATTCATTGAATGTAGCTTGGAACTCAACTGCAGAAGAAAAAGCACACAATTGATCTGATGTTCAATTATGTTTTGCTGTGATTGCTACTGTTTCTGCTGCAGTTGCCTCTCTGTCGTATCTTTAGATTCTTTAGTCTTGGATTTATCTTACATGTAAACTTATTTGTTTAGACCACCTGAAAGACCATAGATACTGCTGGTTACCTTAAATGGCACCAGTACCACGGTTTACTCTAAATTATCTTACTTAGCTCTTTGGGTTTTTTAAAATCAAATTCTCAGGTGCAAGATTTTTATTTTTCAATGCCTCTGTCATTTCCCACAGTTACTTACTCTGTTTGTCTCCACACTTGAGAAATGCTTTCCTCTCACATCTGGCTCTCTCTATTTAATTCTAATTTCCTCCCTAGACCTTAATCATAACCAAGAATATCTTGATTTGTCTTGCTTTTTGAGGTCAAAACATGCTCACAGTGCATCTTAAAACATTTCCATTACCGTTTCCACTGAATGCAAGGAAAATATGTTGACTTCATTAAAAAAAAAAGAATAAAATTGAACCAGAGATAATTTTCATAAATTAGATGTACAGATTTCACAGCTCAGAAACAAGGATGTCGAACGTGTCCAGCCTATACAGCCTCCTACACCGAAACCACAAGGTTTCAACGACAAGTCACTGAAACCACAGCATTCAGCTTTTTATCCAAGACTACCTCTACCAAATGGGTGCTGCTGCCTTGGTGTGATGACTGATCACACAGTAGTTTTTCCAAGGTTCGCTTAAGGTGCTGACCTGTGAAGAGAAATGAAACTCACTATGCAAACAACTGTGCTGTATAGCTTCTCAAATCTGTATGTGTGTGCATATAGCAGATATATCTGCATGCACAGGCACACACATTTGTATGTTATATATGGCTAGTTAGAGATTAAGTCAGAAACAGAGACATCTGGGGAAAAAAGTCATACAGAAAAGCTGTTTTTACAAAGATACTAGATTAAAGTTTTACCATTGTAAGGACAGCATGAGCTATCTCCTCAGCATTTCTTAACCTGCTGTAAACAATTAAATAGCAGATCTATTTATGAAGTACAAAGTCATAATAATGTGCATTACATTCACAGAGCAGTTTCTGTATGAGACTCAGAACAGTTAGTATTCCTATTTAAGAGAATTCTAGACAGGTATAGCTACTTCTGCATCACAGACTTTATTGATATAACTGCCTGAATAGTAGCAACAAATCCTGCTTGAGCGATACCATCGTACCTGCAAGCGTCTTAAATGTAGACCAGGGTGCAGAGTTAAGATTCCCCTAAATACTCTTCCATAAAATGATTGTGCCAGAAAGTGCACTTCAGCCACTGCTGAAGGGATGAATGCTGTCTGCAATTGCTGTTCCTGGAATGATGCTGCTGAGTGATAGCCACTGACCCCCTCAGCCCCGCGTGCTAAGGAGGTACTTTTTGCGTAAGCGATCACAGTTTTGTTCAGTAGTGGAGAAGAGGAGTTTCTGACTTCTGGCAACTCATTTCTATTTGCAAATCTGTCAGTTGTGATAAGGAGAAAGTAGTGTTGATAGTGACATGATTGCAATCAAAATGAAGCCAAACAAACAAGCTCAGGGCCTGTGCAAGAGGGATTTCGCCTTAACAACCCAAGGTCCTGTAACAGAGGCTCCTCAGGTTGCAAGGAACTGTGACACAGAGCAGCAGTGACCTGAAGGAGAAGGTTCTTTAAATGGCTTTGCTGCTGAAGAAAGGACTTGCATTACTGCACCCTGGGAACTGCAGAGGTGGCTTCTGCCTCAGCCTTCCCTTTGGCTAGGCAGCGTGACACCAAAGCCTCTCCTCTGTGGTTGCAGCTGAAGTACAGCACATCTGGTGGCTGATCCAGTGCTCTGCAGCACACACTGGTGGTGCTCAGGGGGAGCTGAGGAGCTGGTGTGCAGGCAGGGACGTGGAATCACCCCAAAGGGAGGCAGACTGCATCCTCCACTGCAATCTCACACTGCTCCTCTGTCCTCACTACTTCTTGCTGTGCCAGAGGTGCTCCGGCATGGTAAGACACGACACTTTTCCTGGGAAGACACAAAAGAAAGGGAAGGAAAACAATGTGACTGAGTTTATAGAACTTGGAACCAATACTATCACTAAAAATAATTCTAATAAAAACTGTGTGTGAACAGTAAACATATAGACAAAGTAGGGTATGATCTGTAGTATTTTGGTAGTATCTCAGAACCAGAAAGTAAAATTAGTTAGAAATATGTGGTATTTAGTCATCTGCTTTTACCAAAAATAATCATAATAACATGGGGAAACCTGCATTTTATTTTGAAGATAACTTTATACAGAATGCATTAGTAAGGTATAATCAGGGCAGATTTACTGGAAGAGGGAAAAGAGGCCATAGCCCCTCACTGGCTGTGCCTTGCATTTTGCTCTAAACCAGGTAAGAGGGGAACAACTGCACTGCTGCACATCCCACACCAGCACAGGAGCCTCACCAAACCCCGAGAGTGACTTCCAAAAGAATCTGTAACATTAAGCCTTTAATTTTGTTATCAAAACACTCCAGTGTCATGGTGATCACCATGCAAGGCATGTCAGGATATAGGGAGGCCCAGCTGCCAGTGGAATAGTTACCCATGTAGTGCATTCCCACAGGCTGCAGTAGACTGTGCACCAGACACATCCATCTCGAGCCTATAATGGTTTGGAGGTTATTTGTTTTGTACCACTGATATTGTAACACAGAAGTGACTCTCTTCTGACTTCCATTCCTTCTGTTCATTAACAATAGTGAATGAAAAAAATCAAGCATTTTGCATTGTGCTGTTCTGCATCCTCCAGTCCAACACCTGTGTGTCTCTCTTTTGATTTTTCTTTCTCACCATCTGGATGAACATGACACACTGTTGGGTTTCAGCACTACCACATCCCTGCTTTTCACACAGTCAGCTTTACTGTCTCTCAGTGGAGCTGTTGGGAAATGCGTTGGAAACATTGGGGAACTGTTGGGAAACAGACAACACTTCTGTGGTAGAAAGGTTGTGCTCTGTGAGCCACCCTTCACGAGGAGACCTGCAGCTCCACACAGAGAAGGAGCACTGACTTGTCTCACTTATTGCCCCCATCTCTCCCCACCTGTGGCTTTCAGCTGAACAACTCCTTTCTGCCCTGAAATTTTTAAGAGGGCTGTGGTAGCTGAACATCCTGTCAGCTGCTGCCTTGTCTTCTGGATGTGGCTGTCCTCTGGTAGTGGAGAAAGATTATGAGCACTACTGGAGAGAAGAACGAAGCTCTCTATAAAAGCTGGAACACAGCTCAGGCACAGATCTAAGCTCTCAGTGTTACAGAGATGGAACTGTTAAGGCCTTATGCAGGAGTTTTTAGCTGAGATGTGAAAGGAACTGCATGACATGGATGACTGCAGTGGCAGAAGACCACACCTGGTGACCCAGTGAGGCTTCTTCCATCCTACACGCAGCGAAAGGTATGACCCAGGAGGTGGGAGGCTGCTCCCAGTGTTAAAGGAGACTTACGTGGATGTGCTCACAAGAGGACAGTTCTGAATACCTGGATCTGAGAAGAGTGGGTCTAAGCTTGTCTCAGGCATTGACAGGGTGTTGACAGGATGTTTTCTCAGCACAGTTTGTTATTAGTTGTTAAGGACACAGATACAGTGAACTATGTGCCTAACAAGCATCACTGGGTTGACCTAGGAGCAGGATGGGAAAGAAACTGGCTATAAGTTAACTCTGGAGAAACATTATGGAGAATGTAAATGGTTTTATATTGTTGTCTATTAACATTTTGGTGTCTGTCTTCACTTTCAGAGCTATATTTACTCTGATTTTTTCTAGCAAATACAAGTTAAGAACAGATTTTTTCCCCAGGTTTGATTTTCTCTTTTCAAAGCGAAGTTAAAAGACCAAAGAATCATGCCAATGTTTATACTTAGAAAATCAGATTGCAAGAGGTCAGAACTCACAGCCACTAAGTTGTCAGAAATATTTTAAAGACTAGTTTTCCTAAATCTGTTGTACAAGAGTCTTCTTCCTAGTCTCCCATTTTCCAGCATGACTCTCTCCCCTTGCTGTCCTGCAATCCCCCCAAATCACAGATAGTACACACAAGAAATTTCACTGACCTAAGTTATAAACATTCTTTGAAAGCAGCCCTGTACGTGACAGACTTTTTTGGCTGAGCCATAGCAATGACTAAGCCATGGGAAAAGCCTCCATTCAGCTCTGCTGTAAAGGAAAATGTGGGTGGGGGAACCAGGCTTTCGGGGTCGAAGTCATTCGGCTCTTGGGTGGCACTGTGGCAAAGAGGAAAGAGGAGGACTCAGCCTCCCGGGGCTGGGATGGGAGGTTTTTTAGATTTCCACTTTCCAGCCATCCCTGTGGGGCTGGGCTGGCGGCAGTGTGTGAGAAGGTGTCATTATTTGACTCAGCATGTTCCTAAGCCACAAGAGAGCAGTGACGTATGTAAAAAAACTTGCTGCTCGCTCTTATCTGATAAGAGGGATATCAAGGAGTTTTCTCCACTACCTAGACAATAGAGGAAGTCCTCCTTTGTCCTTGTATTTCACTTTCTCTGTCAGCATGCCTTCCTTGAAGCCATTATTGTGACCTTACAGCCTCTAACACCAAACAGAAGACCACACAGCAGTTTTAGAGATGTGATGTGCAAACACAGGATACCACAGTGTCAAATACCCATTGTTTAGCTTCCCATTTAATCCACCAACTTTAAAACTGATCTCTGATACAACTGATTTAATTTGGAGTAGCTCAGACAGAGCCATCTCACCTCCCATGATTCTGGTGGAAGCCTGTCTCTGTCCCTTCAAGCCCTGTGTTTCTGAAAACACGTGAAGAGTTACATCATTCATTAACTTCAGTTTTTAAGTGTTTCAGAGGTTGTGTGGACCAGCAAATAACCTGCAGTGATATCAGAGATACCTGCATGAAACACTGCCAACCACCACATGATGTCAGAGCTAACAGAGTCCTATTACACATCCAAGAGGAAAGTTCCAACCTATCCATCAAATGAAGATGCATAAATGGCTGACAGTGCTAGCACATCCACCTACTGTAGCTGGGCTCAAAGAAGCTTCCCAAAAGAATTCACAGTCGAAATACAATAAAAAGCAGAAGCAAATATTATCACCAGCCTGTTCCTTGACTATCAGCACTTCCAACAGTACAGTCAAAAGAGGATTGAGGATAAAACCATGTTCATCCAAGTCAACAACCTACAGAGAAGATGAATGTTCAGTTACAGTAAAGAGGAGCAGAGCCAAGTACCCTCTCTGAGTAAGAACACCACTGCCAAAAATCTCTCCATGCTCTCAGCAGCCTCAGGGTGGTGTTGGACAACAGACAAAAAGAAGTTTTTCAAAGGAATGGGTTGGAGGGGGGAAGGAGCTAAAAAGAAGTATTGGTGACCACATGGTTTCTCAAACAAAAGATGCTGTTGATTTCCATTGATGAACCTTATCCATAAATTAACAGACCTCTCCAATAAAACCTATTCAGATATTCTGTACTTCACAGTGCAGATGTGCTGACTATCTAAACTTATTTCAAGACATGTCCGTAGAAAAAAAAATTAAAAATTCATCACACTACCTTTTCTTCAAGAAATTACATTTGAGACCATGTGGTAAAAGAAAGTACTTTTTTCTTACTTCTTTCAGTTGTCATTGTCCAGGATTTCTGTTCTATTGGGTGTGACTAGCTAACCCTTTCACTATGAGAGATTCTGTGTGTGCATACATGAGACCCTGAGTGCACTTTGTGTATCTACACGTACACCTGTAAAATCTATTCCTTTAAGCTATTCATTTTCTGAAAGATGAAAAATGACTTAAGAACATAACAGCACACAGTAAACAATTGTTTGTACACAGAAAACAAACACTTGAGTATACCAGACAGAGCTCTCATCAGCTTAAATGCTCATTTTTAAATGAACAATAAACAAGTGACCCAACCTGACAGCCCAGATTCACCCACCAGACAGACAGAGGTGCATTTGATACCATGCCAGCAAATCACACAGATTGCCAGACACCAAACTGCAGTCCAAACTCCATGGAGATTTTCTAAAGCATCTCCAAAGCTATCTGGAACCTTCAGATTTCCAGAGGCAAAGATTTAATTTGAAACACACATGACCGTCTTTTAATTCACCATAGTGAAGGTGGCCAGTGACTCTAACTGCCCTTTACTAATTCCACACATGAACCTTTCAATGGTATTGATAATAATTAATTAATGATAATATGTAAGAGTCATTTAAAGTTGGGGTTTTTCCTGTCTGTGATGAAATACTAGGATGAGTGATTTTAAAATCAACTGATTCCTAGAGCTGGCAGTCTAGTAAGTCCCTAGTGCCTACACAGATTTTTACTTGGACTTCCTACATTTTTCTAGATTGCCAAGAGAATACCCAGGTCTCAGTATCCCATCTTTTTGAAGAGATTAAACTACAAAACTAAGCTCAAACCTTGCTGCTGAAGGATGTCATTGTGTTTAGCTGACACAAGCATTGGATCACTGCCACAAGTAACAGTCCCTTGGAAGTGGCCAGCATTTAGTCCTGCTCTTCCAGTATTGCTCCCACTTGGTAATGGGCGTGGTCCAGGGATTCTTCTCTCCCAGCAAACATCTCCCTGCAACTTTCACCCCCAGAGGACATGCCCTCCACGACGCTGTTAATGTATCTGCTACTGGTTCCAAGTAAATATAAAGCAAATTTCAGCCAGTTTAAATGCTAAGATGAGCTTTTACTCACAGCTCTAAGAGAAAACAAGCTGAGAATGCAAAAGTCACAGTTCATAGATGCCAGAGGGAACTAGCTAACAAACATCCCTTGGAGCCATAAAGTAAGGTAAATACATTTACATTTTGACAGAAGTCCTGTCGTATTTCTCCAGAACAGTACAAAAGAGCTGCAGATGGACTGAAGAGATTCATTGCTGTATGACACAGGAAAAAATGCAGAATCTTTGTTTAGCCAGGCCTGTCATTTCTAAGTACCAACTTTTCATTTCTTGACTCAAAGTGAAAATGGGAATTCACCCTTTTCTCTTTTTTTCCTGTCCAAAGTGCAGATGGAGCAGATTTTCTTTCACTCCATCAATCCCTGCCACCCCACGCACAAGCTCGCATACATGTCCCTAGCCAGTGGAAAAAAAGGGTTACTCATTAATCCATTCTACAAAGCTTTCCAAACTGAAATGGGTGGGTCCTTCATCTCCAGCAGGGAGCAATATATAGGTAGGTACCTGAGCACAGCTCAAACTGAAGTGTTACACTTGAACAGCACGACTTTGCTCCTGGCACATCTTAAAAGAGAACTCATCAGGATGAAGAGGATGATTATTTTCTGTATGCTTTTCTTCTGTTCCAGTATCATGCAGACTGCAGCTTCACCCAGAACAGTAAAATACAAACAGCTTCACAAGACAATTGAACAGTTAAAAACCATAGTGAAAGATAAGGTAAGGGAGATATTTGTCATAATATTGAAATTACTTTCAAGCATTATACATGGCTTAGTACATATCTTGTGAGGCACTTCACCTTCTGATGTTAAAACTTTTCTAACTTAGATTTGTTTTATTTTAGGATGCTGAATTGCTGCATACACCAGAAAACCCCATGGTGAGACTGCATTAACATTTTTTTTTCATAATTATATCAATTTGTTTTTGTACTGGTTTATTCCATTGACAAATGGGAAGTGTCTTCTTCACATCTCTGACCTGGTACTTTTAATCCAAGCTAGATTGAATAAGAATATACTTTGTAAAACTTCCTTATTTCTGGATATTTAATGGCAGTATTGTTTATATGTTGGCATCTTTATTATTTTGCTATCGTATGCGTATCATAACCCACCAACAGATTCAGAGTTGCATGTATTCCATTTACTCAAGAAACAGTGCTAAGAGTGGGGATTCATACAAGATCCAGACCAGCAGCAGTGCTTTAAGGGGATGAAGGTATTTGGAGTGGAAGTGCCTCCAGCTATCATGAGCTCCAGCATGGTTGAGCTGACTCCCTTCCCTCCACTGTAGCTGAATGCCAAGAGTGGCACTGTAAGGCCGTATCACAAAGTGCTGCCTCTCAGATGCAGGCACACTGCTGTCTCTGAGATTATTTGTGTGCAAGGGTTTTGCTATCAATGGCAAGACAAAACCTGACCTGCAAATATTCTCTTCGGATTATAACTAGCTAAAAACACAGCAACAGCTGCCTGTGAATCCCTTTTTAATACAGGTATTTATTCCATTTATTTTAGAAGATTAGGAACTTCTGATATGCAGTAAATTCTTACACCAGAGTCACAAAGTCTGTGCATTCTCAAAAGTGGCAGGATGCAGGATGTACCATTAAATTAAATGCTAATCATAGTAACAACATCTTAAAAGCTTAGAGGGTAAATGTATCCTCCTTTGGCAATCCCCCAACATGCAACAAAAGTCTAGAGTGACCTGTGGCTATCTAATATTATACTTTTGTTATCAACTGTCTTAAAATTTTGAGCCCTGACAACTACTTTGAAGCAGAAACAATTTTGATTGACATATTAAAATGATCATTATGCATTACTATGCTGTAAAGCCGCAGGCACTCTTGAAAAATTATCTACTCAGGACTGTAAACTCCCTCACAAAGCAACTACAAGAAGAAAGGAAAAAAACTCACCTCATGTCACACAGGTTTTGGTTAGCATCCTCCTAGGCTTCTCAGGGGTGAATTTCTTTACTTGCCAAAAAATATACAGAAACATGACCAAACCAGATACGTTCCTTCTCATCGCTAGAAACAACTGCAGTGCACAAACTCATTGCTGGGTTATTTTCACTAACACTCTTTCTAACTTGCGGTGTCAAAGTGAAAAGGAGGAGATTGTTAGCTGTCATTTTACTCCAGTGTTTGCCACTGCCTCTGAAACTAAGCAAATACAACTTGTGACTAATTGCTTCATCAGGTTGTTGGGGTTTTTTTCTCAAAAAAAGTCATGCTCACCTCAGGAAGGAAGATAACAGTTTGTTTGCAGCTTAGTGCTTTACTGTCTGATTCTGGGAGGTCCTTAGTGCCTCTGCTGAATACTAGAGAAGACAGAGAATTCACATATTTAGAAGGTATGAAGTTGAGACAGGTGAAAAACATTTTTAAAATATTAGTGTGCTAATAGTAATTATCACCAGCAACCAACTGAACAAACCTTTCATCCTACAGGGTGACTAAGATATGAATTACAGTGTGCCAAAGCGGCACTCAGGGCAATTAGGTGCCATCACACCCTAGTGAAATTCAATTTCATAAAAAAATCATTCATATAACTGCATTTCAAACATCAAAATATTTGAAAGTGGTTTTATTATAACCTGCTTATGCCAGATTTGCAGTTGGTCTTGAATATTCAAGAAGAAAACTACCTATTATGACATTGAAAATTAGGTGGTTTATCACTCTGTCTTGGCTTCCTTGAGGTCCCATTGCGTGGACTGTTAGTCCCAGTTCAACCCCGGAGCATTTCCTTGTGCACTCAACAATGAGCTATGCTTTGCTTTGAGCAAAGAGAGGTAAAAGGCCATCAACTCAAGGGAAAACACACTGAGGCTGAAAAAGCAGTGGTAAGGCTGAAGTGATTCCAGACTGGAGGGCAGAGGAGGTCTCTTGAGTGGCACTGAGCCACACGATGCTGATGTACCCTGGATCCGGATCTCAGCCCGCCCGCTAATCCCGGAAGCGAGGCCTTCACGGGCTCATCTGTAAAGTCAGTTTGAGTCAGATGCAGAGTACTGCTGCAAATTGCCTCATACAAACATTTTTTACGTTTGCCTAGCTCCCCTCAGCCATTTCCAATGGTCTGTGCTCTTTCATGCCTCATCACCAGAGCGCTCAGCCCGTGGCAACGCACTGGGCCCCACCGTCCTTGCGGTCCCCTGACCGTTGGCTGCCTGCAGCTGTAAGTGATAGCTCAGCAAAAAAGAAAAGGCAGCATATATGAGAAATGCTGGTTTCTCAGCTCAGCACGGATGAGACCAAAAATGTTTTCAGTTTCAGCTGGAAAATCGATCTCTTTAAAAGACGAGTAGTGTTTTTTCCAGTAAGCAAGACCAGTTACGGTAAAGATGCTTGAAACAAACATAAATGTGTGGAGTTTAAGGAAAACAAAATGTTTTATCTAACCAATATAGAGTCTTGCTAGTAAAATTTGTTGTAAGCAAAATCCATGAAGGCTGCCCTGTCCTTGCCCAAGCAGCAAACTGCAGCGACATCTCATAAAGCAGAGGAGACTCATCTTGGATAGCAGTCGGTCTGCAAAACAGGGATGATGGCTTTGAAGCCTCTCTAATATGTGTAATCTGCAGCTTCCTTCTTTAGAAAACAGCAAACAGCTTAGAAACTGGCTTCAGTAAACATTGCTATTCTTTCTCTGTTGACTAGTAGGTTTGTTTTGGTGACAGTTTCTGTATTTGTTTGCCCGTGCCATCATGTGAGGACATTTCAATAGTATTTGAAAACGTGCCATTCTACATCAGTTCTAATTATTAAGTAGGCAACATTACAAAGGGCACAAAAATTAGGAGGAAAAAAGCATATTCCCACATGTAACACTCAGAGATATTTGTAATTTTTTAAAAACAAAAATGCTCATGCTTGTTAAAACCTACTACACGTAACTGACCTGCTCTTCAGGAGCATTTTGTTTCAAATGCTGTCATGATTAATAGCCAAGTGGGTATTCCTTTTGTTAGGAAATACTGGAGTAATTATGCAAGAACAGGCAAAGTAAAGCTTCAGTAGCTCTTGCATATCTAAAACTAACTTTAAAAAAAAAAAGAGTAGAGCTGAATATTCTCAATTAATATCCTGCATACTTTCTTTTGCACACAGACCACAACCTAACACATGCAGGAAAACCTGCTGCAGCTTTTGCTTTAAAACAGTTCCTTCTTTTCCTGCCCTAGGAGGAGTGCCTGTACACAGCTGTGACCTGCTTCAAGATGGGCATCAAAAAATTGCAACCAGTAAGCAGACAGAATACTACACTCACCAAAGCTGTTAAAGTCTTGAACACATGGACCTTCAGAGACCCTGGAAAGGTGGGATTTCCTCACAATGCTCATAATCATGATCACTGCTCCTTCTTTTATAGAGCAGATGCCACCTGAATTGGTGGAATTGTAGAAAGAAAATCTGTTAGAAAAAACAATCTACTTTTTATTATTTTGGAAATCTAAAAAGTCCAATTTTTGCACTTTTGGGAGAGGCATTCACTGTGATCCCAATCAATCTCATGCATGTACCTGGCAATCACAAGATGTGCTGGGAAAAGGACAGGGATCACCGCAGAAAACGTAAATGAAAGGTGTCATTACTAAATTATTTCCCTTTCTGAAAAAGCTTGTGCCTAAGCTTTTCCAGCTGGAAAAGGCATCGATTACAACCCTCTTGATTTTTCAGTGAGAAAGTTTGAGGTTTGAATTGTGATTCTGATGTGCTGTTTAGAAATGGCATGATGCTCTTTGTCTTCCAGCACTGTGAGTCTACATGTGAATCTTACAAGAAGAAAACCCCCAAAGAGTTTTTGAAGGGCTTTGCAAATCTAATCCAAATGGTAAGAAGAGCTGACTTCTCCTAGGTGCTTTCTGACATTTTGTAAACCATTGCAAAATATCCTTCTTTTACATCCTTACTAACAATGTGTTGTTTTTACAGCTATACAAGAACTAATATAGGACACACCAGAGCTGAAGGCTACAGAAAATCTACTTTTTAAAGCAGACACTATGTTATTTAAGATGTGAAAAATGTAAATATTTCCCATTGCTATTATGATGTGTTCTGTCTGTGTGGTAAGTGAAAGCTTCTCCCAAAATATTAAGGAATCTGATCTGGATGGGTATTCTACTGTTTTGAAAGTTATCCTAGCCCCACCTTAGAGTGAAAACTAAATTCTAATTTCACAAAAATAGGCTCTCATAAGGGACTTAACTGTCACCTTCTGCTGAACTAGAAATACTTGAGATGGCTACTTTCGTATTTTTGCTTGGATCTCAATTGAATCCCATGCAGGGAAAAAAGAAAGAAAATTAACAAAAAAATTATCAGAGGCTTTGAAGCCTCAAAGGAATCTACTTGGACTGGCTTCTTTATCTATAATAACATCACAAACACAGCTTATTTGTAAGTTTAGACTGTATCTTAGCTAAATATGGAGAAATACCCTTCATTTTACTGTCTTCTAAATACTGGAAAAACATTTACAAATCATACTGTATAGTATGGATCTCACCTGTGATCAAAATATTCATGTTAACAGCAGATTTTCCATGGTTTTCAACAGGGAGAGAAGGAACCCACATGCTCTCAGTGCAGATACAGGATTCTGGGGGGAAAATCTTGTTTTAGAAGATAGAATTCCACCCACAATTCCCCAGCTTAACATGATACATACAGCAGAGGCAGGACTGGCTGTACAACCAGCCACTGCCAAAGGTCCAATAAATACAGTAATTGATGAATATTCAGAGCAAAGCAGCTCTAATGCATATTGCTCTTTCTCAGAGGACAGTATTTACCCTCATATATTCATGTACCATTAACACTACTCTTTCCCTCTCCTCATGATTAACAGTTTAAGTTTTATTTGTCACTTTTTCTTTAAAATCTGTCTAGATTTTTGTTATGTGGAAACTTTCCTGTACAGCTACTGAATCCTGAGCATTTCTGTGGAACTATGGCCAGAGACACCACTGAAACTTCTTAAAATGAAAATGAGTATCACAGCACTTAAAACTAGTTTTAGCAGCTTAATATATACCACCATATTCTGTTTGCAATGGTTCTGAACCTTTGGGTTCTTCCATCTGCTATTTTACCCCACACAGATATTAACCCCACAAGAGGAACCTGATCTTGGAAAAGAGCATAAAGCCTTCTAGTAAAAATTAACCTTTCATCTAATTTTCTCTCTACTTAGTAGAAATATAGTACAGAGAGGAAACTGGAAAACTACATCTAGTGTTAGGATGGAAAATGACAAGCTTAGTTACCTCCAAAAATAATGAGGTAGTATTAAAAATATTTCCATTCCTACCAATGTCAGCTTAAAGGAAAACTAATACAAAAAGCTTTGCTGCCTTGACATTTTCACTGTCCTGAAACGTGAACCTCCTCAAAACATATGTGGAAGAAGGAAGGAAGATCCTCAGGGCACAACAAACCAAGTCTCCAGAGTGAACTCTCCTTGTTTCTGGAGATGGCCATTTTGATTTAGAGTGTTTTCTCCTTTTTTTTTTTCCTGTTTCAAAACCTGCTTTTTGTTTGTGTAATGTTCTATCTCATACCTCAGTGTTTCCGCATTACTGCATGAGAATTAACATTCAAAAAAAGAACTACCACTCATATATAAGTAATCAAACTACTAAGTTTAAATGATGTTCTTTCTGCACCTTCTATCCCCATTTCTCTGACTCACCTACCCATAAAGTCCCTTCCTCACCAATTGGTGAGCAATATGCAAAGCTGCTGCTGCAACTGCAACAGATTTTAAAGTTACAGAAGTAGAGAAAGTTGGGGTAAAATTCAGTTTCAGATTTGGATAAAAACAGCTGGGAAAACATTGAGGCACGTCCTGCAGTTGCAGTGTACCTGCTGATCTTTCTACATTTTTATAGAGGAGTTTAATTGAAGGGCTTTATCATTAATTAAGTGCCTTTTTAGGCGAGTCCTGGAAGGCCAACCGATAAACTAGCACTTCTCATTCAACTCCATGGAATATTTGCATGTGCAGGATTTTGGGAAAAGAGCTTTATTTTTGTATAAAGAATACAGTATTTATTCCTTTATTTGTAAATGTCTTTTCCAGTAACTTGCCAAGTGCATTCAAATCAATGTTCTAAAAGAGCCTGTTAAAATCCCTGTTCTGCACATGAAATGTGATTAGTACTCCCTACCAGAGACAACATTGTATATTACATATTTATTAGCAAACATTATAGAGCATTGAGAAGCAACTTTTGTAGCTGGGGTGGATATTTTGCATATGAGAAGCAATTCCCTAAAGGAATGTCATAAGCTAACTAGTTACTCCTGCCTACACTGCAGCAAAGTCTGGGTTTTGTACAAGAGGCAACACGTAATGCAGTAAGAAATGCACCTATTTCTGTTTAGTGACTTGCTTCACTGTTTTTAACTATGGATTTTACCACACCAAACATAGTGCTAAAGCTTTTTTTTTTTCTCTTGTTTTTAACATAATATACTTGTTTATTAATTGAAGCTATTTCTTGTACCTGTAGAACAACTTAATTTAAAATGTTCGTTCGTAGTATTCAACAAACTAGTGAGAAATTGTAACAAATGTAACTTAGAGGGTTAATTGGTCTGAGATCTTGCAGCAAACTTAAATTACTGGACAAGCCAACCCAGCTATGTATGGAGAATATCAAGCACAAAATTATCACAGCTGATTTTGGCTACCACCACACTTCTGGGCAGTGCCAGCACAATCACTGTGGGCAACACTCTGCACTTCAAATCTTATTTGATTTACATGATGTGTGGCCTCGTGCTAACTCTTTGATTTGTCAGAGTTATGAAGAACTGAGTGTACTATTCAGGGTGTGTTATCTGAAGAACAGGATGAATGAAGAACAGGAAACCTGTGCAGGACACATCAGTGTTCAAGAAGACATCATCTTGTTCTGCAACAGCATTCTCAGAAGGAAAAATTAAGATGTCCCAGGAGGAACTTGTGACCCTAGGAAGGAGCAGATACCACAAATCTAAATGTGTGCACCACTTTGAGTTATTTCCTTTCAGAAGATGGACTGTCTTTGTACTAAGTGCACTCTGCAGAAACAATGTGTGTTTCATTCACAGCGTGCACAGTATAAGCCATAAAAGCTCATTACCTCCCAGGGAGGCTTTACAATATATTTATGATTTTGATCATAAGTGCCCTTTGTAGGCACTTTAAGATGTGTTTTAGCATGGTATATACAATTTTGTGTAATATTTACTTTTCCTGAGAAGATTCTTTATTTTTATACCAATTGACTAATCTAATTTAATAATTTATTGCATTTCTGTAAAGGGAATGTTCATACTAAGGACTATGTGGTCTGACTAATTTATATGCCTATAATATTAAACAATTTTAGCTAACACAATTTTCTCTTGTTCTCTTCTTTTCTTTAAAAACTTCTTTTTGTAGTTACCCACGTGAGAACGATTCCCTGTGGGTTTTCCAGTCACCTGTATCACATACCTGGTTTGGAGGGGGGTGGATTGTTCCTGAGTATTTCTGCTGCTCACCAAGTGAGCAGATGACTCAGATCTGACTAAGAGTTAATTATGGATGAATCCCAGCATTCCTGCTGTTTTTTCTTGTGTGCTAGGATAGGAGGGATCCCTCCAGTGGGAAAACCCACAGGCATTAGTTCTCACAGATAACTACATATTTGAAGCCTATGATTAGATCTGATGAATCCCACTCCCCTAGCCAGGACTTCAATGCAAGCCAGAAAGATGGGAATACTTTCTTTGGCTGATGGAGTGTCTCCAGGTGCATGTTTGCTGAATACACTACAGTCTCTCTTTCCTGGTAGAACACATTTAATTTTGCACAGATACAGTCCTTTTATTTCTTACTTACTATCTTTCAGTACTTCCACCTATGACTACAATTAGAAAACATAGGAAAGAAAAAATCTGGAATAGATATTTCTTTGCTTTTAAAATGCAAGGAAACTGAAAAATAAATGCAGCTTAAGTAAGGTCTCAGAAATATTATTAGTGGCTAATCTAAGTGTCCCTGCTGTGAACAACTGACAGTGTGTAAGTATCTTGACACTGCACTGTGGGAAGCAAATAAACTCTGAATCCCTGTGGCCAGGCTACTTTGTTTTCCCAAGTTCCTTGTGCAGATATATCCAGGTAACTCCAGCTTTAGAGCTCACAGAAGCTGGAATAGATCACACAGAAGCTTTAACAGAAGGCTTTAGGCTGCTGGTACAGCTGGAGCTGTTTGCTGGAGCACAGCATACAATGTACTTAATGCATTTTATGGGTATGTGCTAATGCAATAGAGAACACAGAGCCTCCCAAACCAAAGCTAATTAGGCTAACACCAGAATAACTCAACTCTCAACTCTACTGAAAAGTCCAGCCACAATTTTGCCAAAAAAATGACCTAGATATCTGTACAGATGTAAAAGAAAACTCTCAAATGTGCTGGGTTTACTGAATGCTCTCTCAATATGGGTTTTTTTTACACCACCTGTATATTGTCCTAACAGCTGGGGGGGCAAGGAGAAAACAAAACTGCCCTACAGTGTCCTCTGCTTTGCACTGGTGCTGATGACCCCTGTGGTAGTAGGAGCAAAGCTGAAAGAGAACATTTCCTATTCAAACACCTTTGCCCAAGCTGTTGATCTCAATTGCGGTACTGCCACCTCTTGATGGCAGTATGGAAATTCAAAGCAGTTCCAGAGACAAAACAAGAAAGCTGAATATGATTCTCATGACAGTGAGCTTTGAGATACACCATAGACATAATAACTGAGTTCTCCACTTCCCATTTAGTTTTCCCTTTTCCTCTTTACACAGCGGAGGGTCCAGTTGTGTTACTGATGTAACACCACAGAGAGCATTTGAAAACATCCCTTACCACACCAGGGGGCTCCTTTCCCTTTGCAAGAGACTGCACAAATGGATGCTGTGTCCATGTCCCCCTTTGTTAACTGCCCAACAACCTATCAGGAGTTCTGCTCTTTTTAGATTCTTTGCAAAGGACCCTCTTACTTTTACCCCTTTTCAGTTTTTGAAGACAACCGTATTATTAAGCTTCCCTACTGTTTCCTGTCCTCTCTCCATGCCCACCCTTGATTCTCCATCTTCTTCCCATTCTTCTAATTTCCCACACTTGTTCCCCCAACTCCAGTTCACTTTCTTCTTTCTGTTATCAGGGAGTTTTCAGACACTCAGATGGTGCATAATCATCAGCTGCACAATTCGATTAAAATGGAAAAAGAGTTGAACATAACACAAGTAGCCCACATAAAGTTAAGTTCCTTACCCTCCATGGGAAAACATCCTGACAACAAGGAAGTCAGAAAGATTTTCACTTTTAAGCCAAAGAAGTGAGGGAACCACTCACAAACCAGCTGTAGAAGAAGATACAATAGGTTTCGTATCAAGCTTATCACAACAGATCAAACACTGTAACAGAGCAGCTTTTTCCATCCTCCCTCAAATCCTTAAAAAATGTAGAGACAATGAATGAAAAAGGGGTCAAGACCAGAGCCACTTGATATGAAGACAGGATCTGCAGTGGGTGAAATACAGAAAAGTGTGTGAGGCTGGAATCCCAAATTCAGCTTTTCATCAAATTGAGAAGCGTTTCCAAGCTTACCAGTGCTTTTATGGATGGTCAAGAAATACACCAGTGTAAAGAGCAGATGGTTACACAAGAGGGCAGCAGGCAGCTGAGAAAGGAAAGCAGATTTTCACTCCCTCCTCCTCCTCCTGGCCCCACTAAGCTTGTAAGAAATTAATCTCACCAACCCTCAAATGTAGGGAAATAATATTCAAAAAGGGAACTTTATTAAAAAGAAATACAATGCTCCCATTTCTGTGTTCTCTTTTACAGGCACAGTGCAAATGCCATCTACTTAATAATTCTACTTTTTCTTCCTATATTTTGTTCTTTCCCAAACAATTTACTCCTCACATGGTCTTTCACTCCCTTCTTCTCTCCATCTCTCCTTTAGATAAGCCACTTTAATTGTGCCTGTCATTTACAACTCTTGCATTAACACCAGACAGGACAAAGCATTGGCAAATCTTGCCCCACCTTATGTCACCATAAGGAGAAGCATCACCTGAAAACAAAGAACAAGCAAAAAAAAGTACAGGATCTGTGCTATTCCTGGAAGATTTACACTTCCCCTGGATATGGAGCACTCAGCCCATTTCTAAATTGCTAATCCAGTACCTGCAGACGAACAACAGTTTCAAGCAGTCCTTATGGGCTTACTGCCTCTCCCTTCTTGATGGACAGAAAACATCATTTTTGCTTAACTCTCAGTTTATTCAAGTATCTCATGTTCTTTTAGACAGCTGCTACACTCTACTCTCTATTTTTTTTTCATCCCTGCCTTTACAGGAACATGTTTAGACAAACATACAAGAATAGACTTTGTTTGGTGAGACTATCTTCAAAAATTCTTCTTCCTTTCCCAATCCTCCTCCATTCTTTTGACTTATTCAATCCCAGCCCATCACTGATTCACAGTTTTAGCTGGACAAGTTTGACTGCAACTGCTTCAAACCTGAAATAATTCTGGTTAAATACAGCCTGGGAGTGTTGTATTTTACTTTTATCAATTCTTTCCATTATCTATTTTATACCCTACACACACCAGGTAACACGTGGAAAGCAGCAGGTGCAGCTGGAGGTGGTGGGAAAGGTGTGGTACAAATTCCCCAATACCTGACCTGGCATGAAGAATTTTTTCATGCACTGAAGAGCAAAATACTGGGAACCTACTGCTTCAAGCTCCTTTCCCACCTGTTGCACTGGGCAGGGCTGGCTTAAACCATTCCCACTTCTTCCCCCTACCAGTCCCCTACCTTGCATTTTTTGGCAGGAGAGGTTGAGGAGGCAAATTATATTTGCTCTGGGTGAGTTCTCTAGGCCAGTCTCTCTGCTTTTTAAAACATGCCCTCCTGGAGCATAACTGTTCTGCATCAGGAGACTTCCCTTAAAAAGATGTTGTACAAGGCAAACTCAGAAGTAGACTGTGTTGGGAATTTTTCAGTGCAAGTTTTTCCACTGGAGGACAACAATTTGTTGAAACCGAAACTTCACGACTTTCACTGAAACGGTCTGACAGAACTTTAAACAAAACCCATTTCTCAGGTCCAGGATGGAATTTCTGTTAAAAACAAAAGCATGTAAACAGTAGCAGAGCAGAGGGCAGGTTTTTGGGATGGGAAGTGACTGCTGGAGTTGGGCTTCAACCCCTGCTCTGCTTGATTTGGCTTCTCCATTTGGACACCCGCCACCAAGGTGCCAGAGGAGATGCCTACTCCACAGGCTACTGATGGCTGTGGATCAGCCTCACTCTTTCCTGAGTGCTTTTTTATTAAAACAGATCAAAGTTTTCAACATCATTTCAGAGTGACACAGGGGGGAATAAAAGTCAAAATTGAAAAAGTGACACTTCTGTGAGATGGGGAAATATTTTCTAGCTAGTTCTGTGTGGTTCTCATATGATTTGTCTCAGTGTTTGAGACAATTCTCCAGCAAATTTCCCAGTCTGACACATATGCCTTTTTAAGGCTTTAAGAACAAATCAGTGGGCAGCAGAGCAATAAAGGTCAGATGAAGAGCAGCAGAGGTAATACAGCAAATAGTAAATCCCTCTGTGGAGTCAAAGAAACTGTAGGTTGAAAAGTCAATAGGAGAACAAAGATGGATAGTAACCTCATTTAAAACTTCTCCCTCCATGAAAGTTTCTGTATGAGTACTGATCCATCAATAACCCATTTCACAATCAAAAGCACCCAGGGTGCTTTCCCAGTCCCCACAGATTTCCTTATTTTCCATCAAGACAGAGCACCAGCACAACTAGTTCACTCCAGTGAAACTGCTCTGTGCCACCAGTCAGATATCAGCAGTCACACAGCTTTGGATCATTCATGCTCAGTTTTTCAGTTAAGAACAATCATTTATGTCTTAAAAGATACAACAAACATATTTTAAATTCTCTAAGTTGAAGACAGATATGTAGCTTCACACATTTGTAACATAATCTGTTATAAATGTCATCATAGAACCAGAATTCTAATCATAGTTTTTCTGTTGCTCTATTTGAATGTTGCTTCTATATAAAAATTATTCTGACAGCTACCAGCTACAGTTCATATACAGGCAGCATACATATGTCCTGGTCCTATTAACCCTGGAGATGAAGAACTTAAAAAATCACGTGAATGCTCCACATTTCATTTGTCACAGGCATTCTCTTCTGCTGTCTGTCCTGTATTAGTTAGAGTGTCCCAGAATGACAGGACTACACTGCTAAATAGGAACAAAAAATCTGTCAACACTGTACAGTGAAAAATAAACTTGATGTTTAACATATTGCTGAATTTGGCAGAGTTTTACCCATTGTATTGCCAATGTAATTTCAAACCCAGCACTTTTCCTTTAAGCACTGTAACCAGGCCCATAAATAGACTACAAAAGGTGTTATATAGTAACCTGAGCTTAATACCTACTGCAAAAAGGTGACATCCATATTCTTATAATTATTTCCAACACATGTTTTTGAGACCTCTCTCTAAGCTCACTGTCTGGGGATTTGAGTTTTTATAAGGACAAACTATTGTTACAGAGGAATTTTTGAAATAGAAAAGTGTTGACCTAACTTGAACTCTACACTCTGAATCCCACTGCAACAATAGCTGCAGAAACATAAATTCAGTGCTAACAGCCAATTTTATTTTTATTATTGAGTTGATGCAGTTCCAAATTCCTCTTTCATCACACCCAAGTTAATGATGACCAACTAAAAACTGGCCATATTGAGGGGTTCTAGCAAAACAGGAGTCTGACACTGATTAGATCTCGAACTTCTGATATCCCAAATTATACAGAAGTGGCCCACCTTTCTATTATTATTTACACAGATTTAATAGAGTGTAGCTGCTATACTTCAACATGGAACCAGCTTCCCTGTTACTCTATACTTATCCCTTATTCTGCACTGCATGGATTTTAATTCCTACCTTATCATGCAAGATTTAAATGGTGAGAATAGGTCCTCACATGTCAACCCTTCCCTGAAAGCAGAGGGATCTGACCCAGAAGAGAACCCAGACTACACCTTGTACCTGACCCAGAGCCACAGGAGCAGCCAGAGGAGGAGGAGGCACCAGCAGATGGGGCCTCACCACAGGTCCTGTGTCCTCTCCTGGGGCTTCCTGAGAACCACACACTGGCTCAGCCCCAGCAGAAATGGCTTCCTCTGCACAGTGCTCGTAGCACTCAAGTGTCCCTGAAAGTCAGGAGCAGATCATTTCAGTTTTTATAATTATCAATTTCCAAAGTACCACTTTGCTTAATTTAAAAAAATACTTCTATTAAAAAAAATAATCACAGGAAAAGCTTACAAACAGCAAAGTTCTTTTACAAGAAATCCTTCAGAGAATATGACTAATGTACCTGTACTTTTTAAATATAATAAAACATTGAGTCAAGGCCTACTCATATTCTTACTCTGATTTTTTCTTTTGTTGTTTTGTCCTTGCAACCTCTCAATCATTTTCTGGATGGAAAAAAACATCAACTTAGTTTCTGAATACAAGTAAAAGTCCTTTCACTTCTACTTAGAATTCAGGATTCTCACAAGCACTGCAGTGCAAGAGGCCCCACACAATCCTTTTATCTACAGCAGCAAAGGAAATGCTTTTCATTTTCAGGGCACTGCATAGTACATCTGGAGGTTTCCCAAATACAATGATTGTGAACTTGCTGGTTGTTGGTTTGGTTTGGTTTTTTCCCCTCTCTGCTTCTACTGGTTTGAAGAGAATGTCCAGGCACACAAATTTGAAATACTTGGATCTTTGTGTCCAAATTTTACACATGGAAAACCACTACTAATTGTCCAATTGACACTGATAGTCAAGAACTGGGTTTTATTACAGAACATCAAGAATAAGAAACTCCATATACAGCACAAGTGTTGAAGTTGTCAAAGAGTAAACACAACTCCTTTTTTAACATTGGCTAAGCTACATGGCTACAGAACTGGCTGATATTCTTCCTACCCATGTGTTTGACAAACACACAGAAAGATGATGATGATGATGATGATGATGATTTCTTTTCACTTACATAATTTCCAGTTTAAATATTAAATTAGGTGGCTTAGGTAGTTTCAAGTTTCCCATAAATAAAATAATAATCCTTAGGGGAAAATGACTGAGAAAATTAACACATGTCCATCTGTAGGGTTATTAATGATGCTTTTGCTAACATTTCTGATGAATATTTGTGCTTCTTGTTTAATACCAGAAATTTCTCTCCCACAGATCTTGGTTTCACTCTCTGTTTTTTCCTTAGGCATTTAAGTGGAACTTTTTGACATTTTTGTTTAGCCACACACATCTAAGAGTTCTGGAGGCAGTAGTAATACTGCTCTATGAGATACATCATAAAATACACAATGTCTCATAAAATATTCCTCTAATTCCTCTGAATGTAGAATCTAAACATACAGATTTTCATAGATACCAGACAAGTAACCACTTGCAAAAATTGACATCGATATAGAAACCAGCATTAGGGAAAAACCATTTAGCCACATGGCAATAGAGGAGTTATTTGTAATGAAGTAATAAAATGACTTTGGGAATGAAGGGAGAGGTGCTCTGGAGATGAGTGTATTTTTTCAGAACTACATGTCATCCTTCCTACTATTATTAAGATGAAGTTCATTACTTTATCACCAATTCCACTGGCGGGAAAAAAAATGAGCCAAACCCAGGAGACAGAGTTTATAAGGTAAGTGCTCCAAAGCTGTGCATGAAAATGAAGAAATTAATCAATGCAAATCACCTCTTGGTTTCTGTGAGATCAGGATTAAGACTGGATTATTCAGAAGGAGGCACCAAGTTCCTGCAAAATGCAGCAGTGAAATTTCACTCTCATTGACTCATGAAGATTAAAGCAGAGTCAGCAACTTCCCCAGGTGACGGGGGAGGCAGTGTCATAGCCAGAATGACAACATGGGAACCACATCCCTGCTGAAGGTCACACTTTACCACACCAGGTAATCCTACAAAAACCCATCAGGATTGGACAGAAAGGAAGAAATTCATACACAGTCATCTAGAAGAACAGCAAGAATGAAGACAATATAACCCAGGGAAACAGCCAGGAGAGGGAAAACCCTGAATTACCACAAGCAAGGATATACTATCCAGCACGGGGGGAAACCCCTACATTCTACCTATGAATCACATTTGTCAATAATGAAATTATAACCCAAACCACAAAAGGTATTCTGTATCCTTACATTTTTTTTTTTTTTTTTGTTAAAAAGATAAGAAATGGGGTCAGAATTGCTGTTGTTTCTCAAACTTTAAGAGAAATCTGTCTCAATCACACAGCCTTTGTTCACTAAGATTGTGAGATACTGGGAGATCAGTTTTGGCATGGGAAGATAACCTAACATTTGGAATAACAAGTATTTGAAATGAAGCAAAATTCTAGACAGGTGGTTTTGTTGGTGTTTAAGTCAAGTATCATAGAATCCTAGAATGTTTTAGGTTGGAAGGAACCTTAAACATCATCTAGTTTCAACCCCCCTGTCATGGGCAGGGATATCTTCCCCCAGACCAAATTGCTCAAAGGATAATAAATGAGGAAAAAAATCCAAACAAAAACCCAAAAATTTTTCCTTGTACTAGTGCTACCTGCATATCCACTTCCTAAATGAGCCTCCTGAAATTATAGCCACTGAATAGTGTGAGATAAGCAATCTGTTATTTACAGACAAAAGCACTCAATTTTAAGTGCAGAAAGATCCAAGCTGAGAAACTCCACCTGAAATTTGATCCAAATTTCTACTACATGCCATTTCTGCATTTCCACCACCCTGTGCATTATCAACTAGAATTTCCCAACATAACTGGGCTCTTCCATGAATCTGGCCACATAGCCCAAGTCCAGGTGAAAGGAGTGAAAAGGCAGTGAATTCTTCCTGAATTCTGAAGCCTCAACCAGTGTTTTCTAAGGAGTGACGTTTTTGGTTTGGGAATAAATGCAAACAAAAAAATCTACTACAACCTTTTGTAACTTTTGTATCAATGTCACCACATGCTTCAGAAAAGTCTGTACACCTCCCTTACTACTCTGTTTTCCACAGCAGCTGAGTCCTTTTTCACATAAATCCAAATCACAGTTATTCCAACATGACTTCTGATCGCTTCTCATCACTTTGCAGATATTTTTGGCAGAAAGTGCAGTAGCAATTCTGCCATTACACCTACAAAACTGGAAGAGAAGGGGTGTAGTAGGACTCAGTAAAACCCAGTGGCTCATTTTCCTACCTTCTAAATAAATAGGAAAAGGATTTTTGGGTTAAAAAGGTCAGAGAATCCTCCTGTCAGCCTCAGATGTTGGCATCCTAAGAAGGGACACCTTCCCAAGAATTCCTTCCTTCTATCCATTACATATGCTTCTTGCCCCTACTTCTTTGTTTTAGGAAACAGCTGGTCAGTTCAATTCAGCAGTAAATGTTCTCATTTTCTTAAATTCTTAGTATTTTTAAGAGATTTTAATGTCTAATAGCTGATATCATCTCCCCCTCTCAAAGAGTATAATGACTTGTCTCTGCAATCAGGGGAAGTCATTTCCAGATGAAGTGTTTTACTGACTCAGAATTCCAAAACTAAAAACTTCTCCCCAAAAAGGCAAAAATATCACCAAAAAATACAAATAATTCTATCAATAAGGTTCAATGTTCAGATGCTTGTGCTAACAATGGCCAATTGTTACAGTCCATAACTAATTACACTATTTTGACAGCATCAGAAAGAACCATCAGCATTAAATCTCCTGTTAAAACAGCAGGAATCAAAATCTGATGGCAATTTCATGTCAAAATATGGAAAAAAAAGAAATTAAAATCACATTACATCAAAATATAATCACAAAATCTTTTAAATAGATGTTTCACAGCAATAATGTTTTATTTCCTTCTGGAAATATCAAGAGCTTTGTCCAGGGCACTCAAAAGCTGACCAAAGCCTCCTATTTTGCATGGAAAACTAATTACCAGAAAAGGCTTCTGCACAGCATGGATTAGGACCCAGTGACAAAAGCCTGCTACTTAATTTCAATACCTGGCCCAAATCTTTACACCTCAATCCAGAAACAAATGGCTTGTGTTAGATCTGTCAATAAAGGCTGAAAAAAGAACATTCTGCAATAAAAAGAAGTTGTCATATAAATTCAGCATAAACACAATACCAAACAGTTTTCTAGAGTCAAAATAATGACAAAATTGCATGCTCACTTTTCTTCCTTAGCCTAAGTCTGAAACAAATACACTGAAAAATCCTTTCATCATTATCATGCTAACAATTTAAGGTACTGAGCACTTAGGGTGTAACTCTCCCGACAGGAAATCCTGACATGTTCAAGATATTTACATCCTACTTGTATTTGAGAAGACTGAGGGGAGACCTCATTGGGGTCTTCAACATCCTCAAGAGAAGCAGTGGAGGGGCAGGTACTGATCTCTTTACTCTTGTGACCAGGGACAGGACTTGAGGGAACAGCATGAAGCTGAGTCAGGGGAGGTTTATGCTGGGTATCAGGAAAAGGTTTTTCACCTAGAGGATGGTTGGGCACTGGAACAGGCGCCCCAGGGAAGTGCTCACAGCACCAAACCTGTTGGAAATGTTTGGAAAATGCTCTCAGGCACATGGTGTGACTCATGGAGTGTCCTGCACTGGGCCAGAGTTGGACTGGATGATGCTGATGGGTCCCTTCCAACTGAGGATATTCTGTGATACTCATGGGCTACACCCTGCATCAGACTGAAATGCTTCGCTTTTCCGTTGCCCACAGGTGGAAAGTGCATTTGTGTTACCTGTTTTCACGTGGCTCTTTTGGTTCATCCCATCCTCCTCTCCTCTGTGCAGTGCTGCCTTTCAGAAAGCAACACCTTAACATTTGGATGCAAATGTCACTCCATGGCCAGCAGCATGATAAGGTGATTACAGTCGAATAAGCCACAGTAATTTCCATGGTTGTTTCCACAACTGGTGCTTTCTGTGGTTAAAAAGGGAACTTCTCACAGATCACACATTCGCTGGTCCCCACTTGACCTCATGGAAGCCAGCCCTTCTCATGCTGTACTACTGATGTGCCAAATCCAGAAGATGCTTTTCTTAAAAGCTTTGAAGTTAAATAAGCACAAAATGATACATTCAAGGACTTTCTGGCTCCTGTTCACTTATATCAAACCCTTGGTATTACTAAAATTTTTAAACTGGAATCTGGATGGCGCGGGGGGACAAAGTGCTTACTGTCTCATGCATTTGGTTATGGAATATATGACTGAAGTTGCTGTGATGCATTTGCCACCAACAAATCACTGTCAATCTTTCCTTCAGCGAGATATGGAAAATGAAAAGTACAGTAATTTGAATAACGGTGGGAAGACCAATACCCAAGAAAATTTCTCCATTGCTTTTGCTTCCAGAGCCAAATTTGTCATGAAGAAAGTCCAGAGACCAAGTAAGAACTCAGCTCTGAAATTTCAACCTTGCTTTCCACAGCACATTCTACTGCCCTTCCTATATGGCTACTGAAGCAGCAAATCACCCAAAACACATCGTAATTGTGTAATTTAAACCTGTACTCTGTGGTTTAATAGTCTTCCATTAAGATTGCAAAAATCAAGGAAGAGTAAAAACTCTAATCAGATCACTGTGGTCCCTTTTGAAACCTCTAACTGCATGATCAAAGTCTCAATTTCCTGCACTTTTTAATACAAGTGAGCAACAGTACCTGGTAAAAGATATGCTGAGATCACAGTCCAAATGGTTTTATGGTATTTGGATACCTTAGCTCACTGTCCTCAGAGTACATTCCACCGTTTCAGAAGAGCAATTGTGAGAATCAGTCATATTCTCTCTGCTACTGTGCTCTCCAGTCTTTCCTTTCTGTAAGCTGCCTCCAGAGCTGCAGAAATGGAAGAACATCTTTCCCAAACTCCAGAAAACCTTGACGTGCAAGACTTAACACCTTAATCCTGCTGAACATAAGTCTTCTAGGAATTCTTACTACCCATCACTACTTAGGAGCATGTTCAATGTAACACAACAGCAGCTGCTCTCCTTCTGTATTTATACAGTGAACAGAAAGGATCTGGATTTCACTGGTCATGGCTGGGCATTATTGTAATATAAGTAACAATAACGCTGCATGCATTTAGACAGAAAACATATTCCAGGTCTGAAGTGCCTCACACCTCTTGCAATTCTGCCACCTAAGTAGTCTCCACTGGTTTGGAATTTAATACTCTCAGTTTCCGAACTGGCTGAGTACCACAGAAACTTACCCTCCCCATTCCAACACAAGCCTTGGAAAAACTTGCTTCTACCAAGCTGCATGGGTTTTCCAGAGCCTTTTATGACGCCTCTTTAGACACTAAAGGGAAGAACTCCACTGTAATTTCTGATTTCTCCATTTAGGCTGTGAGCTGACAGAGGTGCTAGCCCAATGGTCCAGCTCACGGGGGAGGCAGAAGACACAGATCTCCTCTGCAGCCCACGCAACTGCATTTCCTTTCTGAGAAAAGCGCGCTGCGGGAGGGAGGTGACGCACGCTCGCGGACGGGGTCATGACGTGCCTGGGGCAGACAGGCAGCTCTAGGGACAGGTAACCTTGAAGTTACCACAGGATCTGAATTATGAAACATGCTGGTACCATACTGGATAATCTTTATGATGTCTCACTCATACTACTGAGACCTTGGGCAGGGTATAAATTTAGCTCTGATCAACGGATTGACGTTCTTATGCCAAATCAACTGAACGTGGTTTTTCTACACATAAGAGACTTGTGTTGAGTGTATGCCTTTGGAATGAACTAGAGATACTGAACTGCTGTGCCTAATAGGAACACCTGCAGAGTAAACACATAAAAACTGTCATCTAGACAGGGAAAAATATCTTTTATAGTAACAAAGCATTGCAGACACATAAGAAATTCAGATTGACTACTACAACACTTGCATTAGGACCAAAGATGCCTCACCTCCATCTATGTTAGTAAAATGATTTTCAGCATAAGAACCAGGAATACTCCTTAGATTTGAATCCCACTGAGGATTTCCTAGCAAAAGATATTTTTTCTTCAGCTTTATGTTCAAATTCATGTCATGGCAGGTCACTAATATAGAAATTTTCCCTTGTAATCACTATTAAATTTGCATTTGGACTCATTATTTCTGTGGTGCGTCCCTTCAAACTCTCACTCTTAAAAATGAAGCAAATAGCAACTTTTAGTTGTTTTTGATGGAGAAAGGCAAGAGGAAGGGAAAGGGGTGGGGAAGGGATGAAGTTCCCTCATTTCCTAGCAAGAATAGCAGAACTTCAAAGGGCTAAAGCAAGGGCAACAAAACCAATCCAATCTGTTGTTTTGTTCAGCAGAAAAGGAGGACAGGAAATAAAGGCTAGAAAAAAGCAATTCTGGTGGACAAAGTTCCATATAATAGGATAGATTATACCTAGATGAAAAGAAGCCATTCAAGTTCATCCAGAAGTCTTGCAGAAATTAAATATTTCCTCTGTAAACACATGACAGGTAGACAGAAAGGCTCTTTTTCCAGTACAAGGACCAAAAGGCAGGACTCTCAAATAAACCTAGCATGAGCCAGAATCAAAACATGCAGAGCCACAGCAGGCTGGTGTGTGGCACCTGCTATCCATTTGTGCTGTGGGTGCTCAGAGTGGCTCAAGGCAGAGCCTGGACATGCACTGTGGGTTAATCAATACAAAGGAGTATTGAGTAATTCCAATTGAGTAATTCCTAAGCTGAGAGCAGCTGGCTTTGGGGAAAGTACTCAGGAGCAACACATGCCCTAAGTTTGTGATTGTGGCTACCTTTGGAGAAAGATGTAAATTAAATGCACTCTTCAGCTCATGAAGCACAGCTCCAGAATTTAAGGAAAATAAACTATTTTTCTCCTCCCAGTGTGAAATTGTTTAAACTATTTCAAAACAAACTCTTTGTGTCTTCGAGAGAATTCCACCAAATTCCACAGACAGAAGGGATGGCTAACATGGACAGAGTAAGAGGAACACAGTCTTTGATCAAACACTTTTGCACTAACACTCATCCAGGAGTGCAGGATCCACAGGAAGTACAGGAATATCATACTGGCCTTGGATATGACAGTGGGCAAAATATGGAGGTGTGGGGAAGCCCCTGCTCCTCCCCAGTAAATTCCACACAAGCCATGTGAAGCAAGTGGGAAAAGTGAGCAAAGGGAAAATGGAATGAAGAAAGTGAACTTTGAGGGAAGGGGCACAATGTTGCAACAATGCCTGTGTACAATCTGGAGCCAGCCAGCACTGAGGTGGCACTTCAACACCCTTTGTCCCTATTTAGTGATGAATCTAGGCCATCTGCTTAGCATGTGCACTATCACAGCATTCAGTAAGGCATTCAGTGTTCTTTGGCTGTGGTTTGTTAGCATCCTGTATGGTTATAACCTGACACTGGCCTTTTGACCCAGCAGGGCAACTTCAAGTTGCATTTTACCAGACATTTCTTAAATCCAGACCCTGAGAACAGTTTGGCAAGAGCCTGGTTTGTCAGTCTATGTACCAGTCTCTTCTCCACTGCAAAACAATAATACTGAAAATCAGAAATCTTTTGCCTCTGGGCTTTCTCTCCACTTCTCATTCCAAAATGAAAACAAGCATTGTTCTAATTTGAGCTACCCAGAGCATTTGACAGACTTCAGTTTCTTTCCAGCAACAAAGCAGCCTTCTTTTTCTATTAGGCTGACCAGGATTCTCTGATTTGACTCCCTCTCTTCAGGACATCTCCATTTTGCTTTCCCTCACAGATTTGTGCCTCATCAGCACCGCATGTGTATTGGTCTCTACAGTTCTGCACTTAAAAAGAAGTGTGAACCAAAACTAGCAGAGGTTAACACTTCTATTATTTTGTGGGTATACCAAGAACACTTTTAGCAGGTTTGGTGCACAGTGCACTAAGAGGAAGCTGGTAACTAAAGTTTTGGCAACACTTCACTGTGGAGACAGTCTTAAAAAAAGTCCATTTGGATATAAAAGGAAAACATGAGTAAACAGGACTAATCATCCTTGTAAATGTATGCTGGACCTACTGAGGACAGATTATACCTAGACAAAAAGAAGCCGTTCAAGTTCACCCAGAAATCTTGCAAAAATTAAGTATTTCCCCTGTAAAAACAGCACCCCATCTTAACATGCATTACATCCAGTCCTAATCCTTACCCTTTACTGATCAACCTTACCAACTTTACATTCAGCCATAACTCTCACAGTAATTCATTTTCTCATTCACACTTGTCATCACCCCAAATTTTGCCAGAAAACAAAACCACTGACTCTGAAGTTCATAACCTTAGTAAATTTACTTTCTGAAAAGTAGACTACAGTGACAGGAGACACCAAGGTTCCCCATACCTTAACTAAATCCACACCTAAACTAAATCCACACCTATTAAACGACTATAAAGAAGATTTTTAGAAGGATGAAACTCTGTCAGACAGCTCCTAAGGAGAGATTAAAGTTCCCTTCCCCAAGGACAGGCTTGTTCATAACTAGAACTGTTTAAACTGTTCCCTCTTAATGTTGGCCCTTTCAATGGAAGATTATACCAAACATTGGTTTGTGAAGAGATCCCCAGGTGTCAACTATTTCAAGGTCATTTTAGTCAAGCCTACAAAACCAAAAGTCCTTCTTAAAAAAAACCCACTGGCATTCTTGCAGGGAAAATTCACTCTAACAATTACTCACTTGGAGGTTGGGGTTTTTTGGCACTTTCTCCTGAAACAGAGGGTACTTGCCCTGGTGAGGAACAATATTCAAGTAGATAAATCCATTATTCACTCCTACATTTAAATACTAATACATTGTGGAATCCACTGCATTTATCTGAAAACTACTATACTTGTAGCATCTATCAAACAGACACTAACAGAATACTTCCCTGGAAGTGTCCAAGGCAAGCCTGGAAGGGGCTTTGAGCAACCTGATCTAGGGAAAGGTGCCAGTGGCACGGGGGTTGAAACAAGATGATCTTTAAGGTCCCTTCCAAACCATTCCATGATTCTATGGACTACAGACTGCAACATGGAGACACAGATTACTGGCTCTAACTCAGACACTATGATGGTTGCCCTTGCTCAACAAGAAATGTAGCAGTCTCCTATTAAATAGCTCAGAGATTTTGAGTCTTAGGATCACAGGGACTTGGGAAGTTGCCATTTTTCTACATGTGGGCAGGATCATGAAGCTCTGCTAATGCTGGACTGAAGAGAAAGACTGAGAAAAGGCTGGAGAAGCAAAGTGGCAAATACGTTCTTTTCATGATTTAAATGAAAAACAACTGCCACTCCACCCTTTATTCAGATCTTCAGCATGTTTCCAGGAGTCTCCCTACCGAGCAGAACAAGAATACTAAAAGTTTACTTCGTACATGTTATTGCTTAGAACTAGATCTGCAAGCAGAAGTCAGTCTCTGTTGCCCAAAAATTCTCTAAAACACAGCTAGAAAGTGTTAAACCAACAGACCATGATCAAAAATTGACTATCACCCTCATCACACACACAAACTCTGCTGTGGTTCCTGTGACTCTACTGACAGTAATTTTGTACAGCATGCTGCTACAGTAGGAGTCTGAAACAAACCTGCCCATGAACTGCAGTACCAAACAAGACATTCACAGTGACTTCAGTTGAATACTAAAGCTTTGTTCTGGGGATGGAGAGAGGAGGCAAGCACCTTGATCAACAAGATGCCAAATACCTCAATGAAACCACAACCTGTCTTCAAAAGTCACCAGTCATCAAGTTTGCAAGGGCAGAAAATGAAAAAAGAAAAAAAATGAGAAAAAATGCAAGTTTTCAGATTAGAAAGACACAAAAAATAAGCCTAAAGTGAGAGGAGTCAGATCCTATATAAAAACTTTTCCAGACTTTGAAGTTGTACAGATTAGGGGTTTAGTCAGTGTGTGTCATTCACTTTTACTCATTTTCTAAAAGAGAAAATGAGCCCTTACTCTTTAAATTAGACACAAGTACTACCAAAAGTATAAACAACCCACAAAAACAGATGGACACAAACATTGTTCTCCCTTTCCAGATCCCTAATCCACAAATAATGTTTCCCTTTAAAAGATGTGTTTTACTGCTAATTACTCTTCCTTGAAAATTTAGGCAAGGCTTTTAAAGTGTTTCTTAAAGCTCTTCAGGCAGGGTACATTTTGTTATAACATAGTTTTAGTGTAACAATATTAAATTTAGAGATAAAACAGGATATAAATCAACTAACCTTTCACACCAGTGCATTAAAACCAAATAAAACCCCCACAGTATGACATGGTCACTATACCTGGCCCCAATACTTTTAAAGGCAGGATTTTGCCAGTTCAGCATTGGTAGCACTACTTTATCCTGTATGATTGCAAGACAATTTAAAAGAGGAACTTAATTTCCTGTTAAAATGTGGTGAAGCTGGGAGGATCTAAATCACTGTACCTCTGAATAAAACCCCAAGTGACTGTAACCCCCCCTTACCCAGTGATAAATATGGGCACAGACTGAGCATGACTACTGAAATCTGACCAGCACAGCAAGTTGTGTGCTATCATTAACTGAGTGTTTGCTGTTTCTGAGTTCATGAATACATTCCAAGCAATCTCCTCCTTACCTGGTCCAGCCAATAAAAATGGCCAGAACAAGATCTGTGGCATTCTCCTGTTGGACCACAAATCCTGCAGCATAGCATTAAACAGAAATTAATGACTCAAAATCCTATGCACAATTTATTAAACACTGCATATTCAAATTACACCCTCCTGCCTTGATATGCAAGCCTCTTTTGACCTTTGAAAAGAATGAGCAGATAAAGAACTTACTCCAATTACACCTAGACTACAACTAGAGTCAGAATTTTGTACACTATGGGCTATAAAGGACTGCAGAGGAAAAAGTTCATAAAAGCTCCATGGGCAAAGGATGCATGGGAGCTCATTACCTCAGTGGTGTTAGTTCTACAGCAGACCTGGCTGCAAACTTGCTGAAAAACTTGACAGAATGCTCAGGCTTTCTTTTTAATAAGTCCTCCAAGACCTGAAGAACAAAACAATAAAGAGCTGGAGAAAAGCTGACAACCCAGTGCTCAGCAGCTCATCTCTGCAGGCATAATTCCTGCTGAAATTGGTTACTATCAAGAATAAATACAAGACACAAATAAATAGTGCCAGAAGAAGCTGGCACAAATACTACATAGTGCAAGCTACAATAGCTATCAGGACTTTTGTCTGACCACAGACATGAAATGTTTATACTTATTTCAAAACCAGGAAATTAAGACTGTCTCTGGAGCTGGGATTGCACTGCTAATTAGCACCAAGTTCATGGTTAATGGGGACACACACACTAATAAAAAGAATTATAGTAATGGCTGCATTTAATCCAAGTCAAAGTGTATTCTAAACAACTTTCAGCAGATCCACTCCCTCTCTAATTACATGATCAGAACATGTAATGTGGGCTTCCAAATGTAGCTTTGTATGCAATGGTGGGTGAAGTAGTTACCCACGCAGTCCTGCACATCCTAAATCTACAAAACTTCAAACCACAG
The DNA here is from genome assembly GCA_013398175.1 of Climacteris rufus. Classification (NCBI taxonomy): domain Eukaryota; kingdom Metazoa; phylum Chordata; class Aves; order Passeriformes; family Climacteridae; genus Climacteris; species Climacteris rufus. The sequence goes on along the minus strand of VZRZ01003508.1, from coordinate 612,682 downwards.
CAGTGGGCAAACCCAGAATTTATTCCACACATCTTCAGCAACTGAATTCACTGAGTAAAAGAAATGCTTCACGTAATGGCTGAGCCTGCTGGACAGCAGGGGGAGTATTTGGCTCAGGACCACACTCAATATGAAGTAAACCATGGATTTTAAACACTTCACATCCCAAAGAAATCAGCCAACAGACACCTGAAGCAGAAAAGAAAAAACAGTTTAGCAATACTGTGCCAGAGTTCAGTGTCAAATGAGTGCTTACTCTCAACTTCAGCTCTGTGATACACATCACAAGGTGCAGTGGGTTAGGTATCAGCAATAAAATCTGTAAACATTTTAGAGCAGTGCATTTTTATTCTAAGCTGGAGAAAAGTGAAAGTTGCACACAATGAAAAAAGAACAGCAGTAAGATATACAGCAATTTAAAAAAATGATTTAACATCCCATAACAAAGGATTCTGCTGGAGTTTTTTTTCATAAACGTTTCAAATGTGATGGCTTGCACTGTCTTGGCAAAAGATAACAGGTAACAAACCACCTCAGACAGGAAGCCAACTTTCTTCCTGTTGTTTAATCAACAATTACTAAGACTAGAAAGCTGCTTCTTCACTAAAGTAATGCCCCATTCCTTGTGAAAGGATAGACATATAAACAGAATGATTAAATCATTCATCTTTAGGACAACAGTTTGTATGGCAGGGGAATACACTATGGCCTGTTCTATGGGGGAGTGGGACAGCGCATGAGGGAAAAAGTGTTTCATGCAGAAAGCACAAAGAGAGGCTGCCAAGAGTGAGTGTGGGCTTCTCTTACCAGTGCATGTAGGTGAAATCCCTCTTGCTTGATAAAAATTCCAAAGTGTCATCAGGGGAGGAAAAACAAAAGTAATGATTCTGCCATACAGGTAGAGCATCTGAAAAAATGTGTAATAAAACCCCTTCTTCACGACGCCCCCATCTTTTTCCCCCCACCCCAGAAAGAAGAGTATAAATACACTAAAGAGCTTAATGACAACTTATCAGCTCTCATCACACAGCACAACTCTAATAGTGACATCCACAGAACACTGGCATGATGTGCAAAGTACTGATCTTTGGCTGTATTGCAGCAGTGATTTTTATGGCTGGGGCTTACGGAGCACCTCTTCAGACAGCTCAGCCGACTGAACTATCGCCTGCTGAAAAAGAGCAACTTCTTAAAGCTTCAATATCTGATTTACACCTCCTGAGAAACATCAAGAATGTAAGTGGTGATTTGCTTTTATTTGAAGATTCTTTCTTTTTTTTCCCCTATGTAATTTTTTTCAGAAAAATTAACCTTTTTCCCCTTCTCTACAGAATTTTCTGGACTTTTACACACCGAATGACATACGGGTGAGTTTAAATTTTCTGTTCAGTTTGAGTTCAATTTAGGGAATTCAATTTCTTAATGAGACTTCTGCTTTTGGTTTTTATTCTCCAACATTAAAAGGCTGATGTCCAATGTTATCTCATTGCTCTGTGCAACACTTAACACAAAATGAGTATTTCCCATTCATCCTGCTCAATACATGGCTGAATTCTGAACAATCTAAAGATGGTATAAGATTTGCAGGAGGCAATACTCTTGTATTAACTCCAACACAGGGACAATTCTGAGAATGAAACTAGACTGAGAAATAAATTAAAGCTGTAGCCACATGAAATCACCCACGTTTTATCTAAACTAGAGACAGAGCCGCTGGTAGGTTCTGTTTAAGATGTTTTAAGTCTTCTATATCCCACCAATGATGAAAGTCAGTTATGCTCTACTTAATTCTTTCCAGGAGCAAAACTTGAGCAAGCCCTCCTGGATACACAGTCTATATATCATGTTTTATGGCATTGAGAGAGACTTGGTTGCACAAGAACACTGTCATTGTGGTCACTCCTCTCTAAAACACTGCATATCAGAGCACAGAGTGTTCCAAGAACAGCTTTACTGCAGCCAGGCTGCTGCTTTGTACTACTTTTCATTCAGTATGCAAACAATAAGCAAGAGCATGAATTATTTAGTATTGAGAAGCACTTAAAAGCTTTTCACAAGTTATCTGTTAGCTGCTTTGAACCTCCCGGTTTAAGTTTTTAATTCAGAAGAATTCTCACTTAACAATTTTGTTTCAGTAGAGATTTAAAGTCAGATTCTGCAACCACTTCCTTATCTGTGTCCCTTTTCTCGTGTGCTGGCAGCATTAAGACCTATCTATCTCTGAGCTCCAGTGCTTAAATGCAAATCTTTGGGGCTGATCAGTAACAGTTGTCACTGAGTGCCCGAAATAGCTTTCAAAAGTGATGCACAAAGTTATTTACTCTGTTCAAAAGCCAGCGCTGATGCAGACAATAGATAGAGCAACCAAAGAGCATCCACTGAAGGTGACTCTGAAAAAGGCCACCTCTTTGCTAACACAGGATTTTCAGAAGACAACCAGGAGTAAGGCTCGGTTTAGGAACAAGCAGTACAGCTGTGTGTTCCCAAGAGACATTCCAACACTTCAGGTGTCTTGTCAAGATGACTCTCTTTTCAAAAGCTACAGAATTAAGGCCACGTGTAGCATGTCCCAGTACAGCTTTGAGGGCAACAAATGAACTGTAACACGGTGTAGAAAACGAACAGCTCAGCTCCTGAGATGAGGACAAACACAACGGGTAATTGAGAGTTTGAAAACTGAAGCAAGGAAAACAAGTTGCCCACATCACAATTCTGCTGACTGTTCTAGGAGTGCAACCAGACAACTCTGCAGTGTTACCTGACAGAACTGGACGTCTTGATACAAGATACCAGAGGCGAGGAGCGCACACACCTTATAAACCTCAAAAAGAATCTCGCGTGCCTTACGGTAGGCAATCTTTTACAAATGCTACCAAAAAAAAAGGAAACAAAAACAACAAGGTGTTCCAGTGTTAGGGAAAAACCATGCCAGAATCAATGTGTTTATGCATCAAGATCTGTGTTACCAACTCTTGGGAGTACAGGGTTTTATACAAAAACATGCTAAGATTGACTAACAGCATCTATTTGCATGGTAATTTAATACAGTAAAACAGATTTGAGCCATACTAGTCACACAAGCCAACATTTAATAAAATATGACATCTACTTTCTTTAGTGAATCATGCAAGGCATCTTATGCTGGCAAAAGCTTGCTCTTAGGAGCATGACAACTATTTACACAGCAATGGCTTTGAAAACTGTGCCATAAATTTATGACTGGAAGACCCAGGGATGAATGCAGTACACCCTGACACACCACTAAAACAAAATCCATGGCCTAGAGATCCTTGTAGCATTTCAGGAGTACTCTGCAGGCTACAAAAATTAAGGGTTATTTTTTGTTAAAGGAACAGCTTCAAAGAAGTTGATGTATCATTGTTAAAATCAGCTAGCAAGAGTGTTACCACTAATCAATAAAATTATCTGTATTGCAGGTCTCCAGTTCCTCAGAACCTACATGCAAGAAGTGTGAAGCTCATGAGAAGAAAAAGTTTCCTGAATTTCACCAAGAAATGAGCAGCTTCCTGCAATCCATGCTGAGAGAAATTGTATAACCATTTTTCTTTTTATTGCTACATTATTTATTGAAATATTTAATTATGACTAATTTATATATTGTGCCCTGTGGCATACCACTAGCTTGTTGTCCTTTTTGGGACCACTGTATGCTCTTAACGTGGGTGGTAAGACAGTCTGTTCTAAGATCACACTTGATCCTCTCTGTAAGCCCTAGGGGCTCAAAATGTTCTTTGGAAAACTAATTCATTGTCACTTTGTCAACAAACTGAGACAACTATTTATTGAAAAAGCTATTAAAAGATACCTGTAGGTTATATTTAATAAATTTCATGAACATATAAAAATCATGTCCAGACTCTTCCTTGTTAGATGATACTGTCTTTTTTACTGGTGACTTAATACTCTACTTTTTTTTAAAAACACACTAAAAAACCCAATAAAGCATTTAGCAGCATGCAAGTGCACAGGTAGCAGACTCAAGACACCTGCAGATATCCTTTTTAAAGCAATATAAAACACCAGTTTATGCTGGTATACAGCAAAAGGTATGGAATAACAGTATCAAATTGCCTTTCCCTAAAAAAGAAACCCCAAATCTTTTTTTTCTGAGCTGTGCTACTTATCTACACGAGCTTTCTTCAGGACATTTTTCTCACTGGTGTAAGCAAAACATGTTGTTCTCAAGAACCTTCAGAGACAGGGAAACATTATGAAAACAGTGACACACCTGAAATAGTAACTGTGCAGGTAACTGAGGTCCCAGAACACTTACATAGCCAATTCCTTCCAGCAACAGCTGACATAAAATTGATGATGAACGTATAAATCCATGTGAACACACACAGCATTAAATATTGTCAGAAATCTTTCTGTGGAACCTCAGGAATGTCCTTACTTCAAATGAAGTCAGTGATGTGACACTGTAATTTTAGGCAGAAAGAAACAATGTAAGAGCACCTTTTACAGTGCAAAAGCCACAAGTCAGTGCCAACAAGGCAGGCTGCAATCGATGAAAGGAAGCCTACTACAACAGTTATCAGCCTATCGTTTAGTGTTTGATGTGTTTTCCTGGTGGGTGTGGTATGGAGTACTTCACCTTATACCTAAAACCAGACTAACAATGGAAAAACCTGCAGTTTCCTTGCATGCTGCAAAGAGAAAATAGGCGTTAATGACAGCTTTCTGCCAAAAATGGGAAAATACTCACAGCACTGGCATCTGTTTCTCTACTTCTCTTCTCTTCCCACAGTGTAGGAGCACTCTGTCCCCACCCACAAGGACTCAGGAAAGTAAATACTGTCACTTCAGCCACAAACAGATAAGCTCCACCCTCTCGTCAAATCAGATGACAGTAACAACAAAAATACCTGAATACAGTAGGACGCAGAATATGACAAAACAGGAAGAAACTTCTGCATAAGAATTCCATCTACACCTTGTCAATATTTGCAGAATAATCCTTCTCTGTACCCAGATCCCTTCTTACTTGATAAATTCTAAAAGCAGTATGCAAACAGAATGAAGACATATTCTTTAAACAAAGTGAGATGATATTTAAAGACATAGAAAGTACTGAGCCTATGAGATAAACAGAAATTAGTCTTCAAAACATCTGTAAGAATGCAAGAACTCTATGAACACTACTGACTTCTCTGTCACCTGTGGAGCTCAGGGTGCAAAATCTTGCAAGATCACCCACACCTAAGTGACCACAGCAATAAAACCGAGTGAAGCTGAGATTGCCTTGCACTGCACATTCAAATCCAGAGACTCCTCTGGAACTCCTCTGGAATCCAGTCCTCCTGCTGGACTCCCCATCAGGTCTGTGCCTGAAAGATTTAGTGGGAAGCTGACCCAAAGGGTGCTGATTTGCACTCTATGTTAAAGTGCTTCAGAGGGAGTACTATGGATGTCAATAATAAATATGCACAGTTTATATTATTTAAGACTAGCAAATAATAAATTTACAGCTCTAAAAACATAATGTAACTCAGCAATAGTGTTGTGGGTTAAGACTACCTATTATTTCATCCCCCTTTGTCACTGGGTTACTTAATAAACATTATACTCTTTTGAATCAATTACATGTAAAGTCTCTAAAATCCAGCAGAAACCTGCACCCCAAAGTAAGAGCATCACATACAACCCATGGCTCTGCAAACAAACCTCTTCCAGTAGCAGCCCAGAAATGTTTGTCTGCATTGCTGCCCCAGTTCTCAGCAACCATAAAGAAGGTAAAATTTTCATTGAACACAGTTCTGTTAATAAATGAGGCTTCCTCAAGCACAAGAACTCTTAACTTTGACAGTCTGGTAAAACCTGCCCTGGGGTCACTCTGTGCAGCCGGGCATCCCATGTGGAATAACCAAGACATTGTCTTAAGTGCCTAGACAGTAAGTGTTATGTAATGTAGGAATAGTCAAATAGTTTAGAAAGCAGGAAATGATGGTAAAGAGATACTTACCCTGCACTCAGAAGGAAAGGCAGAAGCTGAAGCTCTCTAACAACTTCACAAACACACACGGTGTGAAAACATACGCACTTGTTCTGGAGTTGGGTTACAACATTCTGGGACACAGCTGCAGGTTTACAGTCATGGAAAGAGGAGGCTTTGCCTGTCCTGGCTCTAGGATTGGAGACTGCCCCATCACTTTTGCACAGCAGCCACACCCTGCTGTGGATGTTCAAAACACTCTCAGGCTGGCTTGCTCCCCACACGTAGTACCTCCAACAAGCACTTCAAGACAACTTTTCAGAAAAATTCTTGTATAAAGACTGATGAGACATAGAGTTAGCTGAGGTGTGAGGAAGGTGCTTGTGTTACACGTGGTTGTAGTCCTTTTGTCTGTCAAATTTACATCTTATCGTAGGTTAACTTCACATACCTAAAAAGTATCTGCAGGGTGAGCTCCCGTATTTGCCCAAGCTTTAAAATATGTCTTTAAAGAAATATGATGTTAAAAGTATCTGAAAATGCACAAGGTGAACTTTACTATACATGCCTCCCCCCTGTAAGCTGTAAAAAAATCCTCAGAACCCCTTAGAATACTAGAAGTATTTTAGAATTAGAATACTGGAATACCCCCCTTAAAATACTTCCAGTATTTTAAGGGGTTCTGAGGATTTTTTACAACTTAAAGATCAATTTCCTGAGCCACCTTCTCCAGCTCTGGTATCAAACTAAGATAACATGCCATGCCATGCATGTGACATATGTATATATATATATGTAGCATGTGATATATGTGGGAGATGACATCTCTGTGACCTGCATCTGTGCAAGTAGCAAGTCTGAGATGTGTTACATGACAGTGTTACACAGTGGAGTGTCCTGCCTCAAGCAGAGGCAAACCCACCCATGGGACTGTTTTGCTCAAGAACCTGGGTGCACTTGGTGGGTAATGCAGAGGTACAGGGAAACACAATGTGTACCTCAAGGGGAGCTGACTTTTGGGTGAGAACAGCAGGATTGTGGAATACTGGTTGCTGAATGGCACTGCCACTCTATACCATGACTACCATGGACAATGAGGATGGACTGCTCCAGATACATCAGGCATGAGCTCCTGATGCAGCTTGCAACCAGCCCTCCTGCCCTGGAATACTTTTGGGACAGACAGAACCCACAAGTGATGGACTAAATGAACTCAACTGACATCTTGGAAGGATGGCCACTGACTTTGGGAATGATACCTGGGCTTGTAGATAAGAGTAGATACTGTCCAGGTTCCAGCCTGGTTCCAGGGCTGATGTTCTGCAGTAGCCAGGAGGGGGTACAGCCAGGACACACAGGTCATTCTACACCACCCCACATCATTGCCAGGGGCAGGGGGAAGAGACTCTCTTCCAGGGAGAAGGGGTTCCTTCAGGTCAGGAAAACATGGCAGAGGGAGCCATCCAGTGTTGTCTATTATTGTTATTTGGGTTTTTTTATGTGTGAACCATTGCTGTTTCCAGTAAATTGTTTTTACCTCAACCCAAAGAACCCAAGTTCTTTGCCTTTCTGCCTCCAGTTCTCCTCTCCATCCCACTGTGGGGGAAAGTGCAGGGGGATGCAGGAAAGTGAGAGCAGCGTGTGGTTTGGAGAGTCTGGGTGGGGGCACTGAATTAGGCAGTACCATCCCTAAACCAGGGCACTCAGTGTCACTCCACCTGTGTGGATTGTGCACAGATGCAGCAGCTGTGTCTGCATGAGGGTGTACATATGGACAGAACACACCCACACACCACCCCAGCCTTCCCCATATCCATGGGTACATCCATCCTCCCCCCTGGGGCTCAGTTTTCTCAGGCAGGGAGGGGAGAGGCCAAGCTCACCCCTGAGCTGCTGCTGTTTGTGCTCACACACCTGTGTCTGGGCTGTGCAGTCACATCTGGATGGTGCACAGCTGCTCTGGGCAGGGACCTGTCAGCAATGCTTCAGCTTCAGCACTGGAACTGCAGCACTCCTGCCTCTCTTCAGCTTCTAGGAGCGCACATCTTGGAATTACTGAAGGAGCTAAGGAAAAACCTGGATACAACACCTACATGCTTCCATTTACCAGCTTAGTGCAATTCTACATGTGCTGTTAGTTAAAGAACAATCCAGAGACAAGATCTGGACCTAAACTGGTGCCACCAACTCATTTCTCAAGGATATAGTTACCATGTCCAGCACAACACATCACCTTCACCAACAAATCTGTCTTCCTAAGGCAGCACCTAAGTCCCACAGAAATTTCAGTTTGTTGTTCAATCAATAAAAGGGCTGAAGCACCAAAAAACCCCTCAGTCCTTGTACTTATTTAAGGCTTCTAGGTTAACTACAGGAAACACTTTGGTGCTGGTATCTCAGAAGTCTAAGTCCATGCAGAAAATCAGTCCAGAAGTGCACAGAATGCTAACACATTTGTGGTATGCTATGTGTATGGCAGATTTGACATCTATGTCACTTTCTAGCATGTACATGTATGTAGGTATAGGCAAGACACTGTAAAGAAATTTATTGAACTTTTAACACTCCTGGAAAAAGACAACACCGTGCTCTAGGCTGGAATAGCATGGCAATTCTCAAGCATTCTTAGAAAGAACACATTACATGGAACAAACAGTTTGTGGAGCATATGCCCAAAGCAAACAAACACCATCACACATAACTCCCCCACCCATGTGAAAGGACAGTGACAGAAAACAAGAGAGCCGATTAGCCAAAACAAGGTCAAGTAGTAACAAGTCAGTGAGTTTCAACAACTTGTAAACCAGGGTAGGATCATCTCCAGAGAAGACTCCCTGTATCAGAAAAAGATTAAGGGAAAAAAATACCAGAAGAAGGTACTTGTTTTAGCATCCAACAATAAGAAGCTGAAACCTGACCACAGCACTACACTGTTACTGATGTGTGAGAACAGTGCATAACTCCACAACTTCCCACCCTTGCATGATTTACAGAAATCAAGCAGCATAATCCAAGTTTATTATCTAGCTTCAACACACCAGTGTTTCACGACACCACAGCAACTCCAAGCATGGTACTCAACATCCTCCCAAAATCCCACCATATTTATTACCAAGACTTACAAGGAAGCAAATTCCCTTGTGACAGGCACCACGTTTCAGGTTACTGTGTAGGCAGACAATTTTGCAAGGACTTGTGAGTGCAGTGATGAAGTCACCTGAGAGTGCAGGAGTCCAACTTATCCATGAGCATAAACACTGACAGGGTTTGGGGCAACCCACAAAAGCTGAAGAAACCTTGTTTCTGGTGATTTCTGCACTACATGGCATCATTTTCTTATTTACATCTTTGACACCTGCATAATGCTTTAAATCCACTACCAAAACCAGGAGTTGTCACAAAACATTTGAGTAACAGCTGGCCATTCAGAGTTTCACATTTGGAAGTACACAAATTATTTTTTAAATCTTCTACCACAAACAGCAAAAGCTACAAGCCACTTGGCTAATGCACACTAAACAAAACTCTTCTCAAAGGAAAAAGAAGGAATCAATAGACAAAAATCCTGAAACTACCAGGAAAAAACCATGTTATTAACTCCACGGGGTGAGGGACCTGAAATGAGGTGGCACTGGGAGGGGAGCAAAGCAGAACACATTTACAAAGCTGGTGGATACTCCTACCTCTGAAAAAGCATCAATTTTGGGAAAAGACTAATCTGTTACAGGTGATTTAATAACTGCACTTAAACTGACAAGAAGGAGTTCTGGAATTGTTTTCTTCCCTAACTACAAAGCTAAGAGTTCAACATTTTACTAATCAGAACTGTATTTACTGAAGCAGGTCATACAAACTGACTTCACACACAATCCACCTCAATCAGTCAGTGAACTGTTCAATATGTGGAGACTTCACAATCCATGATCCATAACTGTGTTGCTCTAAGTAGCTCTGCAGCAGGCTTTTAGCTTCTTGGTACAACTGAGATTTAATCTAAAAAAAAAGGAAAAGGAAGACCTTGAAAATCTCCAGAATGATGGTTACAGAGATCTGTGTACTTTACCATCAAAATACAGTATGCACAAACACAAATGCTGTAAAAACAATACCTGTAAGTCTTACAGTTGCCTCAGCTGCTGAGAGACAGTTTTAGACTCTAAAAACACATTCTTTTTATATGTTTGGGCATTTATTGGGATGAGAAAATTGTCCTGATTGTTCTGGTTTTTTCAGTGTTTTCAGTTCTAGCAGTATCTTTGTATAGAAAATAAACATCATGAAATCAATGCAAATCATTCAATGCCAATCTAAACACATGAACAGTCAATTAGCAAGTGATTTCATTTTAAAGCAGTTTCTGAATCATTTACAAAACCACCTCTTGCATGTTTTGAGAAGAGGAGAACAAAAAGATACATACTTTAAGCAAGCTGTTCAGGGGATCTCTTCAGCAAAAGAGAAAGACAGCCCTGGCTACCAAACCAGGTTTGAGAGCAGCCACTAGGAGACTCCTTCCCCAGCCTCCCCCTCCCTGCAGCAGCTCACCTTTGCCTCGTGGTAGGTTGCAAACTGCAGCAGATCAGCCCGTTCTGCCTCCCTGGCGAGCATCCTGAAGCGGCTGAACATGGCGGCCTTGCACAGGCGGCTGGCCAGGCAGCTGCCGCTGCGGAACGGGGAGCTGCGGCCGCAGGGGGGACAGAGGAACAGAACTCAGGGACCAACACACCACAGGGAGGTTGCTCTGAGCCTTACAGGGGCTTTTCCCCTCCCTCCTGTCACTCTGTGAAATGTGACCAAACTGGAGTTCATCTCAATTAGCACCCTAATTAGTTTCAAGCACTGTGCAAGCTAAAACATTCGCTACTACAGACAAGGGACTACAGACATCTCTACCCAAAGAACTACTTTGTTTGGTATCTCACTGTGAAGTTACAACATCTCTAAAACCACACCTTATCATGGGATGCATTCAGCTAACACAGGAGAGCATCTCTCTCATAGCTTAAAAACTGAATACTCCAATGAACCAGCACAAAGCCATCATTTCCGACAAAACCAAGACAACCGCTAACCTTTCAGTTGTTTTTCCACTCAATCCATCCACAACCTCCAGAGATGCATCTGACAATGTCCAATTCAAACTCAGAGACCACTGGTTTAAATCTGTTTGGATTGGCAGTGCAGCTTTCACCAAGTAAATATGAGATCTGTTGACCAGGTAAGGCATGGGAAGCTGTGATATAAGTTCATCATCCAGACGCTGCTTTATAGTTATGCCTAGTCCTTTTGTATCCTTGCAATTTCCATTTCCTATTAAACAGAACAAGAGCAGTCACACATAAGTACATGAAGGTAAAAAAAAAGTTAAAAATGTAAATGTTTCTGCATTCTTAGAAATTATATCATAGTTGTCTCTTCACATTAAATTAATGTTTGCGATAATCAGTTCCAATATTCAGTTTGCAGAACAAAAATGATTTCACACTTTCTTCTCCAGAGGCATGATTATTTTCATTGGATGCCATCTTTTTTGAACCATTATTTTTCATCAACTCTTGATGTGCCCTGAGGAAGACACCACTAAAACAAAACCTCAATATTCCATATTAGAAAAAACGCTAAGGAGTTTGCCCCCATTACTCCACATCCAAAAGCATTTCTGACTGCCCACTAAACAAATATACTTTGGTCCATTGCATCTCAAGGAACAACACTGTAATTCTTTAAAGTGTCCTTGGTTTAGTTTATGTTTTATAAAATGCAATCAAATTGGCACAGGAAAACACACAACCCCCCCGCCGGAACTGGCACTGAACTTACCCACAAGGATGTTGCTGATATACACGGGCTCGATAAAGTGACTCAGCAGGGCTCCCTGCAGACCAACCACTTCCCACTTGGTCAGTTTGTCACCAGCTGACATACTGCTCACCCTGACAGTCTTAGGTGGGCAGCAAACAGCCAGGTAAATCCTGCCTTCCAGAGCCACGTGGAGGCTCAGCTCTTCATTGGCTTCGTAAGCAGATATAGACTGGGGACCGAGATGCCTACAGCAGGGGAAGAGAAGGGGTTTCAGTGAGAGAGCACTCTCATCAGAGATTACACTAAGTGCTATCTAATGCTGTTTCTCAGAAAAACATTATCAATAGATCTGGGCCTTGCATTATCTTCAACACTTGTAACTCCTAGAAACACCAGATGGAGCTGCTTGAGTGCCTAGAATACGGAAATCAGTATTCAAATAGGAAATGGTCACTCAATCTCATCTTAGCTATCAGTTGTGCACACATTAGAAAGATCAGCTGCAAACAACCTGTCACTCTGTGTCTACTTAAACTACAACAGAAGTTCCTTGGGAAAAAGCAGATGAAAGGTTATTAAAATCTCCTTCAAAACATAACTTACAGTGCGATTCTTTGAAATATATAAAACAAGATGCAACACATGAGGGAGACAAAACAGTGGCTGTTCTGAAGCAAAACAGTTTTTCCTCTTAGCTACACAGGGGTAAGGCATCAAAGCAGAGCCTTTTCTTTCAATTCAAGGCTTTTTATATCTTAACCTTGTGGTGCTAAGGACGACATTAAGTCATCACATCCACTTCCTCAGTGGTTAAATTCACAATTTATTAGTATTTCAATACTATCTTGGGAAGGGGGTTATTGTCTGTAATAAACAACAGCTCATCCTATAACCCATGTAGAAGCTTTTTGTATCATCACATTGAGCTGTGTCTCATTTATCACTGTTACCCTGTACATTAAAGCTCCCAAATGAAGATAAAAATTCATCTTCCACGGTATCTCTGAAAATCCCATGGTACTTACACCTCTGACTTTAACTGAGCAGTTCCCTTTGGAAGCTGGTTCATGTAGAGAGAGAGGGTTATATTCTGCTTCAGGGTAAGCAGCTTCGAGCCTGGTGCTGAGCAAAATATGGATCTCTCTGCCTTCGCTGGATTTTTGTTATAGAACAGCAAAAGATGCCTATACAAGTATCTAAGAGAAAAACAGACTATGAAAACATATTACTATATATTATTTATGAATTTACAGAACTACAAAATGCAAGAGCAGAAGTAGAACTGCAAAGAACTGGCTGCAAGGGAGCTCTGTGCAGACACACTCTCACCGCAGCAGGGAACGCCTGGCGGTGACAATGGCATGGCTGTCGTGCAACAGCCTCCCACAGGACTCCAAGCGCCGGCTGTAGTTGCACTCTCCTGTTCCCAGAGCCACAACTTCATGCTGGCCACCTGAAAACACAGAATTGTGCCAGGTTCAGCTGCTCTGGCTGCCCACCACGCTCTGTGGGAACAGGCTTCCCACTCCCAAAACTCACAATCCAAACAGACTTGCCCTTTTCGATGATGAAGGCAGCCAGGGAACTGCCACAGCTTTGGTACTCGGGATGTTTGGTAGTCAGGTGGTTAAACACCTCTTCAAGTGTCTGGGAGAGTTTCTGATAGATATGCTCTCCTCCTAAATGAAACAATCAGTAAGAGCCAGCAAGACACAAAATTGCAGGGAGGGGAAAAACCACTGCCAGATGATAAACCTACACACATGGTATAAGCACTGCTACACGTACTTCTGGGATTCTGAAGATTATCAGGATTAAGGAAGTTCAAAAACACCTAAACACTTCATGCTTTTATCATTCATTATTAACAACACAGCATATGGACCAAGTTTGATCACCTACTGCCACCAGTTTGAGTAAGGGCAGAAATCATGTTTCTACCAGCTCACCACCTAAATTCAAGCAATTTACTGAAGCTGTGTCCATTTGTAGAACTGACCTAGTGATACTTGTTCTTACAGCCTTCTTCAAAGAAAAGATGCTTAAAATAACAGTGACAACATAAAGTTCACTACATGTAATAAAAGTACAATTAAGAACACCTACTTGCTGGGTAATTTGACTCAACAGAGAAAAACAAGACTATTCCTTACCAAAACCAGTCCTTGAAACAGAAGCAGAGTTTGCTGGAGTTCGGAGCTCAGGAGGAACACAGGCAAAATCTAAGGATTTAACAACATTTTCACATGGGATGGACATTCCTCATTTCTAAACATGAACCCTGCACTATTTCCACCAAGTCAAAATTTCTAATTCTCTAAGAATTTCTGATTCCTTGTAAGCTTAGTACTATTGAAAGAAGAGAAAACATTATGGTAACTGAATTCTGTTCAAAGCAGTAACTCGGTGGGGAACCCTTTTAATAATAAAAATTCAAAACCCTTTGAGGTGTACTTCATATTGCTGTATCTAGTGAGCAGAAAATCAGGTGCAACAACAACAAATGAATTCCTCCAGTATTCTTGGCTTTGTGCTCTCAGTTGATGCAACTCTTAAGACACAAATGGCAACGATAAAAACCAGTTTCAAAATCAAACTACAGACTGGCCCCAAGGATTCAAAAAGCCTGAAAGAGGCCCTGGTGCTGGAGCATTTAATAAAACCACAGATTTTGCATAGGAAACCGTTAAGCCAAGCTTTTGAAACTGTAATTAGGTGTTGCTAGGATATTTACCTAAATCTTCAGATGACTTTGCCCCTGTATTCTCCAAGTTAAGTAGCTCAGCAAGAGCCAGTTTAGCTGCATTTAATTTAGATTCCTTCTTGTTCCTTCCCAGCCCAGTCTTGTAGCAAACACCATTTATCACAGCACAAAAGGCAAAATAAGGCCTTATGACATCACCTTTACAGGAGAAGAAAAAAAGCAGATGCAATCAGTGATATTATTTTAAGGTACTTTATCCACAGCTTTATGTCCTTATACTAATTCCTAGAACAAATACAAGATAAAACCACAATTCTGACAACATAAAACTCTCATCTTTCACCTCCCCAAGAATTTTGGTGGCTTTCACTTTAGGCACTTCCCACAGAGTTCTGCTAACAGCCATAATTACATACAATTCATCTGATCCAATTCTGTGGCACTCCATCATGAGAAACAGCTGTGGAGAAAATAAAAGGGCAGCCAAAAAGCAACACATGTGGAGGGTCATGCAATCAACAGTAAAAGAGCTCATCTGTGTCACTGCCATCAAACACTAACTCAGAAACTCAGGTCAACTCAAGGATAAGCAAGCAATACTTTAGTTAGGAAAAGAATTATTTACCTGCCACACTGGTTTCTTTCAATTCAAGCTGCATGTGGTGCATTTTGGCAAACAGATGCAAGGCAGATACTGAGTTTATTACTCCCCGTTTATATCTTTCAATTAACTCCAGGTCGTTTTGTGAAGGAAGGGCTGAAAATGGGGTGGCGTGTGCTCCTTTAAAAAGGAAAGGTTCTTAAACAAAATTTAGGAGAGAACAGAACATGATCTCTGAAAACCTGCTTACAATAAATGCTTTTCAGACACTTCACTTGAACAAAAAGAATAAAATTCACTACAGAGCACAACTGTTTTGTACTGAACCGTACATTAACAACAGCAATTCAAAAATGGTGTATACATCCTCTTTTAAAAGCACCAAAGCTTCTACCTGGAGCAGTAAACCCAGTAACTTCTGAATACAGACACATATTACAGAAAAATACAACCTATATCCTCCTCCCCTCTCTTGTAAACCAATGATCAAATCAAAGTTGCTGATGGCAGATACCAAAGAGTGGAGCCTGTGTTTTTTCAAACAGAACTATGCAGCAGTGGAACTCCCCATTTTAAGACACTGTAGAAGTTTCAGCAACCATTGGATGGATAAAATCATCAGCTTCAGGGGTGTGCTATGCTCAGGCACAACCACTTCCCAGCCAAGAACTAAAATAAATCCTTGTTTTCAAGCCTGGTAAGTAGGTGCCTTTGGCTCAATATAACTACTCAAAGTGATGGAATTCAAAATACATCCTGGGACATCTGGAACTGCAGTTAAAACCCTTCTCAAAGTTATTTATGAAAAATTCATGCAGCAGAACATATTCTGGCAATCTACAGTACTTATAACATTTAACTTGAACTTCATAATGTGGAAATGCTGCAGACTACACAGGCGACCCTACAACAAGTGCCTAACAGATTTCCAGCACGCAAAGCCATTGGAGGAAGAGGAACAAGTTTGAGGAGACACTAAAGTAGTTTTTTAATATAGTGATAACAAAAAGCAGCAGAGGGTTGCAAAGTTACTTTCAATAGCACTAACAGCCAAACCCAGTGTATAAAATGGAAACTATACCTGGATCTTGCATCACCCCTGGTTCACTCCATCTATCAGAAGGTGGAGCATTCAGCGGCTCGGAGAGGTTCTTAAAAGCTCTCTGCCTGATACTCTCGGGCGGCAAAACCTTCCCTGGTGCGAGGTCGAAGGCGGGCATTCCTGCAGCCTCCAACCAGCCACTGCTGCTCGCCATTTTCGACCGACCTAAGGAACCTCAACAGTAACGCTGCCAGTAGTAAAGACACCCTGCAAAACACCCTGCGGTTCTCCCGGTTAAGCTGTTTCACCAGAGAACCAGGAAAAAGTCGCACAGGCTAGGGTAGAACCCAGACCCTGTGTCCTTCCCAGCCCGGCACCAGCAGGCTCGAAGCCAAACCGCCCTCCCTCACGCTCGTACCGCGCTGTGCCCCGGCCGTGCCACCGGCTCCAAGGACACATCAACTCCTCAAGCGACTCTCGAGGGAGTGAGGCAAACCAAAGCAGCAAAGCCGATCCCTTTCAAGCTGCCAGGACGAGCTGGAGCTGAAGGGTTTAGTACCTGCTCTATCCCGAGAACACCCACACGTGCTGCGCTCGCCCACCTGTGGCTGGTTCCTCAGCGCTCACCCCGCGGGCAGGCGGAGCACGCCTGAGGCGACACGAGGGTGGAGGTGCCCAGGAGGTGCCAGCCGCCCTGAGGCGCCGGGCTCCAGAGCCGAGCAGCCCTCCCGCCTGTGCCCGCCGGGCTTTCAGAGCAGGGGAGGGCCGCAGGCTGCCCCTCCCGCCCTTTCATGAGGGGCGCGGCCGAGGCGCGAAGCAGCAGCTGTGGCCGAGGGAGGAGCTGAGGGAGCTTCCCGGCCGCGCCCTCGCCTCTCCGGGCGGCTCCCACCGGGCAAGGCCGGCACCTGAAGCCGCCACAGCCCTCCCGGAGCGGGAGCAGCCACTACTTCATTCCGGGGAAGCAGCGCCGCTGGTCGGGGCCGCGCTTCCCGCTTCCCGGCTGCTTTCCCAGCTGCTGGCGCACGGCCTCTTCGCTTTGCCGCACTTACATCACGCCCTGCAAAGTCACATTTAAAACACTTCCCTCTTATTGTTCACCTTGCTTGCTTAATAATCTTAAAAAGCCCTGTACAGTAGTTAAATTTTATTACAAGTGTAATAAACTTCATGATTTTTAGCACTAAGGCAATCACAGTTTCATAAGTTATATATATATAATTTACACCAGTCTACATTGACAAATCAATTACTGGTCACATCAACAAGGGGTTTGTGTTATGGCAAATAAAGTCATAAGAAAATTCACAGTTAATCTGCAAGTATTGTAAAGATGCAGGATCATATTGCACATCATAAAATGGACGCTGAGGAGCAGATTTACAGTGTTCCAGCTATTCCTTCACAGAATATACATTGGTCATCGTCATCATCATCATGCAATAACTTCAAATACAGAATGGTATCAAGTACCACAGTAAACAGTTACTCACAATGTAAGTTTTAAATAGAGTAGCAAAAAGCTGTTAGGTTTCTCTTTAAACCATATTTAAGTTCTTAAAATATAATAAAACACTTTGATAAAATCAAATGGAGTTAGGTTGTCACATTGTATTTTTAATATTCTTCTTTGTCTTTTCCTTTCTTTTCCTTTTCATCCTGTAGTGCAGTACCAAGTTTCTTTATAAGGACTGACAAAACTTTGTCCAAAGGATCCATGACGCCACGCTGCAGCCACTTAGGGATAGTAGTCCTTGCATGGTGAAAGCCCAGCTTTTGGAGGATGTAGTCAACACCAACGGGATCAATTTTTCTCCCAGTCCAGGATATTAATCTAAAAAAACCCCATAAATAGAGGACTCAATCTCAAATACATAAATATAGCAAACAGGCATTTGTATAAACAAAAATCCATTTTCTCCACTGTTACTTGTGACCAACTTAAGTCCAACAGGCATTGTTTTGAACTTGATTTAGACAGATAAACTCAAGATCATCAATGGAACATCCTTTTAAAGGAAGAGGATGTTTAAGGAGGTGAAAAACCTGATAGGGCTGACTGCAGATCATGTTTAAATTGATTTATTGCTAGCACAAAATGCCAAGTGTCAAGATTTGTTTAGCCTGGACTGATGTGTTGTTTTGTTATGTGAGTGAACACTCAGGTCCTCCAGCAGTGTCAGCAAAGGTTAAAAAAAAAGTCAAACCCATAAAGAAAAGTCCGTTTCAATGATTATACGCAGAAAATAGTGATTTGCTGCCATACACACTATTCTTTTATGCTAAATTTAAAGAGTCATACAGCACTAAATATATAGTGCTTTCTTCATTTTAAGGTTTAAAAATAAAACTGGAATGCTAAAAATGGAAAACTGCAAGAAGAAAACTGTATAGCTGCTGTAGGACAGAGTGAAATTAATGAGTTTAAGTTTACTGTATCCTAATTTTGAAGAGCCTCCAACAATGCCTTTAACCTGCATAAATGCTAATCTGGAATTTAATGCACAGCCAAAGAGACTGCAGCTAAGGGTGCTTCTTACCTGAGTGTGGGTTCCAAATGCCAGGTATTGCACATAAATTCCCTCCAGTCTACTGTAGTGTAGGTAATGCTTTCCTCTGCCTCTTTGTCAGTGGAGCTGTCCTCAAGGACACCAACAGAGTTCTTCTGCCCTGGACGAGCAGCCAAAATGCGAGGAGGAAAAATTGCTGCAAAGAGGATGGAGGAAAAACCCCAGTCAGTCATTAGCAGCTCACTTGAATTCTCTTTGTACATCATTTGAACTAAAAAAAAAAGGCACAAATCTCAAGAAGATAACCACATTTCATTTTTACATAATTTCTGGAAAAGACCATTATTGCTTCAGAAGCAGCATGCCAAATTTGAATGCTGCACCTCAACATACTCATGTAGAAAAGTAAATAATCCTGAAATCAGAAAAATGCATGTCTTAAAAGGACTCCACTGATGAAAGGATTGCAATAACAATACTAAAGCTTTCTAAAACAGTTTTCATCTTCCTGTACCATCTTATAAAGAGAAAATTAAACACCAGGTGTCAAAATAGGAGCAAGGTTATGACTTAGAATATATTTAGTGTCAAATACTCTGACAACTGCAGATTGTCAGACAAGTGATACCTCATCAATAACAACTTACCTTTTTCTTTTTCTTTTAGATAGGCAGACACCAAGTCATGCAGAAACATGATCAATTCAGCATCCATAGTCACACAGATGTGGTCTGTAAATTCAGTTACTACACTGCATTCCACCTTTGGTTTAACACTTGTATCTACAGTCACACAAAAACAGTATTAACACACAAGTACATCGAGTATATGTAAAAGTACACAGAATTTGAAAGCAAATAATTTGAAAATCACATTTCTTTCACTGAACCAGGGACTCTCGAGAGGAAGCACCACAGTTAACATCTGTGTTTAGGAGTTTCAGCAATTTTTAAACAGTTTTCCTGTCAGAGTAATTTCTGGTATTTTATAAAGGATATTGAAAATAAATAAATGCTACCTGGTAGCAACCTTGACCATATCCTCAATGTGGAAAGTCAGCCTAGAGCAGTATCACCAGCTTGTGCTATGCTATCAATGTAGGATTTTAGGCACTAAGAGAAGCTTATAGCATATTTTGCTTGCTTAGCTATTAAAATAACAAGGAAAAAACAACAGCTTCAATTATCTATCAGTTTTTCCAAGAGCAGGTATGGAATAAAACTCCAGTGCAGCCAAGATAAATATCTAAATTAATGACTTATACCTTCAGAAGTTTTATTTCCCACCAGTTCCAACTGCAGTCTGAAGATACCATTTTAAAAATGAAAGCATAAAATTTATGGGCTCCTACCCCATATTCCATTTTTCAGAATGGCCCTCCTCTTTAACATTTTAATAAATATAAGGAAACCAACCCCCTGAAAACAACCAGACTAGCTGAAATATTCATATTAATTTCTCTTAGTAAGTTTTTTTTATAGTGACCAGTCTCTGCACTAGATCTTCACTCTCTCAAAATAATTTCCTCTACATTTTATTATAAAATGTTGTATTTTCTTCCAGATCTGCAGTAATTCTCAGAGTAAATCCTCTTCTCTTATCAGGACAGTACCTTTGCATTAAACTCCTAATTTGTGAGAAATAGTTTTTGACCATGAAAAAACAAATTATGTTTACTGTACCTTGTAAGGAAGGCTCCTGGGGCTCTTGAACATGAATAGATTTGAAATCCAGCTGCATCCTTGGCAATGCAAAGATGGTTTCAGTCTCATGGTTGTAACTGGAGCCACCCCTAAAGCCACTCAACAGGCTTGAGCTCTTCACTGTTGTGCTGCTCTCGGGGTTGTTGGCATCAACATTCCGAAGCAGGTTCAACTCTGCATGCACAATGGGAAATGTTAAACTGTGACAAGGCAAAAAAAGTCAAGAAAAGTCACTTATGGCCGTGACTCTAACCTTCATTCCTCGTGGCTGTCACGTAATTGAACCACTCCTTCACACTGGCAACTCCATGGGGGGGATTCTCGTGGCGGCGCCGCGTTATCTTGGTGATGGTGGCCATGGGGCTTTCCAGGGCTCCACAGGGCTTGGTGACCATAGTGTTATGGCCCAAATGGAAGTCCAGGGTTTGCACAATGTATGTGGAGTGCTCACTGGTACCTGCATTGAAAGTGTGGGCAGCATGGGGTGGGAGAGTTGAAAAAAAGGGAAAAGCAGCTTAGTGAGGGTAGTGGAATCTTCTCTCACTCTCCTCTCCTTGTACAGGTATTGAACATGAATAATTAGTATGCTGGTGGAATAAACACTCGTATAAAGCTTGCAAACAACAGAGAAATTAAATCCTCAGTAGCCACAGACAGTAAAACTTCTCAATATTAAGACAAATATAAGCAATAAGATCATCAAAATTCATCATATAGCTAGAAAGGACTACACAAACACACACATGCAATTAAAAAGCCAGACAATCCACTTGGTAGGCATATTATCATCAGGGACATACCCAGTATATTTGAAAATGTGCTTTGCATTATTCCACAGATAAAGCAAATTGTGGTAAAGATGGGTAGGGAACAGATTATTTTTAGATAAATGGTATGTTTTTGGTAAATCATCTCAATTCAGACAAAGAAAAAAAATTGTTGATTTCTTCTTACGTATTAATATTGTTAAAATTGTTATAAATATAAATAAATATTGTTATAAATATAAAATTGTTAAAAACCCATTTAAGCAAATTTAGAGAAATGAATAGATAGTTAAACTACCATCTTCCAAAACTTTCTGGGCTTCTGTCCAAAATGCAATATTGGGTTCTTCAAGGTGAAATAAGGCCCACGATTTTGAGCGGAAATTAGGTCCATGAAAACAAGCCAGGGTCATATGGTTGCCATGCAGGCTCATGGATCCTCCAAATTGCATCCCATCCTCTGGCAGTGGCATCTGAAACAGGGATATATGGCACCCAGACACCACTTTCAGAACTCCTGGCCAGTGGCGATGATGGGCTGCATCCAACACTGCAAAGCAAACATGAACAACAAACTCCAGGTAAGATACAGGAAAAGATTGCTGCCATATTTCTATTTTAGCAAAACATGGAATTATGAGTGCTATTTCCTTCTCTATTTCATTGACACTGTCTCTCAGGTAATCTTTGCAATTAAAACATCCTAATTGGGAATCATACTAATTTTTTGTAGCACTTACATTGCTCATGTGAGCTCCTCTCCAAGTTGTTTGCCATTGTCTTGGGAGGGAGATAAGGGACAGGTCCCCAGGTGGACAGAGCTCGCTTGCTTGTATCAAACTGCTGAGTGAAGAACTCCTGGAGTTTCATTCCTATTTTTATCAGGTCTGGTGTAGTTGACCTTGAAATCATCACTTGGAAGATATCCCATTTCAAGTCCCCATGGACAAATATCTCGCTAGATATTAAAAATAGGAAGAACATGAGCAGTTAATATATTTCCTACTGTCAATTAAAAAAGCCCAACCCAAACAATGAACCCTTTGCTTTCTAGCAGACACATTTTTGGTTAGCAGTACTGGTCAGAAGACACCTGACCTTATCAAACATTATACTTTTTAAACACAGAAAATATTACCTTTTATCAGTCATGCTCGAATCCAAAGTATTATACAGATTAATTTTCCATTCATCCTGTAGTTTAAGATCAGCATTACTGAAGATTCCCATTAGGATACTGGATCCCATATAGTCAACACGTGCTTCAGTAGAACCCATAGTAATTTCAATTTTATGATTGGGCTGTTGGTTTGGGTGTTCAGAAATATGAGCTGAAAGAGAACCAAAGCAAGATAGAAATACAGTGTTAAAGATACAAAAATCAGTTTTTCCAGTGAGATCACCTTTATTGACTGGAGCATGTGCTAATACCAGGAGGTTTTCCAACTTACCCACCATCTCCAGGGTGTTAACATCTATGGTACCTCCAACAACTCCCCCTCTGGAGTCCAGCTGGGATCTCCCCAAGCCCACGGACATGCTGATTTCCCGATCCCTGCTACTGCCCACAGACAGACGACCCTGACTTTTCAAACCACTGGTGGTCCACCTAGAACAGAGGTGAAAATAGACAACAACTTTCCAGGCTGTCAAAAGAGAAAGTGAAGATTATTTACCAGGAAGCACTAAATAACGTGGTTTATGCATATGTGACTTCAGGATTAAGCATCTACAGTATTCATGAGGGGATTCACAGTTCAGAACTGAAAAAGGTAGGATTTTAAAGCTAAAAGACAATAGGCTGTTAACAGTCTGTGGGGAAAAAATATTTTTTGCCCCCAAAACATCACCATCTGTTAAAATATGCTTGATCTTGTTTTATACTTACGTAGTATTGCCCATTACGTTGCTCATATTCATTTGAACATTCAATTGTTTCAGGTTCATAGCAAACACAACCAGTGTTTCCCATGGTGTTCCTTGCTGGCTTCCAGCTTTATTTGACTTATTAAATGGAGTTGATGTTTTTGAGAGAGTATCTAAACAAACAAAAAAAGCAGACAAAAACTTAAATTATTCCACATGCTAGGAAAAACTGGCAGAATACATCCGTTGTGAATATTACAAAAGAACTGAAACACAATAGTTAAACAGCACAAAACTATGAAAGAAGGTAAGTGAGAACGAGAAGATTTGCAATATGCATTGCTTTAGTTGTCATAGAAACTGACTCACTGTACACACAGTGCAATTTTATAGAAAATATGCTAACAACTTTAATTCATCCATTTCACACATTTTGCTTTCTCCAAGCCATTGACTCTCCCACTGCCAGGCACTGTGGGAAAGAATATTTTCAAAGCAGTAATGACATACTTCTTTCATACAACTGATGGAAATACTTGAAAAAATACAAGTCATTATCTGCTCACCTCTCTGAGGCACTGAGGAGTCAGACACACTCCTGGATCTCGTGACAGCTGGAGACTTGAGGCTGTGAGATGCTGTCCCAGGTGACATGCTGCTGCTGGCACTGTGTTCACTGAAAACATTGGGGGACTGTGCCATGTGAGTAAAGGAAGCAGATTGGCAGGGCTGCTCCCACGTCCTGCAGTATGCCTTCCGTGAGGATTCAGGAGAAAGGTGCTGGCTCACTCCTTCGATTGAATCTGGTGTTCCAGGACCTGATGCTGCTGAAGAAAAAGCAGCACAGAAAACACAGAAAAACTATTTCCTTTGTGTCTAACCATATCCCCCCATATACTAAGAAGTACTTGGAGAGTGTCAAAATATATTTAATTTAACGTAATGAAAAGTTTTCTGCTGTCTTCATTAATATATCATAGAACTATAGAATGGTTTGGGTAGGAAGGGACCTTAAACATCATGTGGTTCCAACCCTGCCATGGGCAGGGATGCCATTCACTAGATTAGGTTGCTCAGGCCCCATCCAACCTGGCCTTGGAATATGCTCTTTAAATTATTCAATGACCTACTTTATAAAATTTTCACTTCTTCCTTCTAGGATTTCTTATTAAACTTCTTTGAGTGACTGCGTGTGGAGTAAATTATAATCCATTTACATCCATTCACACATGTAATGAATGCTTATAAAATTCCTCCTGCAACCCTTCATCCTACAAGGTTTTTTGTGGTAAGCAGCAGTCTCTTACCTGGCAGATTTATTGTCTGATCACCCAGGAAAAGCCTCCTAGCAATGCTTCTCCTGTACCAAGCCCTGGGAAAGGCCAGGATCTCACTGAGTCGGCGCATGTCGTACTTGAAAGAAGCAGACCCTATATCACAGACAGCTGGAACAGAAAAAGCACATCCATGCAATTGTAAATTCCCAGTACTAACAGGTTTGGGTAAACAAACATAAGGAAAAAGCATTCCATATAGTCAAATTCTTCTTCACCTAGCAGTATTGTCTCTGCTATCATGAAAAAGTAGTTTTACTGAGGTGTTGCTGTTTCTCCAAGTCCAAATATTAGAAACAAATGCATTTCCTAAAGGCAAGATGGAACCTAAGAACACAGATTATGTTGAGTCCTACTTGTGTTGGATGTGCTTCACACTCCTCATGTGAGGATTTTAAATGGCAGATTAATCACACCCATTCTGCTGTTTGCCCAGTAAGTCAAGATCCCAAGTGCAGGGGCAGAAAATCAGTACACAGATCTTTTAACCCCACTTTTGCTTCAAGGTTCCTTGAGTATTCAGGGGTCCAGCTCTTACTGTAGCTTCAGAGGCAGCAGGTAGCAAGGTGCCAAGGGGCGTATGAAGTTGGATGGACAGATGTCAGAGATGTGTGCTTGAGCACACCCACTGAGTTACATTAAGTGAATCAGGAAGCTAAAATGCACTTACCAGATATGTTTATCAGTGTGGTGTCTATCTTGCTGGTAGCTTTGCTCGCAGACTGACTCTCAAAGAAGGAGGAGCCTCCCGAACGCCTGATCCGTGACAGGCTGACTTTCACAAACTCCAGGTTGATGCTCAAGGAATCCTTCCGGCCAGTGACCGAAGTTGGCTCCTCATCCACATTCCCTAGAAGCAGGAAGGAAAACATTTTAATCCTCTGTGATCTTATCAAATCTGCAGTTCAGAAAACCATGCCATACTTGAATAATGTTCATTGCAGCAAACAAAAACTTGTTACCTACCCAGGGCTCCTGATCCGGGGGTGAGCACAGTAACAGCTGATTTTTGCTTTCCAGCTCCATAAGGATGGAACACATACAGGGAGAAGTCAGACATGCAGGCAGTAAAGCTCAGGCCTGAGGAGCTGCTGCTGGAAGTTGTCAGGTCTGACTGACTGCTGCTGTGCCGCGTCCTGCCAAGAGGGCTGCCGAGTCCAGGTGATGAACCTGCAGCCACATTTTTGGGCAAAAAACAGATTTTGAAAGCATTTTCAAACATGAAATAGTACTTCATGTTAACAGCAGTATTAAACAGACTAAATACACTGCAAACTATGCCTGCTAGGAGCAATGTAGCTTAAATATTGTGTGTATAGATGCAAGCCATAGTACAGAATCGACATTTATACACATTACCTGGTGCTCCAGATTTACTAACTGAATTCTTTGAGCCACTCTGTGAAGTACTGCCACCAATGGACACACTTTCTGATGGGTAAGTTGTGCCTAAAGTTTCCAGTTCTCCTCGGTTGGAAGAGAAAACAAGATCCAGGGAAGGCAACTTCAGCATACATTCCACTCTGGATACCGGCAAGCAGCTGAACTTGATTTGAGAGGGCTGACAGGCAGAAAGAAAAGAAAGCATTCAGAAAGGACACTTGAGTTTTTATAAGGTATTTTTAAAGAGTTTTATTTTTTAGAAGGCAGACTTAGAAGCATAGATTAAAAGACTGTGATTAAATTTACTTACTATCCCAAATGTTGATTTAAAAACTCACCTGGACTCGTACATAAACCACCACATCTACAGGGAAGGATGAATATGCTGATGTGGAGGATGATACTAAGGATGTTGTGGACTCTTCTAAGGGATCTTGTATATCAAACTGTCCCATGTCTTCATCCTGAGAACTAACAGCTTTTAACAAGCACAAGAACTCATTAGAAAGTGGAATTTAAAGGGAAAAGCAACTCAATGCCACCAAAAGATAAAAAAGCACAGAGTACTGCAATACAAATATGTAACTGACCTGTGTAATTCCTTTCAATGGGTGTAATGGGAATGGTTTCAAGGGCTTTCTCTAGGAAGTCCAGGAGGCATGGGCTAATCACCATCTCCTCTGGCAGTGACTGCAGTGCAACCCACGCATACAGCTTAGCAGTTTTCACTCCACCACTTCCTTTCCCTTTGGCTGCAACATTTAAAAGATAAATTTGTCTGATGTAATACCACTGAGCAGTAACTGGTAAGCATTAGAAACCACTTCATAACTATCAGCTGTTCCCTCTAATTTTCTCTATCATCTGAAGAGACAAAGAACAGATTGGCTAGAAAAAAACTTGAGTTTTGACTGAGAAAACTGTGCAAAAACAACCATTAGTCTATAATGCTTAATTGTAGTAATTCCATTGCTCATGTTCTCAACCAGGCACTGTGTTGTCATTGTCACCACCCCACTTCTTAGAAAATAGCACTGAAAGCAAACACACACAGTTCTTCTCCAGATATCCAATGCAAACTAGCCACAGCTGACTGGAAATGAAGTGGAATTAGGAAAAATAAATGCACAACTCTGGAAAGAATGTCAGTTTAAACAGAGAAAATACATCAAAAAATTAAAACTGTAAATGGCAAGTCCTACTATATTTATGCAAATAATAACTAAAGATTTGAAGCCAGTGTTTTTGAAAGCTTGGAACTAACCAGAGTATAAACTAATTAAAAAGTAACCATGTTCTAAGTCTGTGAAAGAGGCTTGAATCCACACTCACCAAAATATAAATATGCAGAGAAGGTATTATTACCAGCTCAATTATTGTCTCTATGAAATATAGCTATTAGAATGAATACACATAAATGGAAATATGGATTCTAAATTCTCCAAGAAAGACACAAAAATTAACTAAACTACTAAAGTGGAGATTAAAAATTCTTTTATTTGCTGAAAAAAGAAAGCCCTGAATTTTCATTCTGTGCAAAGTATTCTGCCTTGTGTCTCTGACTACATTGTCCCATCTTATTATTACTGGAAACCAAAGATATGACAAGGTGGTTTCCATTCCAGAAGAATGGTTTCCAGAGGAAAAGAAAAGCACTAGTATGAAAAAAGTAGTATGACAATAAATGTGTTTTAAAACAATTCAGAACTAATACATACTTATAGAAATGAAGTAATTGCAATCCAGTTTCTAGTTTGGGGAGACATTTATATTATCAGAGCAGTGCAGTTTCCATAAGCACCCCACCAAGTGTAGAGCTTACAGACATTAACCAGCAAGACTCAGTAACTGGACATGTTATGGTAAAAATTCAAAGGCAAAGATTAGAAAGAACATAGGAAATTAGAGAATAAAATTGAAGAGAAGCAGCTTAAACAATTACACAACATTTGGTAATCATAAAGAGGATGGACACCTAAAGGAGTAAGAGCTAATGGTTGGTTCAACAGCATGAAGAATTGAGGAAGGTGTCCCCATTTCACTGTTCTCTTCCAGCATCTCTGGTGATTTTGTAAGATAAAACCCACACACACAACTTTCAGTTATTAATTTTGCCTGCTGATCAAATTCTGACACAATTTCAACATTGTATTTAAAGCAATATTCAAATGCCAGAGGAGAGAAGAGTGAATGTCTCAGAAATCGGAGGTGCAATCTACATGCCTGAGGATCTGACATGAGGTAACAACAGACTCCTGCTTGAAAACAGGAATCATTGAAGACCAAACAAAACTTGTATTAGAACTCATGTTACTCCAAATCATGGCTATTTAAAGGCCTGCAACAGATGAGATATTTACTGATATTTAAACTTTGCTTTCCAACATTTTTTTGTTACATGAAAACAGGGAGAAGGCAGTGACAGGCCATCACATGGTGACTATGACAGAAATATTACTGAGATTGCTTTGGCAAACAATGTCTAAAAATGCAGTTTCATGAACTGTGTCATGAACAGTTTCTGCAGCCAAAGACAAGACTGGATAAATACAGTGCTCCAGGTAATGTGTAGCCAGACCTAAAGCTAGTAGATTACACCGAGGAAAGATATATATCCATGAGAGATTCAGAAAGTTTGTCTATAAGTACCTGATGGGATGGGTGGGGGTTGGGGAGGAAGTAAGGTGTTAGTCTTGCTGTGGATAGTGCTAGGTAAAGGAGGAGATGTGGCAGTATCTTTCATACCATACAGCTTGGACTCTTTGGAAAGGGTTCGTGGCAAAGAGGATCCCCGAGAAGTGTTTGGCGATTCAGTCTTTAGAGTCTTGGAGTTGTAGTGCAACTGGAAAGCAAAGCAACATCCATTTACTTCATCTGAAGAACTCCATTTCTATACAGCCCTTTGGTGTCACTCCTTCCTTTCTAAAGTTATTTCTTCTCATTATTTACAGAAATATCATTGTAAGATACGTTCCATTTCAACTCATGTCCTACACCTATTAAGAACAGAAAACTTAGTGCAAAAAAAGAGATAAATTAATAAACCATTAAAAAAATCAATTAAACACAGAGGAAGAGAGGAAATCAATTATTTAGAAACAATGCTTATAGCTTGCTTCTCTCTCTGTTCCATCACATGCATCCTGTGCCCCCTGTGCACACAGCCTCCTTTTTGTAGATGGAACTGTTCCACTACTAAGCACAGCCATACAGAAGTTGACATAAAAATAATAAGATACTCCAAGAGTTTGCAGTTCCTCCATGTGCAGAATACACTATTAATGAAAACACAGAATGTAACAAAAGCTGTAGAGAATGTTAAGTTATTCCTAAATTTGACTAAAAGCAAGACCTGAGGTAGAACTACTAATCCCTCCCTGGAAGACATTGTGGAATACTGGAAAATGGATACACATAATCCTTCCACATCACAAGACTAGAAAAGCCAGGCTGTTTCAAGTGAGGAGCACTTGATTTATGGCATTGCCTCAACTGAATTGCAGGAAGTTTTCATTCAGTGATAGAAATTTTCCCATTCTTACTCCATAGGATTTCAAATCACAAAATGTAAAGACATTTCTGTTGAGACCCTTTCTTGCTAGGATATAAAAACAATGATGAAAAAAGCAAGGGAGTGTACGGTTTGACAGTGTTGCAGAAAAAACATTGTCCTTGCCTCCCTGCTGAGTTATCCCCTCATTTTACCTTTACATCCACCCCAGGAATATAAAACACTGTTGTTTCCACATCACTAGTTTTTGTCTGTAGAGATGATGGCACTTTCTTGCCAGCAAGTAAGTGAGTGGTAGACGCATAATTCGTTTGGAATTTCTTCTTTTTTGAGGGAGATTCTTGATCCAAACTTCTGGAACTCCGATCGTAGCTCCTAAAAGAAATACCCTCATGTTATTACAGCAATTTCCTGTGCCATACTTGGCCAGAACTATTGCAACTTATGGTGCTGCTATGAAGCAGTGATAATTCCTACACATAAAATGATGGTAATGAAGCAACCCACACATTTCTTACCTTCGCAAACTGATGTCGTCGTGCTCTTGCTGGAGCATTGTAGGGTGCAGCACACACTTCCCACAGTCAATCTCAACCCTGATATCGAGCTCAAAGTCAATGTTTCTCTCCGTGGTGGTGCCAGTGACACTCCTGTTGGTGGGGGTTGTTGGCCAGCGCTCAGTGAACAGCTGGTGGACTGCAGCAAAGCCTGTGGCTTTCTTGCGAGAGGTGCTCCTGCACAGGCACAGTTGGGGGGCAGATATCAGCAGGATATTTCCCTCAGCAGGGGCTAGAAGGCATTCCCAAACTATATCCACACTCAGGGTATCATCTTTTAAAAACTGTTTTTGGAAAAGGCCTTATCTGGTATGGAGCAATACAGTGACCCATCTTCCATTAACACATTACACTAAGCAGTAGTTTTTAAAACAGGGTACTACAAAGAACTGAGCCTCTCAAATTCTCCATCAAGAAAAGGAATGAGAAGATATAAACAATAATTTTTCACATTCTAAAATATCCACATTATTACATGGACTTTGTGAAACTATAATCATGGATAAAACTGAAAGTTATGTTGTATTTCACTGATCTGTCATTTTGTCCCATTAAAATCTGTTCTGTGCCTCAAAAAATTCATGTCCCAAATTCTTCTATTCTGCTCCAAGCCCTGAAATTTCTAACAGTTGCCTCCTTTTCTGATCAGACTCCCTCCTTCCCACACCATCACCTCCACTGAGCACAACCTCCCCTACCTTCCACGCACACACTTGAGGCAAAATTCAGTACTTCACCATCAACAGATTTCGCAGCTTTAAATTCAGTATTTCAAGTCTGAGAGTACTGAAAGTACTGAAAGTATACTCAGGTGTCTTCTCAATTTCTGGGTTCTTCCTCAGGAGCGCTACTTACGGTGGTTTCCTGTAAAAATAGGTCCTCTCCCTCTCATGGTCGTCCTCCTTCTCCGAGTCCTCGGTGCTTGAGGACAAGCTGTCGTCCCGGCGGCCTTCTTCAGGCTGGAAGGGAATGCCGGGTGAGAAGCCTACTGGAGTTTTGGGTGAACCAAATACCGAGCATGAGCCTTCACTAGTAGATGAGTAATGGGAGGGACCATCAATAGTTACGGACAAAAGGTCCATTTCTGTCTCCTCTGGAAACTGATTGTGAAAAGACAAAAAGATAGTAAATTTCCACAGATGTGATTTTCCATCGAGAATGCATTAGATAGATCTGGAAATAAAGAAGCAAGAGGGCTATGAGAAACTCTCACTTCTGAGTTCCTCATAACAAGGAGCTAGCAGGTAAAGGAATTGCAGGAGGGATTACGAAAGAGAAGGGAATGAAAGCTTGGGAGGGAGACGTTTGCCATTGCCTAGTGATTGAGCTCAGCCTGGTAGCTAAAGATGCATCATGCTCTTACCAATTTACAGGGCCAGAGAACATTTCATTTGAATTTAATGATTTTGAAAGAAAAGGACAGAAGGCAGCCCAAGTGCCCACGACTGGCAGGCAATGTTAGTGAGGGCATGCAGGGCACTACACAGAATGTACAGCACCACCCCCGGGCACCCCGGCCCCAGCACGGCCATGTGTCCTAAAGGAGCCTCCTGGTTCTCACAGAAACCATGCCATGGGCAAATTTCCAACATTACACAATTAAAATGCCTGTGAGAAGTATCCACATGTGTGAAACACCAGCATTTCCTGTGCTACATTGCAATAGAGC
Source organism: Climacteris rufus (assembly GCA_013398175.1). Lineage (NCBI taxonomy): Eukaryota > Metazoa > Chordata > Aves > Passeriformes > Climacteridae > Climacteris > Climacteris rufus. Next base: position 581,280 of record VZRZ01003508.1, on the reverse strand, counting down.
TACACAGTTGCTGCCTGCAAATTCGTCTTAGAGCTCTGCTGAACAACTGGCACTGTGATACCAGGAAAATACTTTTCATTTTAAACACTTGATACCTCTCAGTATCAAGCTTTGAAAGCATTTTATGCTATGCCAACAAAGCCTAAGCTAATGGCTTAATGGCATAATGACAACAGGTAGGATAGCTTTTAAATGTGAACATATTTAAATGTGCAAAGCACATTTCCAGGTGCCATTTCCACCTCTCTCTCTCAGAAACAGGAATTTATTTCCTGGGAGCATGAGGTGACTTAGAAGGGAGAAAAAGTGCATTATTGTCTCTTCAGTTTGGGTTGGATGTTTTTTTGTTTGGTTGGTTTGTTTTGCCTTTTCTGATCTCAGTTTTGCATTTGCTTGGTTAATTTTTTTTAAGAAAAAAACCACTTCATTATTTTCCCTAAACATGTTTTTGAAGCAGTTAAAAGCCTCCATTTGTTCTCAGGATATTAAGTTTTGGAACATTCCCTACTTGCTATTATTTGAAAATGTCTTGCTCTGCAATAAATCTAAGAATTTCAACAGAAATAGGAGTGTGAGAAAACGTCCTCCCACCTGGTAATTATTTTGTACTGGTGTTGATTGCTGTTACCTTGGAACACAATGTAACAGGTGAAGGCACACACACTAAAATGCTCTTCTAAAGCACATTTCAAGGCTAGACTAGGTCTCTCTACATGAGCCTTGCTCAGTGTTCAAGCAAACCCCCAATAATTCATTGTACAAGAAGTCTGAGGTCTACCTAAGGGGGTAGAAGCACTTTGTTCTGCTTAGTTTACATATTTAAATTGAAATATTTTCAAACTCCATATACATTCTGTTTAGCTGAGTGCAAAAGAGATGAAATATTGAAAAGCAGCTCCCTGTGAGATAAATTAGTTCTCTGGCAAAGAATACTTGTTTCTGCTCAGAAATACCTGAAAATACCCTTCCCCTGGACAGCTGGATTGTTGTGCAATCCCCAAAGCTGTTTGATTCAGTTTTACAAAAATGAAAAAAAAATAGAAATTAAAACAATTACAATAACCTCAGCCATGCAAAAGTAACATTTTCAAAATGAGAAAACATAGCAACAAAAAAAAAAAAAAAAACAAACAAAAACCCCCAAAATAAACCAAAACCAATTCAACAATCCATTGCAAACACTGAGAAGGAAATACCTGTAGAGATGCAGTAAACTGACTAATACCCATTTTCAAAACACTAAACATTCAAACAAAAAAAACCTAGATGATATTTCCACACTTCTGAAAAAAATTCCCAAAAAAATACTACTGTGTCAGCCTAAAAAAATAAATCAAGCCATGTAAAAATATTCTCTCTCATTATTCAACTAATTTCTGTGTTAAGAAACCAACGTACATCTGTTTTCTAACAAAACAAGTCTGTCTTCCAAAAACACATCCATAATTTGAGGCAAAAACTATCAGCAACTGACACTCAAAACCATACAAACAATTCAGGTTTGCCTGGACAGAACTCTCTCATGAACTTGTGATCAAATGGCACAGGAAATGCAATTCCATGGCATGTAAAGTAATTCTTACAGAATCTTGTATGTTGAAGGTTACTCTTGGCCCAGGAGAAGCAGCATCCACACGGATATCTGGGAGGTCTTCACTGTCTCCCAGTCGAGAGCTGTAAGCAAACCCAAAGTCAAACAGCTTGTTAAGGTCTACTATAGGATTCTAAGGTCATGCAAACATTTAACTACACAAATAAATGGTCATATTTATAATTTTGTTAGGGAAGAATATATAATTAGGTACATGAAAAGGAAGAAGGGGGAGAAGAAAAGAGAAGGAAGTTACACCTTACTTGGCCAGTATTCTATCACTAGCTGATCTCTGCTTATTTCTTTATGCAAGCTTTCCAATCCTCAACCAACATGCAGAAATTTCAGAACAATAAGGTATTTGTAATCTACCACATGGGACAATTATTCACACACAAAAAAGCATCTCACTTTCTCCTCATTACAGCAGCCCTTTTAAAAGGAAGATGTATGTACATCAAGTGTAGAAAACAAAATTATTACACTATGCCTTTTTTCCTCATATACATTTCTTCATTATGTTTTGAAAGCAGGACTCTGTAGAAAACTTTTTCTTGTAGAAGTGGAATCTTTTCTGAGGTTTCAAAAAAATGAGCAAAAATGCTTCTTAGAACATGCCTGTCCTTCCAAAATGATCCCCTCCTATCCACTTCCACCACCAATAGCTGCTGCTTGTAGTGAAATGGCTCTTATGGCCAAAGTCCAATGTTCCCTTCCCCTGTTCCATGTGCTGTTGTTGCTATCACAGATCCCAAATTCCCAGAAGCTCACCTTGCTCTGTCCATTCTCTTCAGAGGTGGCCTTCCTGATGCCGAAATGCTCTTAGATCGGCTGTAGCTGGGTTTGTAGCTGAGACCCCACTTGTCCTTCAAGGAGGCAGCCTAAAACAGAAATATTATTTAAATGCAACAACTGAGAACACATAGAAAAACTCTATACCATCTGTGAAATACCAGTTTTCCTATCATCATTATTATAAGGAAGAAAAACCTTTCCCCACCCCTCCTAAAGAAGGTGCTGAACGATTTGATATTCTTAATTAATTTTATATTCTTAACCAATATTTCCTTTGCTTTAATCAACATGCAGGACAGAAACAGGCAACACAAGTGCTCCAATATTCCTCAAGCAGCTTCCTCCTGCTCACCCTCATGCTGGATCTCCGGAGCTTTTTGCGGACGTCCCTGCGGATATCGTTCACAGCCACCGACTCCAGCTGCTGGTAGCGCTGAATTTCTTGGTTTATGGTCCCTTCACTTGCACCTAATTTTCTGCAGGTAAACCATGGTTGAGTTATCTTACAAATATTACTATCTTACAAATAGTTGCTGTTATTTTCACCACTTCAAAAAAAACTGTGTTGTAAGAAATCCGTGTTCCTTTCCCCCTGGGAATTATCCCATTTTCTCTTTTTTCCCAATATTTATGACTGGGGACAAATATAGCTGCAGAAATGTTAGAACAAACATTTAACCTAAAATCCAAAGTTCAGATCCCTCTGAATGCTGGCAGCAATTTCAGTTTAAGTACAAAGAGTAAAACATGTCTCCTCTTCATTATTTAACACGTAACTACCAACCTCTGTATTCCCATTTCAGGCAGATCCATTTATAGTAAGTCTGTCTTGGGGAAAAGGGGGAAAATATCCCAAACAAGCCCAACAAGCCATGTCTGCAAAAATCTATTAACAAAATTCACAGGAGTTCAGATGAAATTTGTGAAATTTGAAATTATTTTGTTCCTAAGGGTTTTCACAAGTACAGTGGAGGAGATTTAGCTTGAAAGCATCACATACAAGATGCAAAAAAAAAAAGTAAATTTAACCCCTTTTCTTAATTTTCCTAAGCTTATTACAGTTTCAAAGTAATGTATTTTGTTAAAGTAATCACTGTGATAATAAATCAAGATGGAACTACGATTTTGAATCAATAGGGAAAGGATTATAATCAGTCATTAAAATGCAAAATCAGAAAAATACAGACTAATCTGACACTTATGGAATAAGTAGAGAGATTTGAGAGAGTACTTGCATATATAGCTCTTTCTTTTGGAATCCAAAAGGACAACTTTTCATTTTCCATAAAGGCAATGAATGATCTGCACTTAACCATCACCATGTCACAAGACACATGGTAAGAACAGAAATCAAAACCCAAAGTTTGTGTGAGTTAAGGCAAAAACCCACTTACTTCAAGTCATCAATAACTTTAGCTTGCTCATTGAGTTCTCTAATATCAACTAAACGCTTCATAAATTTCCTTCCTCGCTGTTCTCCAGTTTGGATACTGGAAGCTCCCTGCCGCCGGTGATCAACAATCTCCTGTTCAAAACAAACATGTAATTAATGCCCTCATCAAAAATGAAACATTAGCATGATTTCAACAACAGGCAAAGTGAATTTCACACCTTAGAATTTGGACTAGCGCATGCAAAAGAATCAGTGTCGTGTCAAGAGGCAGTGATTGGATTTTTTTCCAGTGATCCAAAGCCCATCATTCAGTTAAGACACACTGTAACTACTACATACATGTCCCCATGAGCAGGACCTGCCTGCTTTCATGTGTGCTCTGCTAGCCTGGAGCAAATCTTGCTTTGCTGAGCCCCACAGATACTCTACAGGAACTGAGTAGCGATGGCTGGGGGGGCTCAAACCCAGCAGGTGATTTACAATCCGCTGCCCAAAGGTCAGCTTGGGTGCATCTCCACACAAGGGGCTTCCACCTGATTTCTGAACAACAAACAGCAGCATTAGTGTTCTGAGAGAACCTTGGCACTGGCAGCAGGCAAGAGACATGAAGGAACACCTGTTAGAATGTTTTCAGGGGAAACCAACAAGCAAGAGAAGTACCAGAGTAGATTTATTTTAAATTTGTTCATGTTAGTAACTTACTCTCCTGCGAAGAAAACCTAGAAGAAAGCCACAGCTTTCACAATTGAGGCACCTGAAGTTAGGTGCTGTGCCTCCTCCATGTTTTCAAATCCAGATCGCTATTTCCACATAACACCAGTAGAAATATGATCTGCAAGTTGCTGTCTTTGAAATATGGAGTTAGAAAACACACACACACAAACATTTCTGATTTGCAACAAGACTTGTATGAGCTATAAGGAGTTGCACGCTGGAGTCAAGACCTTTTCATCTGACAGAAGCCTTTTTCCCATTAATAGCAGTTATTTAGCAGGTTGATTCACTTACTGCATGTATAGTGGGAGACATAGTGTCCACTTCATCCTCATCTGAAAGGTCAGCTATGTTTACAGAGTTGAGGTCAGCAATGTCATCTATATCTTCCTCTCCTGTCAGTGTTGTGAGGGTGTTGCCCAAAGCATTCAGTCTTTTCCCAATGTTTGGATCCATGTGGACATCAATACCACACATCTTCCACAACACATTCAGTGTCCAGGTTCCAGCACTACTACTTTCTGTGTTAAAAAAAAATTAGTTTAATCAGTTTTAAAAAATTCCCCATACTGAATTATGTACTAATCAGCTAAGACAGTGTGCCTGCTGAATATCCTGCCTTCCCAGGATTTTTTCTGAGTGCCACTTTTCAGCATCAAAACACAGAACTTGCTTTAAGCAGAACTATACAAAATGCTGGTTTTTTTTTTCCTGAATGGATTCAGCTTGGTTTGATCCTTCACAATTCCATATGTAATTTTTTAATAGTAGGAGCATGTCGTTAATTTTTTTTTTCCTCAGCACAAAAAAGCAAGTAGGGGACGAGCAACAAAACTACAGGGACAGGAGACACTGTAAATAAAATAACTGGGCAAAGAGATGAAAAAGCAGGCAGCAAGTATGACCAATACAAAGACTGACAGCTCTTCTGGAGTGCTCTGAAGAACATCCAAACTACTCAGACTGAGAAGAGAGGGAGTTTGGGAAAAATAGAAGCCTTTTCTGGGAGAAGTAAGAGAGGGATGGGAGCTCAGGGTGCAAAGCCTCAGCATGAGAAGGACTGGAAGATTCAGCAGTCCCTAGGACAGGAAGCAACAGGACATGACTGTTATGGCAACTATTGCTGACTCTTCTCCAACCAATTAAATTAAAGCACAGTTAAAGGACTTAAACTTCCTATTTTATGTATTTTTCATTTATGTAGGACTTAATTTTTTAATAAAGGACATCACCTGCTGCAGCTTGTCCTGTTGTCCTAGAACAAACCTCATAGGTACCATCTGGCACAACACCTACATGAAGCATACAAAGCAAATACACTCATTAGGCAGGCAGGACAAGTTGCTTTAGACCAGCCCTTCCCAATCCCACCCTCAGACTCCTGCCTACCATAATTAAAGGATGATAGGAGTTTTAGTTTTAATTCCCATTGAAGGATTTCTCTCATTTAGTAAAGTGAATCTATTTGGTAACATACAAAACTCTAAATATATATTATTTATAAATATATATATATTTATGTATATAAATTTAAAATTCAATTAAAAATCAGAATTTTCACCATAAAATATATATATTAATGAAAATATTCTATATTACCCTATTAATAACTTACTGAGATCTTATGAAATTATATAATGCATCCAACTCTTCCAACATTTAGAGTATTACAATGAGACATAAAGCAACAAAGTTTATTAATAAAGGAAAACAACAACAAAGGAATATAACCTTGTAGCTCCATATTATTTTGATTTCAAAAGGCCAAAGTCTATTCTTCAGGTTTTTTGGGAAAGTTCAGCAGTTTTCAGAGTCAAGGGGAAGGGCAAAAGAGGATTTATAGCTGAAATAGTCTTGTCCAGTATGAAATCACCCCTACTTACATGCATTCATGACTAGATCTCCTCTTATTTCTGGTTTCCAGTCATCCCAACTTGTCTCAAAGCCATCAGCAAAGCGGATACAGAAGTTTTTAAAATGACCTTTGCTCACTAGAGACTCTGAGGAGCAGGCAGTGATGAGTGTGCTTTCAATAGTCAGGACTAAAGCAGAGCCAGTGTCAAGATCTGCAGAGTGGTTAGACTGGAAAACAAAATCACAGAGAGAATGTACTGGTCAGTGCAATGTCAAAGTGACATTGTACCTTTACTAAATGCCATTTATCCTTCCCTGTTAGAAAACTGATCCCCTGTTCCCATCTCCTTGTATTTTTCCTTCTCTGCAGAGAGTTTCAAAAGCCTCACATTTGTCCATACAATGCCTTGAGTTGCTATTTCCTAAATGCAACACTTACATTATAAATGTATTATGGCACTAGGAGTCAAGTCATCTGGAAAAGGAACAAAAATCCATGTTTGACCAAGGGCTATAATCCCCTATAAGGCCCCATGACCACAGAACACAAGCCTAGGATTGATTCTTTTCTCCAGGAAGGGTCACACATGGCTTGGTTGAACAATGACAAAAAGTAGCTTTAATTTCTATGTGATTCTTTTGGTGCTTATTTTGATATGTACAATTATGTACAGTTTCAAGTATACAGATTGACTGACTAATTTCCAGCTCTGTATATGAAGATCTATAATTATGTTTGCCTCCAGAAAAGCCCACGTATTTCTTTTTATAAGTGTAAGTATTTCCAAAATTTTGATCCAGTGTAAGTATTGCAAAAATCCTATTCTACAGAAAGCATAAGACTCCATGAGGCAGAATTTTTTTTCATAATTTACTATAATCTGTAATATGTAAGAGCATAAAATGCCATCAGCTTTGTCTGCAGCTGCCAGACAGAATATCTGCAATCAAAATGTTATGTCATTAGGAATTCTAGGTCCTCTGCCTCATTACTCCTTCACACTTTTATGTATTATGACTATTTCCTTCTACATCATTAAAATTATTCATTTCCTGTTCTGGAATTAGCCCTCATTAAGGATACTCCCAGTTCAACAATGCAGTGCATGTTCCCTTGGAGACCAAGTTGCATTAACACAATGCACTGTGTAGCCATTACTTGAATAGAGAAACTGTATTAAAGTTAGCTGTACATTAAAGAATACATCATCCTGTGTAACATATTAGACCTACTCTGTACTACAATCATATACTTACTGTGAATGACTGCATTTTAAATATCTTTGTTTAACCCAGTCTGAGTTCCCAAATAAAACCATTTGAAAAAACATATATAGATAGATATCTCAGTTATCAACACTCTTTCTTTGTTTTAATTAAGCAAACAAACAAACGAGTCAGAACATCAAGTTACAGCCAAGTTTTCAGAGTTTTTCCTCTCTAAAATCATATAAAAAATAAAGGATTCATTGGAACTCGCGTTGGCAGCTGTCAAGAAAATATGTTCCATCTGACATACTTGCAAGGACTTTCCAGGTGCTGAGCTCATGTATGAGCTCACACACCCCTCAGCTGAAATATGCATCACCTAATCTTGTACATGTCCAACACACAAACAGGTATTTTAACAGACCTCCAGTAGGCACACTTCTGCTTACCTGAGGTGTGTTTGTGATGGGCAGGCAAATTCCCAAGTCGTTGACAGTCAGCTGAAGGAACAGGGTTCCAAAAGCCTGTGCAGAGGTCTGCTGGATTCCAGGCAGCATATCTACTACTTCCTTTGTGGCCATGTGGATATCTTTATGTAAAGCCATTCTCTGTTCGTTCCAGTTGTCATACGCAGCCTTGTAGTTCAGCCAGAACAGCACAGCTTTATGAGGAAACCAGAAATGCTTAATTGAAATCAACACATTAAAATAAATAATGCACACTCACTGAGTATTTTTTTTCCTTTTTTACAGCTTCTCCATTACTGAAAGTCAGAGGATGTATAACAATGGACACACACATACTGGTTTTGCAGTGGTCAGGCTCAAAGGTCAAGTGCTGCAAAGGTCAAGATGGACAAACCTGATGATTTACCACTGAAGTTAATACTTCAAAATACAGAAAGCCCTGCTGTTCTCAGCATTATTCATCTGTGAAAATTTACAACAGCAACTTCCTCCAAAGCATCTGAAAACTAATCACCTCAGCAAGTGGAATTTTTGATGTTTGATGACAGAATTATCAATCTGTTGGCACAGACTAGATCTCCCAAATTTCTCACCTACCTAACATTTTGACTTAACATGAAATATATTGAATTTTGAATAATCAAGCCTCTTGGGAAAAAAACCTCTCCCTTCCTCAGTAGGAACACAAATTTGTAGCAACTGTGTCTGTAATACCTCTGTCAAAGGCCACGGGCTGGGCAAAAACAATGGGTCTGTTCAGAGTAATGAGCACAGCTTCCCTGTCTGATGAGCCACTGATTTCTTCTCGGAGAGCATTTCTTAATCCAATTCTTGTCTTGAAATAGGCAACTTGATGGAAGTCTGAGCCAGCTTCTTCATAAACCTTAACATGTTCCAAAAAATGGGAAGAGGGAGAGGTTTGCAGTAGGGAAGAGTTCAGGGACAGGGAGTGGAAAGAAAAAAATCACATTACTGCATTTGACAAAATATAAAATTAAAGCAACCACTAAAGATGTCTCATTTCCCCTTCTTCTACCTTAGCCAAAGTCCCCTTGAGGATATTCAATCTTCCTGCATTAAATTCTGATCACAGCATTGTTTTCCTTATTTAACATAAATTGTTAACTAAAATAACTATTTATATATTCAGATCCTCTATTGTGACAGTTGATTTACAGGTTCTGAGATTGCTATTTCATATCCTAGAACCAGGGATTCCAGGTAACAGAAGGTTTAAGAATACAAGAGGTACAACTGTCAAACCAAGACAGACAAACTAGGTCAAAATGTAGGTCTAGCAAAGTTTGGATTTTCTCTGATCTTATTATTTCATTCAAATATTCTAAAAATGATATCAACAAAAATGTTGAGTTTGACTCAGTAGAAAGGCTATTACTGTTCTACAGGGCTAGTAAGTTCTCAGCTATAATAGTATGGGAATACAACCTAAAACAACACCCGTATCCTTGACTGCTTCCATCTTTTATGCATGTACACTGGCTTTCATAATGAAGGCTTGTTAATTCTTCTGAAAAGTCATCTTCAGTCCCTTCTGGACTCTAGTGAATAAATTTACTTTGAACAACCTCTGAACAAAATATGAGATCATCAAGAGGTAAATTTCCACAACGGTGTGTGGCAGAAAGATTCTGAGCGCTCACCTGATGTTTCACAATCTGTCCCAGTGCCAGGTTCAAATCCACCTGGCATTTTCCAAACAGTTTGAGGTAGCTGCTACTTCCAGGCATTGCTTTGGTTTGCAGTCTGTTGGAGAGCTCAAGTTCTATCAATCCTGTTTCAAACCTCACAGCACGCATCGAGGGAGTTGTAGCTGTCACTTGAATTCCCTAATGGATAAGGAAGGTACAAAATGATTTGCATCTGGTTCAGAGACATAAAGAGAAGGGGGAAAAAAAACCCCACCAGCAAAATATCCCTTTCACAGTGCAGCACAAAAGAAGAGGACAATCATTTTTCACATGCAGCACCACAAAAGTACTTAAAAAATAACAGGAACCAAATTGTCTTTTCCTTCATGCAGAGTACTCCCGGTTCAATAAACTTTGAGATAAACACCCAAAAACCACTAACAGCATCTAGAGCCACTGTTTTGTCATCAAAAGATTACCTTAAACTGTAGGCTCAATGAATAAAGAAGAATTTTTGGTTTTTCTCCATCTGTTGTGCCATCATGTTCATTCCAAAGAGGTATTGGCTGCTCTCCTCCTGTTAAAAATACACATTTAAAGTTTTAACAAAGAAAACGTTTTAAAACTAACAGATATAAAAAGGTGACAGTGAATGAAGCCTCATTTTAAACACAGACTAGCTGAAGATTTACAGAAACAAATGAAGATTGACAACATCAGTGCAGATTCACCTTCTTACATGTAATTAATAGCTCCCTACTAAGAATGAAGAGAGGCATGTTCCTCCCTCCGGCAAAGCTTTCCTTAGGAAGTTGCAAAGCCTGCAAGGAGTAACACCTAGTTTTCAAGAAAGATATTATTTGTCCCCTGCACAGATGTATCTTCTACTTATCTGACAACACAAGTTAAAGACTTGACCAAATACTATGAAAATTCCATGAAATGAGGAATTGAAATTACATCAGTATTTTTCAATGGGAGGGGGAAAGAGTAGTCTGCAATTATATCATTTTTGGGGTTTACTTCTTCATCCTGGCACATTTCATTCCAAGTTACATATCTCCATAGGCCCTACCTGAAGAAGCCATCCGAGTTTTAATTCTCCTTGAGATTTATCTACATTCCAACTTAGTTTATAGGCAGGGCTTGCTGCTGGAAAAGGCTAAGCCATTAATTCTCCCCATATATGCCAATTCTTCTAATTACAGTTATTTGGTGGTAAGAACAGGCAGTTAAATCAAGGATTACAAAACCCCCAAACAACAACAGTAAATTTTTATCACTCTATTTTGTATCTGGATAATTTTCTTTTAATCAACACCGCCTTCAACTTCCAGATGCAATTATTATGGACTGCTCTGTTCATTAACTAGCTTGCAATCTGTGCAACTTCACCTTCAGTAATTGGTACTTCCACAGTTTTTATGTAAGGATAATATGCAAACAGTATTTTGGTGCAACACAAACCATAATCAGAAAAAAACACCGTAGCATATTACACTAATTGGTATCTTCAAGCTTTGGGAATTACTTTGCTGCAAGCCAGGAGGACAAAGCAAATTTCTGCCCCCAGTGTTCTGCATTGAGCACCCAGACCAGGTTCCTGCTCAATTACCCCACTATGGAAGGGAACAGTCACATTTCAAAAACCATCAGGCTGCTACTTGCAGTACAAATTCATAGTCTGGAAAAGCAGAGAACCAGAAATGGCAATAAATTCCTCACATAAAAACACTGGGGAGATGGAAGTGCAGAAAGTAAGAAATGCTCTAAAAGCTAATACAGGTTCCCTGGTTCAGCACTGTATGCTTCTCCACAAAAACTGTTCTAATGGAATAATGACAGCTGTTGAAGGTTTATTCTTCCCCTAAGCATTTTCTTACTAACATATTTTGACTGAAACAAATATCAGAGTGTTTCTTGTTATCCTTCAGGGAATTTGGCATTTTCCATTTTCTCCACTGCATTTTCTAACTGCCTTGAGGGCATGTCACGTGGACCTGCACAGTTTTTTTATTACATCTATATACATGAATATCTAAATACACATAGAAGTATATGAAAGGAGGCAGATGCACACACAGACACCCCTTTCACTTAGCTGCCACTTTTTTATTCTTTCTTTCCTTATGATGTTTCCAGCTATTGATGAATCTTTCCACTAAAAATCAGCTATATTTCTTTAACAGCCTCTTAGGATAACTCAAAAAGTGTTCAAATCAAACACAGGTGAACAAAGTAAATACAGAAATAACACAGCAAATGGACAGACACAGAGGCTAGTGTCCAGAATGCCAAGCAATCCTGCTTCCCAATAAATGATAGACCTAGAATAATTTCCAGAGCCTCTGTTATTATTTCAAAGTCCAGTTCTGCTTGGAGTGCTGGATGTGAAATGAGGGTGTCTGTGAGACAAAGGGCTGATCCTGGGAGCTATATAATGCTGCCAAACAAGGCTTAAGGAACTTACTCAAAGCTGGTTTGAAGTGTTCTGCTTACCTGAAACCTTCTGGATGACTTCATTTACTTCCTTCATGAACACTTTTTGCACAAATACTAAATGGTTTAAAAGGTCAGTTGTGAGATTATGTTCGAAGGAACCAACCTGCAGAAACAGAACATTTTACAACAGACCTTAGTTTTCAAAACAGTGGATTTTTAGGGTTTTAGGGGGTTTTTTTATCTGCCAACATCAGAAGTCTCAATTACAAATACATCACACTATTTTTCTGACTAAAGAATTACAGTTAATAGAAAAGCCCTGCTTTTCCCCAGCAGGTAGTTTTCTTTTAAGCAGCATCACTTTTCTGTCTGTGAATTAACTGTGGAAATTGGCACAGAAGGTAAAACTGGTGAATAGAACACTCTGAGTCGAGCAGAAAATTTTATATCATTAATGTTCTTTGTCATGTCATTATGACATAATGGCTTCTGCCTATAGAGTTGTCTAATCACAAAAAAATAAGCCAGCTATACAACAATAAAATAGTCTTCAAACTTTCAACCTGTAAACAACTCCAAACTGAGTTCTGGAGGAGACAGGTTGTTAAATTAATGTGAAGATGCAAATATAACATTGTAACAGAAGGGAAATGAAAAATTATCAAAGATGACTACAGTGTTCAACACCTACTTCAGCCACACAGCGCAGGTAGTTCCCCTGTAGGTAGTAGCCTTGCTTGGCAGGGAGTTCATCTATGCTCCAGATTTGGTCTGAGTAAGTGTCATGCTCTTCCATGACATATTTCCCTGACATAGTGACAGGGGGGAGGTTGAGACTGGCTGAAGGAGGAATGGTTGACATGTCGGTGGCAGAAACTTTTGAAGTGAAGCGCAGTCTGTGATTTGGAAGCTCAAAATTAAATCTGGTTTGGGCACCTGTAAAAGGAAAGCAGGAAAACAAAAGATCTGAACTAGCAAAAGAACCTCTTATTTATCCTTAAATTTAAGAACATTTTTGGATTAATAGACAAAAAATATTTGAGATGTTATTGAAGTGCACAGACCTGAAGAGCTGTAAATATCCACCCACACGATTCTGGGTTTTCTTAGTTTTTAAAGAAAATGAAAATCCAGGGTAATAAGATTGAGCAGGGAGTCATACAAACCACCTGAGGTGTACTGAGGCCCTATAAGAGTATTTTCAAGCAGTATTACAAATTAGAATTTAATTATCAAGGATCATAAACTGATTTTAGCAGTCAGAGGGAAGCTTTCTGGGAGGAAGCTATATAGGAATGTATATATGTCTTCACCTGCTCTTGCATTCTGCCTCTGGCAATTGTCTGTAACAACCATACTGTAAATTTTTCTATGGGGGCCTATCTGATTGAAGCCCACATTAAAAAAATAACCTCATGGCAACAGATTCAAAGCTCTGGCTTATCATCCAACAGAAACACTGAGTGCTCTTGGATGTTTATAGCAAAGTAAAAGCAGTAATGTTTTTAAAGTTTCAGAGAACTGTTACCTGTCATTCCGTGACTCCTCATTCTCCCCATCTTGTATTCCGCCTTCAGGGAGGGCAGGAGCGCTGCTCCAATGGCGATCCCATCGATCATGGCACTGAACTTGAGCACTATGGGCTTCTTTTCCAAGCCTTCTGGCAGCTGGGGGAACTCATTGGTTTCAACTGGCGTTTGATTGATGCTGGTTGGAGTCTTTTCCGAGGGCAGAGGGGTCGCCACGTCTTCTTTGGCCGGCTGGGGCCTGTTGGCCAAGACAAAACCCATGAACCACTGCTTCCTAAGCCAGGGATTGTGGGTTTGGGTCCCATCTGGGGTGCCAAAAAACTGTTGCCTAAAAGTCTAGCCCAAAAAACTGAGGCCAAGCAGAAGTAAGGGAATAAAAAGTGGGTATTTATTCGAAAGGCCTTCAAAGGTACATTTAGGGCAGACAAAGCCCCCCAGGGGCATCACCCAAAATGGGCGACAAGTCACAAGTTCTCCACACCTTTATAGGTTTGGTCCATTTGCATATCAGCACAGATTTACCAATTAAAACTTTACAATTTCCCCCTAGCTTGCTCCCCGCCGCCTTTAGAAGCTTGGGTGTGGGCAGCCTGAATGTCCTTGGAGGGTAAGTACGGAATGGCAGTGTTATGTCTCTGGAGAACAGCAACCAACGAGATATAAAGCATACACGCCAGACAAGGCAGGATTTGAAAAATACAAGGGTTAAAACCTAAGGCAGCACTTCCTGCTGTCCTGCCTGGCTGTCCCCCAGACGCCAGCAGCAGCCTGGGAGCGGGGGGCTCGGGGAGCACTCACGCGGTGGAGGGCTGGCGGATGAGGTCGGAGATCTGCTTGGAGAGCTGGTGGGAGCTGCGCACCATCATGCTGTGCAGCGTGGCCGGGTGCTGCGGGATGTTGATGCTGATGGCCCCCACCTTCACCACGGCCGCGTTGTTGGTCTTCAGCCCCCTCTGGGCGCTGTACAGGGCCTGCGACTTGGCGATGCTGCACTTCACCACGGTTCTGACAGCAAGAGGGAAGAGCAGTTATCTCCATGCCTCTCCACTTTTAGGCTAAAATCCTTTTTTAAGTGTTAGCTGAATTTTGAAGTAGTTTAGTTTGTAAACTACATACACATTCCTTTTTCTTTCACTGTACACACAGGGATGCACTACATGCCACAAACAACTAGGAACTACACTTAAGGAAACTGCACAACATGCATGGCAAAAATACCTGTTGAAACTGTTATTCTTGCATAAATAATGTCATTTCAGTGCATACACACTAGGCTGCACATAGACAGACAAATCTGCACACATAAAAAAACAGAAGAGCCTTCCATCTCAACTCCTGTTCAGGAATAATCTTGACTCATCCTTTTCCTAAGAAGACTTAGTAACATGTGATTTTAGCATCCAAATAGGTCAGTGGATTACTCACTTAACAATAAATACACAGCAAGTGATACATGAATTTGTGATTTAACACTGATGTTTAGTTCAAACCTACTCTTCCAAAATATGTTGTCTAAACTTTATTTTAATGCTGAGGAGGATTAAATGGTTACCCAAGACAAAAATGTAACTGCCCAAAGCTGACAATTTCTGATGTCATCATGAAATTTTGGCACAGCAGAATGCATTGAGCTCCCATGAAAAAGATATTGGGGTAACACATCAGTATTTCTCATCTATGGGCAATTCCTGGAGGGATACCCAATGGAAGTATATGATGCAGCCAACACAGAATGACAGCCTCAAAGAGAAGGACATGGAGTTGTCAAGATGCAATACATCAGAAAAATGCTGAAAAATAGACTGTAAAGTTGCAACATTCCATGCAAGTTTCTGAAATACTGTGTTTTAAGAAGTATAACTAAAACACTTTTTATATCTTATTTAAATTGTTCTATAGACAGTTTGGTCTCATGGTGAAAGACACAATATTCTATGAATTCTACTAAGTAATGGTTCTTCTTATTCTTATGCTAGACTATCAGCAAGCCCAAAGCAACCCAGATGTGGAAATACAAACCAAAAAAAGACATCATCCCTCTGCTTTTAATGAAGAAATATACAGCACTGTCATGCCACCACTGGCCTATCAACAGCAAATTAACTGACTGAAGCTCAAGGAAAATTCTCATATTTTCACAGCTATGCAAGAGATGCAAGTGACCTAAAGCAGTTATGGATTAATATTTTAGGGCAGACCGTCAAGGAGAAATTATTTCAAAGTATCTGAAGAATTTACACAAATATGATGGGGGAAACAAATCTTAATTCACAACTCTTTTCAGAAAAACATTATACAAATTAACATTACTTAAGAAAAGGCCAGACTTGTGTTAATCCATCTCTTTAAAAAATAAAACACTATTATTTCTCTCTTGATTTTTCCTGATTGCCTAACCTCTTCCTGCTACCATTCCGACTCAACTATTGTGAAGCCAATCAAGGATACATTTCTACTCCCATCTGTAACACACAATACTATTACATTTTAAACACTTCCTTAATTAAAAAGCTATTACACCAATATAGCTGTTGCAGGAAGAAAAAACCTCATCAAAGTTAACTGTGCTTTGCTCCTAAAGTATTTCCATATTTCATGCAACAAATTAATTTCACTGTTGCTTGCCTACAAAAACAACCTCCTTCCATGACAGAATGAAATGTGGAAAACTGTCTGGCTATACATTTAGTATTAAAGATCTACAGCTTGCTAACCTACAGTGATATGCCTACAACAGATCTGGTTGTATCTCATTAAAATAATTAATCATTATTTAAATTATATAACAGCAATGCTTTCAGAAAGAATTCTATATGCTTACATCAACATCACAAATAATCAGCCTCCAGACATATTTGTGGAAAAAGTCTTTGTCCCACTAGAGAACTGAGTACAAGACCAGCACTCAGCCTAACAGGTTTTTGGGAATGTTGTAAAAAGTGTGGAAAAAATGTCAGCAAGATGCATGTAACCCACAGGAACTACTACACTGAGTCAGCTGAAAACTGAAGCACTAGCAGATACCTGAGGTGCAAATAAAGTGATCCTTCCCTTAATTCCAGCCATCAGGAATTTGCTTTCTAAGCCAGAGGCTATCTTGTGTTCATGACTCACCACCAGACCTGTCCTACATGGATTTATCCAATCCTTTTAATCATTTATACTTTTATTGACCGCATCATATGGCAGTGAATTCAACTGCCCAGTGATGCACTATGAAAACAAGTACCTTCTTCTGCTGGTTTAATGCTGCTATCAGACAAGAAGGACCAAAAACCCCAATATTTTCCCTAAATCACTTGCAGTTTTACAGTCCATCACCTCTCCTTCCAGAGCTATAAGGACATTTTAAAGTTAATCCTGTATTATCACAACGCTGAATAAGCAGACCCTGTGAGAGAGAAGACCTACAGCCACACACACAGAGCTGGGGGATGTGAGGAGGGTCACCTTCCTCAGCAGCAGATGCACAGGCAGAGTTTTAAGGCAAACATTAAAGTCAGCAAACCTGGGCAGCATGCCTAGGGATTAAACCCAGCACACAGGTACATAAAGATGAAAAGGAATGGTCCTGTCCACGATGACACCACAACAGGGACTATCACTGCAAGCACAGCAGTTCCAAAGCAAATCTCACCTCTCTGTTCCTTTACATTTACCAACATTATTTCAACTGATTAAAACAAGCACAGAAGCAGATCTAAAGAACTTGAGGGCCAGTGAAACCATTCTAACATTACAGTAGTGAGTGCAGTGCAATATCTACCCCTAAAGCTAGATTGCTAACATCTACAAGAGCTTTTTTTGGCAGATATTTAGCAGGCTTCATAAAAAAAAGGCTTATCTAGGTAACACTAGGTGTTAAACCAATTTGTATTCAAGCAACATCTACCTACACAATCACACATAGTAGGAATGCAGCCATTAGCTACACAACACAGAGTTAATTGCAAGACTATTAAACATAATAATATGACATACAGAAATTCTTGTTTGGCTGTGCTTGTAGGAGATGTAGGAAAATCCTCCAGTCTACAGATGAAGATTGAAGAGAAAGCAAGAGAAACAAAAACAAAGCAAATAAAGAATAAACATTCATGCAAAATTAGTCAGTTAATACTTGTAACCCACAATATGACATTTATTTTCAAATCTACCAAGTTGAAGGTTTTGGTTTTGTTTGTTTGTTCTTTGCTCTTGTTGATTTTAAGACTTATCATTATTTCCCCCCTTTCCTTTTGTACCCTCCCTATATGTAAAACAGACATGAAGAGCTTCAGTCACCTTCAGAAACCCTTCATGACTGTCAGACTGGAAGTTTTATTTGTCCCTCTGAAACAAACTTACTGGAAGCAATTTAGCTGAGGAAATTATAAAATTCTAAATGTTTAAAGTTCTAGGTAGCATCTTCCAAACTAACCAGAAATTAAAAGGAGACAAACTCAAGCCACCTTGTTTAGCCTCTTTCCTACAACATTGATTTTCTAAGATCAGACCACATACTGAGGGTTACCCAGCTAAACACCCAAACTGTGTGAGGGTGATCTGTGCTACAAAGAGTCGTGGTTCAGCTGTTGTTCTGCAACTCAAACACAGAGAGATTCAGCTGGGAACAAAGAAAAATAATGCATGGCCTTTTTGAGTTTGTGAACCTGGCAAAAAAATGAAAAACCCAAACAAATGTGGATGCTAAGCAAGCGATTCACAACGTTCATGCACAAGAAGTGATTCTCTCCCCCTCCCCTGCCAAGTTGTGTCAGTTATGCAAAGGGTGGAGAAGAGATATTAGAACTGCAAAAATAACATGAGAGAACAAAGAATGATGCATCATGGGAGTTCAAAAAGATATCTACTAAAGAAACACTGTAGCTCTTAAATGGGAATAATCAGCATCAGTAGATTAACTACTCCCTAAAAATCTTGCATGGCTTGAACCTATAAGTTTCAAAAAGCAATTAGAAGCACAAGAAAAAAAATACACAACTCATACCACTTCTATGCACTTGAACAATTTTAAATTGTGAGACTTCCTACTTACTGGATATTTGGGGTAATTCCCTCCAGCAGGACGATATTGACACCTCCTATGTGAGCAGTGGCACATGTCTCAGTCATCTTTTGATGTAGTACATCTTTAGGAAAAAAAGATATTTCATAGCATTTCAGTCAGTAAAATACTTCCAGGTAAGGCTACTGCTTTCAAATATATTGCAGCAGGAAAATAATTGAAAAATTACAGCTTTAGTAGTCACACTACGTAATGTCAACTTTGAATTGTGACAAGAAGAAAGCTTTTGAAAATGAGTGACTATCTTCTAAGAGAATTTCCTCTATGGTACTTTCTGATAATCTTTCATCCTTTAAAAATCCTTCAGCATCCCAGTAATAGCTTTTAAAAGATCTTGTTGAATATTATACTACCCACACACATACTACACATGCACATAAACACGTAAAGCTGCCAGTGAATTTCACCACAGGGAACATTCCTAGCTCATCCCACCTTTCATTTTTTCTTTCAGGGTGAAGCTGCCATGGATTCTCTTCAGCTCAGATTCCATGGTGAGGCCACCAATGTCAGCCTCCAGGTGGGTTCTGTTCACCATCCCTATCCCAAAGACGATGAGGGTCACGTGCTGCGGCTCCGAAGTGACCAGGCTGCGCTTCCTGCCGTTGTCCTGCTCGTTCTCAAACACCACCCTGCAGGCTGGCTCTGTGGGGCTTCGAACACCTGCACAAACAGGGACTCAGTCACACTAAATCCCTGCCATAGCCCATTTGTGTCTGTATTGGAGACCAAGGATCGTGGATCTTGCACGCCAAGAAAACTCTTTAGGAAAGCTATCAGTGCCTCGCTCGCTCCACCCTCATACCACTGCAACTGAACCACATCCAAGACACAATCAAGGCAACAATCAGTGATGTGGTTTCATTATTATTCCTAGATATGCTCTTGTGTACCTTACATAAATATTCATAATTATCTGATTTTATTGTTATGCCAGAAAAATGACCTGACAGTTTCCAATTATCCTGTTCATTTTTTGATCATTCCACAGGCAAAGGTTCTCATAATTCAGTTTTGGATGAGCAAAATTTTCCTTTTCAACACTCAGGAGCCTTAAACCAATGTAAGAAAAATTACATTTTGTGCCTATATCCTAACTGTGGATATGACATCCTGTGCATGAAAGACACTGGCATCTGTTTAATGATAGCTCTCATTTGACACTTCCTCAGGTTTTCATTCTTTAGTTAAAAGAAGTTCAAAGAAAACATGGCTATAGAGCAAGTATACCATCCCCTGCATACTTACTGCAACCTAAGTTCAGCAACAAGGAGAATGATGCTAAGTCAGCTCTCAAATTTACTCTGCTGTGCTGAAATACATTGGAAATAGCAACAATTACACCAGATCTCAAAGTTTTGAGTGAATTTACGGCCCAAACACCTGTAATCTTTGTGGGACTTCACCAAAATCAGTATTTCACCTTTCCTTCTCTCACTGCAAGGTTCACAGATTTTTTTTTTACTGTCAGTCATTCTCAAGGCAGAAATGATCTCCCTCTGGATGGCTTATGTACATGCTTCCATATTTTCACAGAAGGATAATATACAGCACTTCCAGCAGCTTCTTGAAAACAAAACAGCACCTCAGGAGGAACAAACTCAATCCACACTGCACAATTAGTGAGAAGAGCTGAAATTTTCTTTTGTACACCAGCTAGGTGAACTAGATATAAGCTCATCACTTGCCCCTTTGATCCAAGTCAGATGGGGTGGGCAGCTTTCTAAAACCATCTTATGACCAAGCTTTAGAAGGCCCCATTGAGCCAAAGCACACACACTCAATTATTTGGATTCATGCACCACTTTACCTGTTGGCCCAAAAGTTTCAGAAGACTTCTCCAAGATGCCAGTTGGATCAGAAATGAGCGAGTAGAAGTTCAACAGCTTATACATGTTTTGCCAGCACTCGGCGGAGGGTTCGCTCTGTTCCGACACCGTGATGGAGTCGGAGTCGTCCATGTGGATAGTCACGTGGTCAACCACGTCTTTGGAGCCTTTCCTGGACACTTTGGACGTCCTTCTCTCTGACCTGCCCAGGGAGTTCTTGTTGCGAGCCTCCTTTTTGTTGTTCTCGTTGTTCGCCCGCTTGTTCTTGGTGTTGTTGACCCTGGTGCCGCCGTTGAGGCTCCCGCGGGAGCTGCGGCTGAAATCCGAGGAGCGGAAGTCCCGGTGCTTGCGCGTTTTGAAGGTGGGGGTGGGCGAGGCCGAGCCGGCCGTGTACCTGCTCAGCTTGATGTCCGTCTGCGTGGCCTTGATGTCGTCGATCATGGTGCTGAACTGATGGATGAGGCGCACCAGGGCCATGTCCACGTGCTGGCTGATGGACTGGCACGAGATGGTGAAGTTGCAGTGGAAGGTGTTGTAGTAGCGCTTGTTCAAGTCGTGGAAGGAAAGGGCGTTGGTGGAGTTGTGAGGGGTGCACATGGACTTCTCCATCACCACAGCACTAATACTGAAAGTTTCTAACATCAAGGCTGGCTTGAATTCAAGGGGAGGAAGATTGACAGCTCCTTGCCTAAGGAAGGAAAGGTACCGGTTACTACTTTGTTTCTTTTTATGAGGGAATCAAATACATTTTTTACACAGCTTGCATCTAATTTACTGAATCCAGCCTTTTATTTCCCTCAGGATATCACCTTCTTACCACAGTTCGAAATATAATAAAGTGAAGTTTTAGAGTTTCATACTGTGTGCTACCAACATAGCAATCATTCAGTTCTATAGAGCTTAGTTTGGCATGCAATCTTTCTAATACATCCTAAAGCTGTGCCCAAAATTGGTCTGGGGGAAGATTCAGCATCTACACCGAAAGTCACATCATTATTTACAGGATTAATTATTGAGTATCATTTCAGAGC
The DNA here is from genome assembly GCA_013398175.1 of Climacteris rufus. Lineage (NCBI taxonomy): Eukaryota > Metazoa > Chordata > Aves > Passeriformes > Climacteridae > Climacteris > Climacteris rufus. The sequence goes on along the minus strand of VZRZ01003508.1, from coordinate 559,709 downwards.
CACTCAAATTCCCCCAAACTATTCTTCCCACCAGCTCTTCCCCTTCCCCAATCTCAGTTTTCAAAACCAGCTGAGATTTAAATAGTGACAATTCCCAAACCATTTAACAGGAAGACTAATAAAAAAATATCCTAACAGGACAAGAAAATGTAAGATGAGAAGAATAAAGGGCTGCTCCTTAGCCTATGAAAGTGCCTTGGAAATCCATCACCACATGAAAAGCCTAATTTCTGTTCTTTAACCAACATACATATTTTAAAATCTCTCACATCATACCTTCGGGCTCGCTTGCTTTTTCTTTCCTTTGCTGTGTCTGAATCAACAATATCTGCTCTGAGGCAGTCCAGAGTTCCTGAGAAAGAGAGGTACTCTCCAAAGTACATCCTGTAGCACAGGGGCATCGCATCCTGGGACTGAATTCCTGTATAGCTTAGGAGAGGTTTGAAAACAACCTACAAAGCAAAACCCACCAATTTAGTTCTGATGGTCTGGGTATTTCCATATCCTTGTTCATCATTTGTTGATGTGCAAACCCAGTTACCTGTGCATCTGCCAGCTGGACAGCAGGAAAGCCCTGGTTGCCTTCTTCTACGCCTCCAATGTCATCCTGGCTGGTGCTGTGCTGCGAGTGGGTGCCATCCAGGGTGTTCTGGTCACTGGACAGAACTGTGTTGAAGTCTGAAGCAGAAGGTATAGTGGGAAGATTGGGTGCCACACCTGAAAAATAAATACCCATGGAACACTAACACCACAGCAAATCTTATCACCACCAACTCTGTTAATTCAGCAAGGTTAATTGTATAGATACACAGACCACATCGAGGTCTGCAACCTCACAAAAGTGGCATTCAGGATAAAGAAACAGTCTGATATTGCTGGAACAGGTAGTAGAGAGAGTCCAGCTCAGATTTGGAAAGCACCTGTCAGTCTTTGTGCAGAGAAACACATTCCAGTTTACAGAGGAGCCACACCTGTTCAGCAATACGTACAGCTTGATGATGTTTGTAGGATCAGACTATTTCTTCAATATTAAAAACAAACTAAAACAACTTCTTATTGCCTAAGATTGATATGACATAGTTGAAGGAGTGTTAATAGAAGAAAAGATTCAAATCTAGTATTCGTGAAGAAGAAAATTAAGACACACACACCTTTGAAAATTCTGAATGAGGACAGGTTTACAAGAATAATAAACTGCAATAAATTGTTACACATCTCTTGCTTTAATACACCTAAGACTTTCAGAAATACATTTTTTTCCTCTGTTTCCTTACTCCATTTAACCACTTCCCATTCCTAAGTTGCTCTCAAAATAGATGTTTATGTTTGTCTCAAAACTGAACTGACAAAGAGCAAGGATTTTAATGCACCAATTACAAAAAAATTACATCAAAAACAGCCAACAAAATCCAAGGAAATCTGCAACAGAAGATGATTTTATGGCCTAGCTTTTGGCAGCTACACATGGTTTTGGCAGCTACACTGACAGTTCCAAATGTAAGAAAAAGCTAAATTTTTGGAGGTAGGGTGAGGGAAGTGAAAACAACAGTTCTGCTTAAATCACATCTTTTCATTTTCCAGTTTGCTGAGAAGTGCCCTGAGTAGTATTTTGAACTAATTAAATTCTGTTGAACATGAGTCACTCGCTCAATTACTTTCAGACAGAATGTGGCAAACACAGGAGCAGCCAGCCCAGAACCATCTCAAACTCAGCTGCAAATTAGCAATACCTGTTGGAAGGCTGTTGTGTCCAGACTTGGTGGCTGGACTTTCCTGTACTACGCTTCCTCTGTTGCCCACAGCATTGGACATCCAGTTATAGAAACTCACAGAAGAGGGCTCAGACAGCAAAGGGTGTTCAGACAACATGTCTGTGGCCACAGTATTTCCTGTGCAGATAAATGAGAAGCTTTAGCATTTGTTTCACCCAAGTCAGCAAAAACAAGGAACACAGCACAATTTCACTGACAACACCTATTTTCTAGAAAAAGAAGCCTAATTCTCAAGGTTTATTCCACTAAATGATGTGTCAAACAGCACTACAGGTGCTACCACGGATGTTATACATGGCACTAATGGACGTTGCACTACACAACTCTGCATTTGCTTATCTCTACCATTAATTAAAGGAGTCATTAAGAAACCAAAATACCTTTTTTTCTGAACAATATTTCAGTCCCTGACAGCAAAGGAGAAAGGTTTTAGAGAAAATACAGAATCAAACCTGTAACTTATATATAAAGGAAAACAGATAACAATACACTCTGAACAATAATAAGAGAGCACAATAAAGAGGGCATAAACATTTCAATGTTTCAAACTTGAACTTAGTTGTTCAAAAGACCATTACTAAAAATCTGCAAATTATCATATGCAAACTTAAATACTAGTTTTAGCCCTCTTTTTGAGCTGCTTACAAGGTCAAGAAAAAAAATGACACATTCAGAATTATTATTTCCTTATTGATTCAAAAAGACTTAAAAATTAAAGCTAAGTAAAATTAAGGCTAAGTAAAGGGAGTATATTTTAATTATTCTGTTAGTTGCAATTTCTTTTCCTAACCTGATGCACTTGCTGTTTGCTTCTGGGAAATGCAATGTGCAGCAATGTCTAGGAACTCCTAATAAACATTATGATTCTTACTGAGGGGAGGGAGGTGTGATTTTAAACAGAAATGGTAACTCATACTGACAACACAGTACACTTTTTATATCATTACGATAAAATCAATACTCCCCTTAGCTTATTATGCTACATCATACCTGTTCTTGTTAAAGAACTACTCTTAACTGCAGCTGTACTTCTTTGAGGAGTGCCTTCCAAAAGGTTGTGCAGGCTAGGAAAGCTGCCAGTCAGATAGCTGAGCAGACTCTCTTTCCTTGGACTTTCTCTGACTCCCATTCCGGAGCGGCCGACGTGCACCGGTGAATCTGTAGCTGTATCTCCACTGGTGTAACTCAAGGAATGATATGGATGTATGCCCTTAGTGCAGAAAACAAAGAAACCAATGAAGGACTGTGTAAACTGCAAAAAGGGAGTAACATTTGGTCTGAATATGAGACTGGACACAATAACTGTACTACAAGTTACTGGAGAGCTTTGCCAGTCTCAGATTTTGTATCATGATAGTTGAATCCTTGTTTGTGCTTCCATAAATAACAGATGAAAGCCTGTAAAGGTTAAGGCATGTCCTTAAATGATGTACATGAAGCACAGCTCTGAAGTTAATTGGCAAGAAAAACAAAAAAGGACAGATGTAGAGCACAGGCCAACTGATGGAGCATCCCTTTTATAATGTCAGGAGCAGACCTTCCAGGTGTTACGGTTACTTTCTAGACAAGGATTTCTTCATCTGCAGCCCACAGAATTGGTCCTGAGCAGGCCAGCTACAAACCCCTTTCCCCTGGTGCAGGGCACTGAACACTCACCTTTATTTTCAGCACAGAATCACTGTGAGTGTGAGTCTTGGACAGCTTCCTCATGATCTCAGCGCCGGTGACAGGCCCGGAGGAGGCGCTGGCAGGGGGAGGGCGATTGGCTGTTCCTTCCAGGAGCATCGTGTGCTCGCTCACAGTAGCTGCAACCAAGCAAACAGGGTTTTCTTCTCATTCAGATATATTTGGGGAACCAAGAGCCTCTATTATTAGGCACATTTATCTACAAGCAGTCATGAACTTCCAAATGCTGACACACACCTACGCAGAGCTGTCTAACTTACAGACAAAAATTAAAAATAAAAAAGGAGAAAATATATCTTTACAAAGAGCAAACAAGAAAGTGGGTTTGAAGCCCTGCCTGGGAGAATTCACAGATCTCAGCTAAGGTCAGAACCTGCACAACAAAATCCTAATTCCAAGGTAGCAAGTAATTAATTGATTTATTTTGTGCAGGAAGTAACAAGACAAAGGATGTGAAGAGATCTCCTGTTTTGTTTTTTCCTGAACAAGCACTAATTATTGTAATACTATAATTATCATTGTTAGCAGCAGCTTCAGAAGGAAGATGAGATAAAAAAAGCAGCTTCATAATTCTAAAAAAGGAGAATATAATGTGTTCAAGCATTAAAACTAAAGAAGATACAAATCCTCTGAGAGAAACTACTTGTCCCTATGAATTTTTATGGAAACAGAATAACACAAAAATACCTGCATCAAATTCAAACTCTGCTCCATCAGCACTTGTGTCACTCTGAAGACCTGCTCCATTGTCCAATCCAAGTCCATCCTCATGCTCATGGCAGGCATTTGGCTGCAGTTTCACTGGCTGGGTTGGCCTGTGCAAGCTGACTCCTTTAAAGGCTGGGGTTACCACAATGAACTTCATCCACTGCCTTGCTAAGGCAACCAGACCTTTCTTTAAGGTCACTAAGGCAGGAAGGCCATCACTCTTTAAATTAAAAAAAAAAAAAAATTAAAAATTCATATCACAGCATTTTGAAGTAAACTGGAGGGGAGAAGAAGTCAAAGCTCTCTTAAATCTCTCTGCTCAAGAGGCTTATGACAAACACGCTGGCACCACACCACATCGATTCGGATACAATAGGCTAAAGAGCTGAGAGATAAAAATTACAGCTTCACTGAACTTGGTAAATACATTTATCTACATGACCTGAGGATCTAGCCCAAGGGGCCAAAAATAAACAACAGGAAATGGGTTTATTAAATATGAAGCTAAAAGTACTTAAGTAATTATAAGGCTCTGAACTACAGGCTAAAATTCATAGCAATGCTGACTGTACCAACAGAACTGAAATTAAAGAGATTATATTTTTTCCCTTGTTAGTAAGCAGTATCTTTAGAATATAAACTTGAGGCCAAATATAGGGATTGTTTTGATTACATCACTGAATTGTCCTAAAGAAAAAAAGCTTGTTATTTTGACCACAAATCAAACAGTGCTATTTGTGCCACAAACTCTGCTATTCCTGATCCCTGGCTCTCAGCTGAATGTGTTGAAAACCATTGAGTTTGAGTTGAAAACCATCTGACAGCTGTGGAATTGGATTATGAAAATGACACAAAATCAGGCATAAACACTCCTCCTTATGCCTAATGTTTGCTCAAATAACTATTTCCCACTACAATCTAGACATTTACATTCTAAAGCCATCAAGAAAGATATTTGATACTTAAGCCCTAAAGTTTGAACAATTCTATTTCCTTCCTTAAACTATCTGCATTATCCCAGTATTTCTACAAGAATGAGAACTAGTTCCAAGGACAGAATTTGGAATAAACTAACCAGTTCATGGACTTGCCTCAATAATTGAGATTTATTCAATTTTAAAACCATGAAAAGTGAAATCTCATAAAAAGGCCACTGAAATACGAATAGGGAGGGAATTAAATCTGATTTTAAAAGCCATAAACAATTTAAAAGGCATTCCTTTTTGGTTTATGATTTCTCATATATTTATTAATAAAATGGTTTGATAAACATTATGCATATATACAAGCCATAACAAAAATAGCAGATGTTAAAGAAAATTAAATGAGAGAAGCCATATCTACTCATCAATTTAAAGATACATAAGAGTTTGGGTTGTATTTTCTCATTTGATAACCTTCCTTAAACTCTTGCCAAATTTAAGACATTAGAATTGGTAGAGCTGAAGCTAAAAGCCTGAGATGTGTCCAGTTTTACTGGGTAACTCACCATAGTGGCATCCTCAATAATGGCATAATTTGCTTGATGAAGGTAATGGTGCAGTATGTTACACAGTAAACAAGAAGGATTTTCTTGCAAGAAACGAGCCACTTTGGTAAGCCTGTTGTACTTGCTTCTCAGAGGAAAGTGCACACTTTTATTCTAGATTAAAACAAAACCATTTCCAACATGTGAACATGCTTGCAAACAGAACAGGAGCACAAATGACTGGATTCAAATTGCAGACTTTATTAAAGTTACTTCTGGACTAATAGACATATATGCAAAGCCAGTTGCCATTTTCAAAGAAACAGTTTATTCCTAGTTAAAGACAAAACAGACAGTTTTTCTAATTTGCTTTAATGCTAGAAAGAGGGTAGGAAAAAGAAGTAGGAAGGGAGTAGGAGTAAGTAGGAGTAAGAGACTGCTGCAAAGGATAATTTCTGAGTACAGCAGAGAACTAGCCTCACACTCAGGTTATCAATCCCACAGTACAAGACAGGATCTCAGCCTGTGTATCACCTCGAAATCTTCCCACTAGATGGTGCCAACCAAACCAACAGCAAACAAAAGTATTTAAAAATATAAAATATAGCAGTCACTACAGCCATATTTCCTACTCTTAATTTTACCTGGAGGTGCACTCCTGTAAAGAAAACTTCCTCACTAGTAACAGCTCTGAAATTTAGACTGTGTACAAAAAGCAGAGGTACTGATTTGTTGTGACCAATTCTAAAGGCTCACAAGAGATGCTCTAAGTTGGTCAGTGAAAATATCCAGAATTACAAAACATATATATAACCTATCACACTGTTCTGTTCTGACATGCCTGTCGATTTTAAAAGGGTCATTTACCTCCAGAGCTTCTGTCATGATGCAACCCATAACAGCACAGATTCGCAGTGTTCCTTCAGTTTCTAGTTTATTTAATGATGATTTCACTTGATCAATGGGAACAAGCCAAGCACCAACTGCAGGGGTTGCAGTACTCAGGAGGTTCAGCTGCCTGTGAAGAAAAATAAAGAGAAGGAGGTGTTCACAGTCAGCAGCAACAATCAGCAGGATTTTCTGACGCTCTTATGAAGAACAGTCAAATAGGTGGGACATTGATGCAATCTAATAAACACAGACTTATTGCCCAGAAACAAACACTGGCAAAAAGTACCTAAGGCAATTTTTGTTCTACCCACTCACACACATGATTCTTTCAGCTTTTGCTGCTGCTATTCTTTGATTTTCCCATTTGTCTTCCCTACTGAAATCACAGTTTGAAATTCTCCTCACTGACTGAATCCTACCTGTCATGAAGGACTTTTGCTAAAGGGCTGAGGCAAGAGTAATAGCAGAGTATTTTCTAATTTATAGCTCTCTACTGACAGATTGAAATATTTGGCTTATTCTATACACACTATATGAAAAACCATCTTAGAAAGATACATCTTGAATTTTATAATGCAGTGGCAGTCAGATCATGAATGATATCAGGTTGAAAACCAAAAGCACTGAGCTACTCTCTTCACTAGCACCTCACCTACTTAAAACAATTACCCTCCCCATCTTTCTCCTTCACACATTTCCATCTCACCATAAGTTGTTAAGGAGGACTTTTTGTTTGGTTTGGTTTTTTGATCTTCCTTTTATTCTTTTAATCATGTTTAACTAAAAATTTTCTACCAGCACTTCCGTAAAAATTACTACAATAAAATAATGAAGCAAGAGTTCCTGTGATATACATAAAACCCAAAATTTTCATTTCCAGAGAAGCTTCAAGAATTATTGAAATTCCATTCAGAATCTACCAAATAAAAAGGCAATTTAAGAAAGCAGAGCTGCCACTTTTTTTCTTTTAAATCAGGCCAAAGTGTACCTTGAATATATATGGGCTGGAGAGCGCACATTGGTGGGGGCTGCAAAACTAAACCAAATTTCTTTGATTGTCAGCTTCATGCTGCAGGAGTCAGGGGGAGGAGGCATCAAGGGGATATCTTTTTTCAGATCATCAGATTCAACACCTTCATCCTTAAAAAAAAAAAGGGTATCATGAACTCAAATGTGAAATTGTTTTCCAAAATTATTACACTGAAAGGCACTAATATACCATACCATGCTCATAAATTGTTTAATAGGCATTTAGGCAAAGAAAAATAAACTAATGCTGTCCACTAACTCTCCCAAGGCAATACTGAGAGATTTATGACCAACATTTTTACCCAGTTTGTACACACCTGTTCATCTGACACTGAATTTCCATTAATATCTGAAGAGGGACTGATTCTGTCACAAGGGAGGTTATCTTCAGACACATCAGTGTTGTAACCACTGCCAGTTGGGGAATCTGAAGAGTTATTTGATGCAAGCAATCCACCTCTCTCTGTGTCTCTTGACTTCCCCATGACTCCAAACGTGTTATACAATACTGCCCCAGACTGTCTTCCTCCTGGAAAAGTACCAAGACTGTAAAGGCTTGCAGCACATAAATATCTGTAAGTCATGTCCCATAGAAAAGATCTGCACTTAAGCAGGGAAATATACATGATTTTTGTTAAACAAGAAGCAACAACATTTTATACAACAATTTATGACTATAATTTTGAGCTTCTGATTTTTTTTACAAGTAGATGGAGAGTACTCACATAAAGACTGTTATTAAATACTATTCCCTGAAAAAAATAACATGAATGGTAGAAAATACATACATACAGTGGGTTTTATTTTCTTTTTGAAGCTAGCTTTCCCCTCCCAGAAGCAAAACTCTGGCTCTATAATACACTTACTGTGGATAAAGTCAGGATTTAAGTGATCAGTGAAAACCAATTTCAACTTTAAGTCCAGAAACTGATGAAGCCAGTTTATATGAAGTTTTTCATACACTATTATAAATAGTATTTATGACTAAAGGTATCTTTATTGTATAATCTATGTAATGTTATTTACCACAGACATTTACTATTTACTATCACCTACATTCAACAATTTCTAATCAACTAATTGCTAAACTATAAGACCTAACAACAGAATTATTAGTAATTTCGTAATAATAGCCTTTAAAAGCTTTACCTTTTATAGTTAAATTTTCAATTCCACACTCAAACATTATCCAGCCCCACTTTTCTTGACTAGGACCAATTCGAGCTACATCTGGAACAGCTTGTTGATCTGTTTCATCCACAAAAGCAAACTCATCCAACTCTTCCAAAGTAAAAAGAACTTTTGATTTCCCAAAAGGAATGGCTGTTATTGCACAAGTTCCAATATCTGTGAAAATAAACATATTTACTACTTTGTTACAAAATGGAAAAGACTTCACGTCTTCAAACAGCTCTCTGAAGTTCAGAGTGTTTTGGAGGAGTTATCCATTTAGTATTCCTCAAACAGGAGAAGGGAGGGAAGAAAGAAAAATTGAAGTTGTAGCACAAGTGAGAAAAAAAAGAAGCACAGAAAGAAGGGAAAAAAGCCTTGGTCTTGTTACCTTAACATGGGCAGGATAATTTTTAAGTTTGAAAAAAAAAACCAAGAACAAAGCAACAAAGTTAAAGCTTCAAGATCTTCTCCATCCTAACAAATCTGACTTCTTCATCTTTTTGTAGAGTCAAGGTTACAATTTAATTCAAAGACTGCTTCTTGGCTGGAACTATGTCTGTGTCTGTACTGGGAAGATGTAAAGCACTAAGCCTCACTGATTCCTAAGAAAATTTAGGCTCAAGCAGTTTTTGATTTATTATAAGCTTGCCTGTCTAAGATCCAGGAGGGTACTATGCCACCTCCATTTCTTTGATGTTAGGATGTAGCTTAGGTACAAATCCTTTCTTCTAGTGACATTTCTGAAGAAATGTTTTAAATAATTTTATACCTAAGTGTCAAAGATCTGAGGAAAAGAGTCACTTTATATCCCTTCCAAACCTTACTCTCTGCCTCCAATCTATAACTGCATCCACTTTTGAAGTATACATGAAATACTAAGATCCTTAGAAAGGCTCTTCTCAAACCTTTTAAATAGAAGATGATGACCTTTCTTGGTCAGAATTCCAAAATTGGCCTCCTTGAATGTCTGCAGCAAACCTGACACAGGGCACTACTGCTAAGATTCCACCCACAGCCAGGCAAAAGTGGAGTTAATAATTTTAGTGTTCTCTTATTGCTTTTGTTTTCCTCCAATTTCATTTGCTCACTCATCTTTGCACAGCAGTGGTTCTTTCGTTGTTTATTTATTTATTATGTATTTTTTAATCATACTTGCTTCACAGAGTACCTCCTCATGTCTAAAGACTCCTGTTCTTTATGGGACAGAGTAAAAAACACAGCACTAACTGGGCCAGATTCCATCACAATTGAATCACTTGAACAAAAACTGCCTCTACTTTTGGTTATCTTTTCCTGGTTAGCTTTTCCAGCATCAGGAGTTAGAGCAAAATTTAATTCATAGCTTCTCGAAGGCATTTCCTTAACACAAACAAGAAGGAAGTCAATTGGATAAACCTAATTTTCAGTTTTATAGTCACTATAGTTAAAAATCTACAGATTGTCATGCTGAAATTGCTGGTACAACAGGAACATGATTGAAAGTGTTAGAAAGGCTTAAGAAAGCCAATAAGCATAATTCATTCCCTGCCTAAGGTGACAAAAAAAGGTAGCTGAAAAGAGATCAACTTGGAGAAAGGGAGCTCAGGCCTCAAATTCCAGCAGTCCAGCTCAATATTTACAGTTGTAACACATCTGCCACACAAACTGCTTAGAAGTTCATCTTGACAGTTTTTAGTCTGCCTAATCTAGAACTCAGTGGAATAACAGAAAATAATTAATTCTAAACTTCTTTTACAAGTATCTGCAAAAACTCCAGGTGCAATAGACTTTTTATTTGTGCAGATAAAAACCCCTCAACCAAACAAGATCAAGACTAACTATAACCACTTGCTTCTATGCAAACTGACATTTCCATATTTGACTGTTGTGCAGTACCTGTTGTATCAAGGCCTCGGAGTTGTCCATGAACACGATGGATGTTCAGTTTAGCAGCAATTTCTTTGCCTTTTTCTGCTCCAGAATTGGATCTCAGTGAGCCAGAAGACTGGGGCTGCATTTTGCTGGTTTGGATGTAACGATCAAACGTGACAGAATTCCTCCCAGTGTCTGCATTGTTTGAAGCCTCCTCAACTATACCCCTTTTCAATGGAAGGGAGAAAAAACATTTAAGCAAATCTCAAGATAGACATATTTCATTTGATTATTTTTGTTGAAAGTTTATAATAGGTACTATTCTTACCTGTTCATACGAACTTGAGTAGCAATTCTATCAAAACACAAAGCTACTAAGGAAACATGAGTCACAGTTTTACTGGAAGAAACTCCTGGGGATTCATCCACAGATGCTTGCAGCAAACACAGGTTCACCTATACATACAATTCCATCACAGAGTAAAGAAATTTAGAAAAACACGTTATATTAAGTATACATCACTAATTTCTGGTACAATTCTTTCTTACACTTCTCAGTGAAATTAAAAAATAAAACGATCACACCTAGAAGACCTAAGAACATAAAGATATGGCAGCAGGTTCCCCCTGTAGTGGTTTAATCCACCATCATAAAAATCAAGCAGCACCAAAAGAGCCTCTCCTGTTCAAAATTTTAGTTCTCTACCACAAGCCATACTTCAGCTTTTGGGGAACAAATAGGGATGCAAAATAAGGGTAATTTTGTGAGGCACATGCCTACTAAGAAGCTAAACAAAAAGTTGTTACCTTTGGAACTGTAACATTGGCCTGAAGACCTTTAATTGTCACATTATCTTGCTTAAGGGAGAGATTGGTCTGTGCTGGTCCCTGGTTTGTTGTTCCTGTAGTGGTGGTGTCTATTTTTGTTCCTCTGATGTCCTGCTTTGAAGATAACTTGAAGGAGGGAAGAAAAATAATTTATTAGCACTAAAACTTAGAGCTGCTAAGCTCAGGAGCAACAGGACAGTTAGCACTGAAGCAGTAAGAGATTTTGATTTAAAACAATTCACCACGATTTCTAGAACAACAGCTGCAGCATTTACAGATACAATAGGTCTAGGGGCAGCAGTGCCATTCTGCAGTAAACCTTCTAACAACCAGATTTCAGCTGAAAGTTTGAGTTCTACATATATAACTTCTATAAAACAAATTATTATGAAGCAAATTACAAGTGTCCACTACACTGTGAAGTCTAAGAAATCATAAAATATAAATATGGTCGTTATCTTGGACAGAAAAAACTCCTAATTCTGTAGATTTACCACACAATTTTTTAAACGTTAAATTTATTTTTTAAGGTCTCAGATGAACTGCAGAAAAACCTACAGGCACTTTCATAGCCCTTCCTGACGACTGTAAAATAATAAATAATGTCTTGCTGAGATGAATGCAATTCTTTAGAATATCAGTTATCGTGATTCCAAAGAACAGAATGGACAACTTAATCTCATGCCAATTACTGTACCTATGGACTAAACCATCCAAAACAGAAAAATTTCATTCCTGTAAGAGATTCTGGTCAGTGAAAGACAGTATGAAGGAGCTGATTATAAAAGTGCATGTACAAGATAAAAATAAGTATGCATTCCAAATTAATAGTAGCGTTTAGCTACTATATCTCAAGACGCTAAATTCAAATAAAACTTTTTCTATGTAAGATACAGAGAAGAGCATTCCTTCAAATCCATGTGGATTTTCCTTGTTCCTTCCTTACATTTTCTGAGAAGCTGGTTTTGCTGTTCTGCACAGCATCCCTCAGGACTTTGCAGTGCAGATCATCCACGATTGCCGCCGGGTGCCGGGAGCTGGCACAGTGCACCATCGCCTCGATGTACCTGGGAGGGGAAACCAGCCACAATAGACCATTTAAACTCCCAGCTTCACGTGGCACACCATCAATCATGTTTAATTAACACTAAAGAGGAAAAAATAAGCACTGACAGACATAAAAGGCACTTCCCATTCTTCCAGCTACCTCATAGGAAATGCAGGATTACATCCGCTGGGCACCAGGCCCTGCTGTTCCATCAGTCACATTATTCAATCCTTTTACCTGAACCTTTGCTGAACAGAACAGCTTTGATTTTAGACAAGCTTTAGTATCACCAATGAACACTGCAGTAGTAAAATAAAATTACCTATCCAGTGCCTCTGCTACAAGAGGAGTCAGAACTACATCTACAGTTCCTTTGACTTCCACTATGGCCGTTGTCCGTGTCTGGAAGACCGGGTGATCCAACGTCCATTCCTCTGTTATTGTTTCATCATCTGTATTCTCTGCAGACTTCTTGTCCAAGGGAGTGTAAGGTGTGCTAAACAAGTCAAACACACATTCATGATCAGGTTTTGTAAAACAAGTACAGAAGTGTCCTGGTATCATTTTAATTCTTAATAAAATCCATATAATGGCAGGTTTCTTCCACCATGTAACTTAGAAAGTACACATTTATAATCCCAAGGCCCTTCAGCTTCTGGCAATGAAATGGACACTTGTCATTAGCACCCTCCAAAGTCATCTAAATTAAATCACCATTTGTAATCTTGAAAACATACAAGTGAAATTATTTCATGCTTTCACCGCATACTTTCTTTTCGACCAAACCCAAACATTTCATAAGAGAATGATCTGCTCTGAAATAGATCTGGTACTGAAAGCTACTGCTATAAATCAAATTTTAAAAGGGCTAGCAGGAGCTAAAATATTTAAGAGTATCAGGAAAACTGTACTCTTAAAAAATATGCTAATGAAGTCAGGCTGTGTTCAACTTACTTAGATGATGATCCTGTAAGCTGCATGCCTCTGTCCAGTAAGGAATTAGCTGTGAGACCCTGTTTAACAATCTAAGATAAAAGTACAAAGAAATTTATTATATTCCTTCCATATGTGAAAAAAAACCCAACCAAGGAATCTTTAAATATTCCTGTTACAGCTTTTTTTCTTAAAAAGAATCCCTTAGAAGCAGTTCCTCCTAGTATACAGGAACTCCTTGGTTTACTTTTTAAATTACTTGAAAAATCAGATTATACACCTTCTACATAAACATTGACTCATTGCTTTTAAAAAAAACCTTCAAATGCTAATCTACAAAAGGTTTGCATGAACACAAATCTTTTCTGCAAAATGATAACAAATAAAATTCCACAGCTCAAACACCTATTTTCTATCAAGTCATTTCCATTACTTTTCATGTATTTCATTTCATCTCCTTCCTTAAGCATGTATGCTCAGGTCACTTTAAAAAAAAAAAAACTTCCTAAATCTGAGTTGCAGTTTTATTTTGAGATAAAGCACTAAGAACCTAAACTAAACTTTACCAGTATTCAGTGTACTGCTACTGCAGTTCTGTATAACATATTTTAAACGAAAATCACATAAATATCCTTTATCCTTCAGCTGCATATCATTCAACAGGCAGCATTTTTAAGAGCAATAATGCTAATTCAGAAGACACACATCCACAGAATTCTAACTCCATCTTTTCTTGTCCACAACCTCCCAGCCACTCAGCCCAGTGATCTGAGTCAGAAATTCAAGGTATTCTGTAACTAAAAAGCAAAGACCTTTCAAGTTTCTTGCAGCTTTATTCACACAACAGGTGTATTAAGACATGTTTAAGTTATTTTGAACTCTTACTCCTTTCCCTACTCCTCCATCGTCCATACCTTAAAAGTTGGGACAGAAAGTTGCTCAAAAGATGATGAGCTTTCTTCACTCGTTGGTGTGTCAAGGTCTAAAGGGCGATGCAATGAGGATTTTGAAGTTCTTTTGTTAGTTGGATGCTTTACAGACCAGTTGATCACCTGGAACTGTGTAAGATAATTTTGGTAACACGCCATTACAGGCTGCTGGGAAGTTATTTGCTCACGTTCCACAGTCTTCTCAGAGTCCAGCACATACATGTTATCAACGTGCTCATCATCTCCTCCCAGAGCTGAGACAAACGAAGCCTGGGAAGGATGAGTCTTAATTGGCAACGTTTTCATATCCTGACTAATTTCTCCATGGATTGTGCTTGTTAAGGGCCCTTCCACACTGTGGTAAATAGAGCCCCTACTGTATTCAGTTTTCTGAGCTTGCTTTTTTCTCTTCTTCCTCCCTGGATAGGTTCCTGGACCTTCATCACTGCTTATTGGCTCAAACTCCTCCGCAGCAGAAAAATAAGCCTCGCTATCAGCCATGGACATACTGGAATCCATGGAGCGGTACTGGTGGAAGGAGTTGGAATCTGCTGAGGGGGTGTAGGGAAAGGAGCCAAAGCTCCTCCTCTGCTTTGGGGAGTCCAGGACGTTCTCGTCGCTGCGGGACACGTCGCTGCTGAACTGCACGCCCACGGGCACCGGCTGCTTGTCGCCGTAGAAAGCCGCCGTCAGGCTCTTGGTGCTGCCCAGGCGCGCGGAGCACACGGACGCCTGTCTCTTCAGAGGGGACCTCATGGGAGACTGCCCCACGGGCCTCTCCTGGCTGCCAGGGGACGCAGGACGGCCCTCTGCGCCCTCCACTGCCACGCTGGGAACAAAGATGAACAGCTTACTTCCTTATCTCATTACCAATGCTTCTCCTCCTACGCTCTAGAAGCTGTCAAATGCATCAGGGATTCTGCAGCTTTCCATTAGTGCAGCCATTATTTTGATAATGCTGTTTACACGCTCAACTCTGCCACTTGGCTGCATATAGAGGATGTAAAACTAAACATTTAACAGCAAGTGCTGGTGGCTTTACATGCTGGATTTTCTACCTTGATCAGGTAATCATCCCCTATTAGGGCTCCAAACTGGCATTCAAACTAGGAAACGCATTTCAGCAGCACCATTAATACTTTATAAATTGCTGGGCTATTCTTCCACCTTAAAGCGTTCAAGAGTTGAATTATGCGCCTGCCTGGACAGGAGTACTAACCTTCCATGAGCATCTTCCCTTTTTGCACCAGGCAAGAACTCCTTCTGTCCCAGGTGATCCTCAGTGGTGGATGATGGGCTGTCCTTCTCCCCTGCAAGCAAGGGCAGAGCAGCACTAGAGCTGCTCGTTTCCTCCGAAGAGGATGAGGAGCTGTGGGAGCGCAGCGGCACCTGGAGGCTTAGGTGTTGTGCTTTCCTTTCCATTTCTATGCCCATGGATCTGCAATCCCAATCTTTTCTTTTGACACCGTTTGCCTTACCTAGGATCAGAGACAGAAAAGAACTGAATATCTGCTAACTCAACTGTAATGGACTCTTCCCTGCCTACTGAAATAAAAATCCTTATTAAATAGAAAGCCTAGTTTTGAAATGCATGTGCATATAGCATGTTGTACTGACAGAAATTAATAAAATCATGGCAGCAAAACATGAGATTGTCTTGGTCTGCTGCTTTCTATATCAGTAGAACAGACACAAGTCCAAGAGCTCCTTTTTATTCACAAAGGAGTTGCATGTTAATATAAAAATTCAGCATATGAAAGCTTGCTTAATACTTTCAAGCTCTCTGCTCTTAGAAAGGGTCAGGCCGCAAAAGCATAAGCAATTCTACTTACTAACCACAATCATAAACACTATAAATACTAAAGCACTAAGAAATTACACTTTTGAGTGAAATAGAGCAAAAATACAGTACAATGTATTCTCACCATCTAAAATTTTAGGAATCTCCTTAGTAATTATCCATTCTCCTGGCTGCAGTAAAGACTGCCCATAAAACATATCAGATTCTGCACTTGTGCTTGAGAAAGCAGAGCTGCTTGAGGGTGTCAGTTCCTCAAGTTTGAAAAAATCCAGTCCCGTTAAGGTGCCACCGAAGAATCGACAACCACCAAGACAGCCACACTTATTCTTGCTTCTCTTATTTCTCAAATTATCATCAGGCCACAAAAACCACAACCTACAAAAGGCAGAAGAGCAGAGAACAAAACAAAAACATCACCAGGTTGAAGCTCAGTGAAAGCAAGATTAAAAGATATCCCTCTCAAATGCACCTCCTTCGACCGCATCTCTCACCTCTTGGTTCGGTTGTCGTGCGTTTCTAAGAAATGTCTCTGCACTTCGTGCTTAGAAGGATGATCTGCAGCTAGAGCAATGTCAGCAGTGATGAGGCCCAGGTTGACAGAGCCAGCTTCCAGCCAATATGCCCTCCTCAATATTGGCTGAAGCCCAGTTCTGCAGTTGTTCACCTGCTCAACGTACTGTCTGAGCTGCAGGTCCTGGATAGCGGCGCTGACGCCCTCCCCGACAGACTGGTTGTGGAGGTTGCAGTTTGCAATGCGTATGGCACCCATCTGAAAACAGGATTCAGACAGGAGCTCTGACCATTTGTGAGTGAAACACAAGAAGAATAGCCTTAAACCACTTAGCACACCACATACTACAGCCCCAAAGATCTCAGTGAATTTCTTCTCTCCAGGGACACAGTTTTATATGCAGGTCAGCACACACACAAAAGGCAGCAAGCTTAGAAATTAAACTCAGCCAGTTTTTACATAACAAAAATAAAACCTTTACTTGGAAGCATCCTTCTGTAAACAGATCAAAAAAGAAAACTCAACTTGCAATACATGCTGTAATGAAACTACAGAAGAATTAAATAATTGATTTCTTCAGTGTCATCTAAAAACCAAGAAATCTGAAACTTTCAAAATCAGATATATAATTGGATATGGTATATGTAATGCAAAGTTCTTAGACTAAAACACTATTTACTTTGAATACAAAACTGTATCAACTGTACAATTACTAAATAACTCAGTGAGACAATCATGTTAACCATTGCAAAACTGAAGAAATTCCAGATCCTAAACCTTAACAGAGATCCATATGAATTGTTATAGTAGCTCCTACACAATCACACTTTATTTCTTGTTTTGATGCAATTCCAGTAGCTTTGGTGAACCAAACAGGGGGTTGCCCCTCTTCTAGCACCTGAAATTTCAGACTGAGTTTTCCAACTCAAAAATACGGAAAACTGAAGTATAACCCAGCCAAGGAAGAGATACCCACGGGGTTAACATTAAATTATTACTTCTCATCTCTGTCACAGATTATAAAAGGACCACTGACAACCTTTTTCTTTTTTTTTAATTTTGAATGAAACACATTCAGGATATAATTTTCTAGAATGGTTCAGGTTATTAAGCTGCCTTTGAAAATAATGCCATTCATACTTATGCCTGCAGACACAGTTAATATTTATGATGGTGCTTTTTAATATTGGATTCAAAAGAATTTGAAGACTCAAACATTTTTTTACTGCCACAGGGCAGCAAGCCATTCAAATTATGAGATACCACGTCATTAAAAAAACTCTAAAATAATTACCACTGCCCTTCAGTCAGATTCTTGCTCATAATGTGAAGCTTTGCCCAAAACCTTTAAGTCTACTGTTTAAAACTGAATTTATTAACTAACAGCACAACTATTACTCAGTTATATCATCATTGCAATTTTTTTCTTTTCTGTTGTTACCATAACTCAACTGTCTCTAAACTTGTATGTTGCTACACTGAGTAAACTATTCCAGTTTTTTCCTGTGCAGTAGGATGATGGAGAGAATAACAGCTCTTCTCTCCACAGCCCTTTTTGAACAGAAGATTCAGTCAGGCAGTGGCAGTAACACTTCTCCCTTCTTTAACAAAAAAACATCTTCATTTAAGCAGCACTATCACACAGGAAGATGGGGAGTTATCCAGCACTGACTTGTATGTGACCCATATCAATCATTTCCATTTGCTGAATTACTAATTCACAGCACAAGTTTTTATGAGCTCTCAGGTACAAACACTGAGATTTATATTGCCCAATGCATTCTAAATTATTTTGCACCAGTCCTGTAGCTTCCACTTTTATTTTGGGAGACATAGACTCTACCTTAACATTTTCCAGCATAATTAATGGAATTAATAAGTAGAAGCCAAATTGACCTACTCCTGGCCCAGTCCAAGATGACCTTTTATCACTTAAAGTTTTAGAAGTTCTGGTTAGTTCATTGCATGCAAGCAAGCGATTAATTTACGTTCCTATTCTAACAAAAAATACAAAGAACCATATTGACAAAAAAGTATTTGATTGTTCTTAAGAGAAATATTTTTACCTTGATATTGGTGGCACAGCCATGTTCTACCACATACAGGTCTGCTCCATCCATGGCTAAGCGTGTCATTGTGTACTTTAAGTCATCAGACGTTGGGCATGGCCCAGGCACAGAGTTCATCTGAAGGAAAAGGCAAAAAAAAAAGAATAAAGGAAGAAAAACATAAACATACAGTAGGAGTTTTTGCTTAATTTGTTCTGGTTAACATTCAGTCTGACTGTATACTGCATGTGTGTTGGTAACACTAAGGCTGGGTGGCTGAAGTGTCCCAAAGAACGTGTGCAGAGAGCAGAGAGCAGTTCAGGGGGGTGCCAAGGTACCTTTGGGTCACAGAAGCGGCGATCGATCCCGTGCTGGCACAGGATGACAGATTTGGGCCTCTCCAGCTCAAACTCCCGGCACACCACGTGGAACACAAAGCTCTGCCCCCATTCCAGAAGACAGGCGAGCTGGAAGCAAACAACAGCAGCACATTGTCTGCCCAAAACCCTGCAAAATGAACTTTTGGTGTTCGAGGGGGAACTGAGAGAATGACACCAAGGGTTGGGACATGAGCAGGAGTGAAAACAAAGCCCCACCAGACCCTTCTGGCTGCAGCACCTTCCTGTTAGTCAGGGTTGATTTTTACTCTTATGTGCACCCCAACATGCAAGCCTGTAGTTTTTCAGGGAAAAACACTGTGATATTAAACAATTTCCTAAATTATTTCCTAATAAAAGGCAACAGCTTTTGCTCTGACAATCAACTGAGAACTTCACTCTAAGGACAGAGCTCCCCACACTTTATCACAAATACCTCGAGGTACTTCATTACCACTCATAATTTAAATGTCAAATTTGCTTGGATAAAAGCAACAAAGTTACATTTAGAAAGCACAGGAGGAAACCTGGCTCAACAAAACACTGCTGATTCTTGCTAGGCCTAGTAGTTAGCCCATTGTTGATTTAAGTCTTTTATATAGTTAGCTCACTCATAAAGGAAATGATTCATGACTGTCTGTCTCTATTGTGAGAGGGAAATGGGTTTTCTTTGGCTTGCCAAAGGAAAGGGCACTCAAAATCAGCAGTAGTTTAAATGGAATTTAATATAGCTATGACTGTCCTGCACAAAATCTCTCCTCCTCCATTCAGCGCTGCCCCTTCAGAAATTCCTGCAATACATCACACGATGGGAGAAAAAAGCCAGTGACCCCGAAACAGCAAATTCAAGTTCTGCTCCATAGCAATATTGACAACTAAAAAATAAGACAAAAATTCTATATGATGCATGCAATTGAGAATAGCTTTATAAGGGAAGAAAAACCTTAGGTCAAATTAAGCATTTAGAAATGTTTTTTAACCTTAGAGTACTTGGAATCAACTAAGTTTCATTCTGAGCCATAGAGCAGTGAAGCAAATACTACAAATTATGTAAATCAGTGGCAGCATTTTGGGAAGTACCACCACACACATCTGTATATGTAGCACGAAAGTGTCTCTGGATTTTATTTTTTACATTTGCTGGACTTGCTTGTATGCCTTATTTTGATTTTATTTTCTGCAGAAGTCTCCTAATTGAATATGCGTTTAATCCCAGAAAATAATGCCAATTTTTAGAGGAACATGAGGATGTAGAAGTGCCTTACCAATTTAAAAATAAATCAAATAGTAATTACTAAATAGAATGTGTGTACTTTTCTTATGCCTCAGAATACACTAGCAAAGCAACCTTCTTTAAAGATCTGGCAGACCACACCAGAAATAAATCAAAATTATCTGCCTGTTGTATACTTGGAGCCATTCACCTGTCTGTGGAAAAACAAATGTAACATGAATGGCAAAACTAAAAGGGTTTAGTGCTAAGACTGACCTAAGAGAATCCAATACTGGGAAAGCAAACTATGTTCCAGTGGGACCAAGCAGCAGAATTTATGCCATGAGCAACAGAACTGAGCTGCCAGCTGCTCCTGAGGCCTGCCTGTACTACACTGCCACAAAGAATCTCATTTGCCTCCTACTTTAAAACATAACTTGGACAAGGGCTCGTTTGCCATCTCCTGTCCCTTTAAGAAATTATTAGATTTTCAAACTATAAAGCAAAGGTTACTTAAGGCACAGATGGATCCAAACTCAGCTGAGATCACGCGCTTTCCAAAAATCCATGCGACACCAGCTTTAGAAGAAGGAAAAAGGGTACTACTTCAACACATGCAGAATGGTTTCTAGATGGTACCTGTGGTGCTGTAACTTTGGCTGTGAGGCTCCCAGCCTGCACATCTATGAGCCAGGCATATTCCAGAGTATCACTTCCCAGGGGCAGCCCTTCTGCGGAGAACATGGCGTGGGCGCGCAGCTGCAGCCCCGACAGGCTGATGTGACCCTCCCGGAGAACTTCATCCACTGCAGGCCGCTGGAACCACAAGCAAGGTGAAGGCAATTCTTGGAAAAAATGCACTACTGGTCTGATTTGAATCCTATTTCTTTTACTGACAAAATGAAAAAAAAAATCTGGACAAAAGTATTTTTACAAAATACGCATCAGATTTTTCTTTAAACCTCTTACAACTCGCAAGGCTTAATAAACTTCACACAACAAGAAAATTCCCATCAAATAAGAATTCAGTTTTAAGATCAACATGACTTCCCACAATACAGACACATAAACACTGACTGACTACCTGATAATTGTCATTCAGAAACAAATTCACTGGAGACAGCACAAGTTGAAGCATTGTTTCTCTAAATCCTTTCTTCATCTCAAAACACAACCTCTCCAAGAAAGCTGTAGGGCACTCTGGACCATCTGGACTGCAATGCTGAAATAAAAAATAAACACATCTGTTTCAGAAACTGAAAATACACAACATGGTCGAAACTTTACTATTAGTTGCAAACCTGTGAGCAGGAAGCATGCTAATTTTCCTCCAAGTGGATACACTCAAAAAAAAAAAAGCCTGTGCAACTTCAAAAACCTTTTGACTATTGCATAAAAAGCAATTCAAACCTATGTGGGTGAACTCAATTTTTTATCTGGGTTTTTATTCTTGGGGTTCCCTCAGAATGCAGGTGCACAGAGCAGAGTGCACCATTTTAAGGCAAATTTGTTAATTAGCAGAGAAATCATAACAGTCAATCAAAAACATCACACACATCAAGTTCTGTGAATAAAAAAAAAATAAATTAATCCAATCCTGCCTCCCAGAAAAACAAAATAAATCATGTCTCAAAGCTGTTTAGACAGCCACAGTTTCAGCAGACAGTATATACACATTCCAGTAAGCACCACACCAACTAAAGGTTTCAGGCAGTTAAACGTGGGTCCAGATTATAAAACAAAAAAAAATAATTACATGAAGCAAATTATTTTATGATTTCAAGTGCTTACCACTGGCAATCTGCCATGCACTTTGTACAAATTAACAAGCACAGTGATATCCCATGGGCGCAAAGTCAGAGGGTGAACGGGTTTGACTGAACTTTCATTTTCTTTTTTGTCATTTTCCACTCCAACAGCTGTCCATCCAGAGCTTGAGGATGTTGACAGGGACAAAACAGGGCTTGAAATAACCTCTTCAAAATCAGTGTACATGTCATCTTCCCCAAAATAATTTTCCTAGGAAAAAGGATTGTTATGATCATACGGAAAACAAATGAGAAACATGTAGATGATGAACTGAAATACTAATCCAGTCTTCTGTAGGTTAGTCCTCCTAAAATAAGTGGTATAGCTACAATCTATTGCTAAAGAAACATATATACTTTTATTTTATGAAAACTGGATAGGTTAAACGAGCAAATTTAGGCTATGTGCTTTCCAGAAACGAAGGGGGTTCAGTAATTCTCATAGTCCTGGTATTTGAGATGCATGCAACACAAGTAACTGTTCTGAAACATTATTACTGACATTTTTAAACAGATTTTGTGCTTTTAAAGATAAACAACAGAGTAAGAACACAAAGCACATCCTGCAGGAAGTCACTCTTATCCAACTTTCTGAACCTTTTTTTCAGCAAACTTTAAAAAGTCTTAAACATGCTTCTAAAATACCAGATTGTAAACATTTCTTGCTTGGGTCTAAAAGCCACCTTCTTTCAGGCAAATCCTCTTCAATTATCTAAGGCCAAAGTAACTCTGCCAAAATCTACTGGAAAACAGAAAATCCATCAAATTTCTGGCAGTTTGTCACATCTTCTCCCTTAAGAATAAAAAAGCTAGGCTCTCCAGAAGAATTTTCTTACAATGATTTTTAATAAGGCAGACGCAGCAGAGGGTGGTAGGAACTCCTGTAACTCACTCCTGGCAACTTCTGCTGCAAATGCCAGCACCTATAAATCATTCATTTCCAGACAGTAAACCCTTAGCAGGGTGTGCAGCACCAAAAACCCACCTCCCAAGATTAGAAGGCTTAACAAAGCAGCATGGACAATGTGTGTCCAGGAATCTCTACCCCATGTATTAAAAAAAGATCAATGAAAACAAACTGAAAACAACATTTCAACCACAGGTCAGCAAAACAAACATAAAAAAACCCTCCTAGAAATTTTTCAAGAGATGCTTCCAGCAGAGCTGGATGAAAAGATCTAAACAGCACCACAAAAATACTGAAGAGAGCAACAAATCCACATTTTCATAAACAAGCTATTAATCTAAAATTTCTTTCAAGAATTAGAAAAGACAGACTTCATCTGAGAAATCTGCACCTAAAAATATTAAATCATTATAGAATGAAGGATCTAATGTAGCCCTGTTGACATTTTCCTGCAGAGGGAAAGAGCACTGAAGAAGTGCTGATTTGCTTGAAAAGCCAGAACTACCTCATGAAATTGTGGGCTTCAGAAAAGGGGCTCAATAAAAAATTCAAACATGGGTGCATTTCCTCTGGTACCAGGAGAAATCAAGTCTTCAAGATGCAGTACTGGCCTAATTCTAATCCTGTTTATTTTGTCGACAACATGAAAAAATAATGTGCATATTTGAAAATCCTATACTCTACAAAACAATATTTTCTGCTGTTTGTTGCTTACAAGCTATACCTTCTATAAATTCATGAAAATGACTGTTTCAGTGAGTCCTGATATTGATCACCTGTCTCAGAAAATTCCTCAACCTCTGCTCCCAAATGACAGCCTCCAGAATAATTATCTTAGCATAGGTCTGCATAGGTTGAAACAGATGTTCAGAAGAAAAAACACACAAGCAAAAAGCCACAAAAAAAAAAAAATCCAAAACCACACACCCACAAAAACCACCAACCACAAAAATCAACCAAAGCCTAAGTATTTCACTGGTAGTCAAACAGAAGTGACAGGTTCAACTGCCTCTGCTTTTGTCACCACAAGAGAAGGTGAGGGAGACGGGAAGAAATTAAACTTAGACACCCTAAAAAATCAGTCATGGAAGAGGACATGGTAAAAACAACACAAACACATTCTAAAGCTTAATAAATTAATGTGAAGAAAAGGATGTATAATTCTTCTTCAGTATTTATTGCAGAAGCTTTTAAAATCACGCTTATTCTTATGTCCTTGCTCACTCCCCTCCACGATTTTAACTCCAGAAATGTCACAGAATCTATTTTTAAAAAACCCCAAAACAATGACACTCTGCAGAACTTAAAATGTACTAAAAGCATGGGTTCTGAGATAGCTTTACATGAAAAAGGCTGTTTATATAAGCTTTAGTCATATTCATGGTTTTTGTTATATTTTATTACTGCAAAACTCAAAGAAGAAATTTTCTGCATGTGTTGAGAGCGTACACTAATTCTTGAAAGGAAAATTATGCTGATAGGGGTCTATATATATATATACATATGAATTCTTCTCATAAGTCTGTGCCAAATGAATTCATCGTTGCTACACCCTATCAACAAAGCCATTCCAAACTCATACTTACCAAAAGTTTTCATCCAAATCCACACGTTCCACAGAATTCCAACTAATTATTTCCCATAATAATTTCCCATTCCACCCCTAAATTTCAGGAGCCCTGTTGCTGTGCCTACCTTGATGGACAGAAAGGCTTTGAGCAAGGGTCCATAGAGGGTTATCTGGGAATCTGGGGAGAGCTCCAGCTCCACGTGGAGCTTATCCGGGGGCAGCTCCGAGGGGTCGAGGGGAAGGCGGGTGGAAGCTGTGGGAGATGAAATCACACTGTCGGTTGCTTTCTGCGAGGGCCTTAGCACAGACAACATTGTTTCTTCCATTTCTGACACTTGGGAGCAAAATAGAGTAGAGAACAGATTTGGATTACAAGTTAGGCTTCTGTTGGATAAAGTTCAGCAAACAGGAATGTGTATTAAACATCCAACTTCTGGCAGCTGACTTGGGTTGTGTAAGTACGTTAACATGTCTGTGCTACAGAACTGGTTTCTTGTGTCTAGTGGTATCTCATACCAACTATGGGAAGACAAGAAAATACAGAATATTTTAGTCAATGTTAATTATGCAAGAGAAAAACAATCCTTCAAGTCCTGAAAAAATATTCAGTGTATTTATCTTGCTTTTGAAGTTAAACAGAGACATGCTTTCATTTCAGCAGAGCAGATTTCCCACAACCACACAGCTACTCCAGAGTAAACAAAAGAGAATAAACATGGAAAGTGCAAAAGTGGTATTAAAAAATCTGTTCTGAACTAGTAGCTCTGTAGGCCCAAATTTTGCCTCCAACAAGTCAATTACTCCAGTCACAAAACAGTTTGGATATTCAAATTTTATCACCCAACCCTCCTTTCTCTGGAGTTGGAGTTAGGAACAAGAAAGTCCTGCTGTCTTTTTTAAGTGAGGAAAGGCAACAAGAATTAAGTGAGCAACTGGAAGTGTTTCAGGGATGTGAAGTGATTGCTGGGGAGTAGAGAACTCCATGGGAAAACCATCAAAAATTCATGCTCCAGCTGGAGGAAAACTTCAGGTGCCAGTTTAACTGGCAGAACTGGCACATACAGAACTACAGGCACCTGCAGCCAGAAACCTCCAAGGCTTTAACTCACCATTACTTTCTACAGTTCTTGCTCAGTGCTTGCACTCTGAGTTATAAATCAGCCAAATGCTGCAGTGAGATGACCACTTTTTTGGTAACTACATTTGTTGTAATGCAACATATTTCTTTCTCAGAGTTTTATTGACTGGCTCAAAATAAAATACAGTTATTACTACTGCAACAAACACATTCCACCAACACAGAGCAGAAGTGAGGTGGACTGTGCTGAATTATTCACTGAAGGAAGCTGCAGATGAATTACCTGTGTATGTACAAACTTCCAAATGCTGGTTTGAATTGCTAGGATTAGGAGTAAAGGTTCTCAGAATGTGAAGAATGCACATTTGTCACAAGCTGACAGTCTCACAAGAGCACTTAATGAACATCTGCAAAAATCCATCTTACCTTTTCTGCTTCATCCTCTAAAATTTGAGTTCTTTTAGATGTGAATAGTTAGAACTCAAAACCTAAAAATGCTATCCAGAATGTCTTCTAACACCTGCTGATTGAAACCCATTCAAATTAGCCCTCATTATTCTTCTAACACCTCTCCTCCTCCATCAGTTCTGCTTCTAGCATCTCAACCTGAAAGAGTTTTATGTAATCCCATAACTTCCTGCATACCTCCCTCTGCATTTAAATTAACTTACTTTTATCTCTGTGTCTATAACCTTTTTTGAAAGCACATAATTCTAGGATATTTGTTATTTAGAAATATTTAGAAAGTTAAAAAAATTCTTATACGCTCATCAGTCTAACACTCATTTCTGATGGCCATGGTTCACTTTAACAGTGCAAGCTACAAGGAAATCTGAGTTTCATATCCATAAAGGGAAGAGAACATTATTCTGTGTCCTATATAATGTATTTAATCATTTAAATCATAAGGTGACATCACAAGATCCAAAGGGAAAAAAGCTTAGAAACATGATACTGCCAAAAATATCGTATTTCCTATTTAATACACCAATATTTAATATACCAAGTGATACCTAATCTTGTGCAACAACCCATTTTAGAGATCCCCTTAGTTAAGGACAAGAAGAAGTGAACTGCAGACAGCATCCTCTTTTTTACACAAGGAACTGGGACACATTCTGGAATGCTGCAGCATGGATTGTTGTCAGTTTTTAAATCAAACTCGGTGCATTCTAATGATCAGCACCTTCCCTTGAGACATAAAACAGAAGTTCAGCTCCAAATTCCTCTCTGCAGACTGAAGCAGTGTGATCCAAAGTCACAGCAGCTTCTGACATGAAACATGCAAACAAGGAAAAGGTAGTGACACTTACAGGATTGTTTTAATTGCTCGTCTGCCTTCTGAGGATAAATTGGGTGCCATGAGTAGTCAATTGTAAACACAACACTCGGGACCGTCCAGCATTCAACCCATCCAGCCCTTTCAAAAAGAAACATCACACTCTTATTTGAAGCACAATATTTGCTTTAAATATCTTTAAAGCAAGCTCATAAGCTCAGGAATCACAAAAAATAATACCAAGAGCCAATATAAAGACATAAATGTATATGGCAATAAAACTCACTCTTCTTGAGTAATGTTTCTCCATTTGGGTTTGCCTGTTTTCTGACCACTTTGACATTCTGCAGAAATGCAAGACTCAGGACTGATTTTATTGGGCTGACAATCCTTTACCAACATAAAAAGGGAATATTTACTAGGATGGCAATCTGGTAGATACAAATGAAGATCAACATCTTCTCCCTGAAATCAAACATTAGAAACAGAAAAGTTAATTTACATTCACCTTATGCATAATGCTCATGCTATTTTCACATTTCTATGTGCCATCATCTTCAGTTTCAGGCAAAGTTAGACAAGAAATCTGCTTTCCCACCAAGTTTTAGTACAATCCCAAGAGCTCTATAGTTCTGAACATTTCCAGGTCCACTAACTTGCACATAACACACCAGAGCAAACTATAAAACACAGGGACACAGCTTTTAGTGATTGCTGTTCTGTTGTTCAAACCATACTGCAGAAGTTTAATAACTGGCCCAAGGTTACTCTACAGCTCAACTAAATCACACTTTAAAAAGACAAAAAAACCTATAAAACATAATTTTCTTTGCTGTCAAATTGTACCAAATTACCAACATCACCATCAACTAGTTTTCTATTTTTTAGCAGCAGTAGATAGCTTCTATTTTAGGGAACACAAGAAGTACAGTCTTTCAAAGAATTATCTGCATCTGTTAAAAACACATTATCATCATTATTTATTCTGCAGAACCTCTTAAACACCTGGAAGATGGCTTTCCAAAATGGTTTGGGGGTGGCCATTACAGTATTTGATTCTATCTTTGAACATGCATTAGATTTTCACATTTCCTAACTAAAGGAGAGCACAATTCCAAGTGATAAAACACAGACACACTTCTAAGTATATATAATAAATATACATACTAAATGTGTATAACTATGTATGCAAGAAGCACAGGCAGGTACATCTTTTTAAGAAAGATTTCTATTTTTGTGTGTATATAAACTGTAACAGCCTATGATTAAATGCTTCACACAAGCAAAACGAAACCATTTACCTCTGAATAAAGAAAAATTCTATGAACTGGAAGTGAAACAGACTATTTTTCTTTCCAGGAAAGAGATAATTCAAAATTTCCCGATTCAAGAAGGTAGGAAACCTATCTCACGTTTAGAAGACAAAAGAACTTACCCTTAAGGAGAATCTAGTATTGCATGTGGTTGGAACGAAGTCAGTGAAAGGCAGAGAAAATACAATGTTCAGTGTTTCTCCACAAGCTGCCAGATAAACTGGGAGAGAAAAGGAAAAACAAAGACAGAAAAAATTTTGTCAAAATTACTCCCTATTTTGTTATGAGACAAAATATCAAACACAGAGGTGAAAATAATGAAAAGATATTAAAGAACTCATGACACAGAAAATTGCCATTTTAACTACAGTGTACTTAGAGTAATAAATTACTGTAATCAATTATTGTGAAGTATTTACTACCTACAGCTTAACCTTTCTAGAAAGACACTGTACTTAGCACAAGGAAATTGCAGACAAACAATAAAAGTAACTGTAACTAATACCTGATGCTTTCCTTCACATGCCAGGTTTTGGGTGTAATTTTAATATTTTTTCTCTCTATATATAC
Organism: Climacteris rufus; assembly: GCA_013398175.1. Classification (NCBI taxonomy): domain Eukaryota; kingdom Metazoa; phylum Chordata; class Aves; order Passeriformes; family Climacteridae; genus Climacteris; species Climacteris rufus. The sequence continues at coordinate 530,918 of VZRZ01003508.1, read as the reverse complement.
ACTGTATTTTGTAGATAATTTTTGTTAGATGTACTAGTTTTTCCAAATAAAAAAGAAGTGATCTCACCATTCTCTTGTTGTTTGGTGGAGCAGTCAATCCAGTTGTGTTGATTTGCTGCCCAAATCATTTCAAACTGATGAAACATGACTTTGAAGTTCCACATATACGGAACAAATGAGAAAATATCAGGTGCGCTGTCACTGGACCAGTCTTGGATCAAATCTGAGCCCATGCAAAGTGATAAATGTGAGTTAATGGCAATCAAGTGAGGGATTCCTCAGCATTTTAGTGTTGTAGAAGTTCATGTCTGCTCTGAACACACCAGCAGGTTACACTGGGCACTGGGGCACTACACAGATAACGCCTCTGGCCTCTCTCAGTGGATAACTTCATTAGCATGGCACTCTGCCTGCACTAATTAAACCTTCCTCCCAGCAGGGCTAATTAGCCCAGGCAGCACCACATGGATGGGGCTATATTCTTTCCATTACTGCAGCTGGAATGTCCAGCAACAGTTGGGTGCTGCTGTATCACCTTGTGTTGCCTTCTTCCTCACAGCCAGAATCCTTAGGAGCAAATGACTTTTTCTCATCATCTGTCAGCCACAGGGACACAGCCCAAAGCCCAAGTAGGTGACAATCAGCCAAGCAAAGAGAGATATCAGAGAAATCAGCATCATGGGATACAAATATTAAGCAAATCAGTAGCTGTGATAAGAGTTTTAATAAGAAATAAATTTAAGATCACTTAACTGCAAATCAAATTTATTTAGATGTTAGAAAATGAAATTATTTGTATCTCTACTCAAATGTAAGAATATCATGTACTTAGGGACTTGATAGGCACCAGGAACTTTGTTCTAAGTAACAATTTCTTGCCCTAAATACATAAAATCAGAGAACCTGACCTTGCACTACACGGCAGAATTTGAAAAGAAATCCCAAAGAAAGAATATTTAATTTGACATGTAACTTCTTTAGCAAAGAGGTTACCTGTGAAGAAGCTCTTCTGAGCAAAGATGAAATGATAGGTTGCTTTATAAACCTCCAGCTCACACTGCCATGTCTGTGGCATGTTCCATATCCGGGGATAGCTGGCATTAATATGGAACTGTGGACAAGATATTAAAGTATCAGGATTACCTGAAAACACAACAGTGCCTGACCCTGTGTCTCAGCAGTTTTCACATATGTACCCTGCTGAATAATTAAAACTGTTTTCCTGCTGGGATGAACAGAAGGTCCTTCCAGTTCCTTAATAATTTAATCTCTCTCCTTCTGTGTTTGAAGGTCAAATGTTAGTGTATTCATTTATTTGCAAAGGTATACTACAAATTTCTGATACACCTGCTCCTGTAGATGTACCAAGTAATTTAAAAATCAAAGTTTTCACTAAAAGCATCTTTTCTCACAACACACCAAGAGAAAATTCCCTAGAACAAAATATTTTTCAGCCATTGATTTATTGCTCAAATTCAAACATTAATCTAATATGGTCATTTAAAAAGCACTAAGAAGGGTAATCTACAGAATTACAGTACTGCAGGAGTGAAATATTAGGCAAACAGAAGAATAATGCAGTATTAAATCTGTCTCAAGTAGTTAAAGCACACATAAGTACTTTTAAGTACTTGTGCACACATACCCTGCAGCAGAGCTAGTAATAATTTTTTAAGGCAAACCCTGTATGAACACGTGGCTACACAGCAAATGAGGCAACGTTTGTAAATACATAATTTATATACCAAGTTAGTGCTTTTTAAGTCACTGAAAGTTACCCACATGCAGTTATGTGTGTATATATAAATTCCTTATACATTAAGGTCTTGCAAAATACATTAAAAAGGCATTTTCCTGCATTAAGAAACTAAAGACTACTCCACAGGGAAATAAGTAAGTTCTTTATTAAAAATCCTCTAGAGACTGAAGCTTTGTGCTTATTAATGCCAACTTACAGCCAGCATTTCTGCTTCCAAGAGAGTCCTGTACTGCATACTGCTGGTGGCATCCACATGGAGAAGCTGCCCTTTGATTGTGGGTGAATAGCCTAGGAAACAAAAGTTATGAAATAATCATTCAGACACAAGATTTAAACCAGTATTTAAGTAACTTTCACCAGTGATTTCAGCAGTCCACTAACAAGAAATACCCTCATGGATACACATCTTAATATATTGCAAACTGTACAAGGAAGTATTTTTGTTCCTTTACATAGGAACATACATCTCAAGATTACAAAGGAAAAACACTAAAAGACATTCACACACCCAGGAATTAAGATAACTGTTCAGGAAAAACATTAGGGAAACAAATTAGGCTTAGCCTTAACTTACCATTTTCACCTACTGTCATGGGAATATTTACTTCCAAATAGGATCCTGCACCAACATTTACATGCACAGCATTAGTTTCCTGCATTACAAGAAAGGAAAACAGTCCAAACATTATTTCCAGGTTTCCTGCACTATGACTCTGGCTGTCACTACCTGCACCTGATGATAAAACTCTTTCTTGCCTTCAGAAAAATCACTAATGAACTATCAATAGGCACTGATACCAAATAACACCATTTTTAGGCTTAACAAATGCTGACTGAAGTACACTAACAGAAACAGCATAAGATACACCCTGATCCAAGGCCTGGAAGGGCAGATTAATGTACATTTCTAACACTACATTTCTAACCCTTTCAGTCCCCCAAAAAAGAACAAAGCAGGTGTACAATGAAATGATGCTATATGCCATTTATATGAGTAGCAATAAGGAAAAGAAAAATCCAAATCCCTACACACAGAAGTTCTGTTCCCCCCAATATCAGCTCTCCAGCAATATTAGATATTCATTCAACATCAGAAGAAATTGTTTTTTCATTATGGTGAGCTTCATCATAATTTAAGATGGCACAGGAAATGTCCAGATCCTGGATGCCCCAGACTGTAGGAGCTGACATGGCTTAAGATGTACCTTTAAAGCTTAAAAGAAACTTTAAATAATGCCTCTCAAAATACATTTCTCTTTGAAGGGTTTGCTCATAATTATATTATATTATAATCATAATTATAAAGTCTAAGACAAAAATCACCCAGCTTTTAAAGCCATAGTTCTGTAATAAACACCTGAGACAAAACTAGGCACAACCAAAAAGCACAGTGCAACCACAGCAGACAAGTTAATTTCTTGATAAGGCTTCACTATTTACCCTGTTCTTGGTAAAAAGCAAATCAATGGTGGCATCTGCAATGATATTCATCCTCAGTTCAAAAGCAAGGATCTGTCTTGGTTTCCCAGGCTGAGCAATTTCTGAGACTTTCATAACTTGGTAGTCTGGCGGGAAGAAAAACTTCCACAAGCAATCCCTAGTGGGGAAAAAGGAAAAAAAAAAAAAAGAGTTTTTTTAATCACAGAAGAAATATCTACCTATATTTACACATCTAGTTGATTCATTAAACTATTTTCCTTTTAGCTGAGTCTTTAGACAACCAGTGGTTGTGATAAGGAACAATGTTTGCTTAAAACCTTCATCATGGGAGCCTTCCAACTCATTATCAAAATCTCCAAAAGCGCCAACGACAAGAAGGTACTCTTGGACAAAAGCCACAAATTTTAATTCAGAAGGCAAACAAGCTACATTTTTTCTTATTATTTCTAATCTTTGGGTTAAAAAAACCGCTACAAAAGCACAGTAGGAAGTAATGTGTTTATGCTTTGGTTTGTGCATAACTAATTGATGTAATGCCTAGAAATAAAGAAAATACAAAACCTCAGGATCTCAGAATGGAAACCACATTTCTACAGAGTTATAGCTGGACATGCCATGAAATACATGACAGGAAAGGCACAGTGATGAAGCACACACAGCAAAGCTCACATAGGTCTCAAGGGGGTAGAAATCTTTCTTGTACCCAGCACCTGACCATTGCAGCAGCTTAAAAGTTTCCAAAATTTCATGCTCTGCCCATAGAAAGGTGCAAAAGTGTTCCCAGTATGTATCTATGAACTCTACACACACTAAACTGCCTTCTGGCCAGCCAGTTAAGATTATAAAAAGCATACCATTATAGGGCAAGCTTTCTTTGGAGTATTAAAAGTATCATTAATGATTCACTGACCTCACGTTTCTAGAGACTGACATTTTCTCTTAAATTCACTATCACATCTAATGACTACTCTTTGGGCTGCCATCCTCACACTCCTAAGAGACAGTTACTCATAATAGTTTCACAGGAGAATTAGTGAAGGCCAAGTACCAGCCTATAATTAATAGGGGAAAAGAGGGAAAGCACTCATTATGTCATTTTTACTTAATAGCCCTTTACTCTCTAAACAATGCTATTGTCCTCACCAGAAATACTCACGCAAAACATCCAGGGCTAAGTGAAGAACAGGAGAAGAGCTCTAGCCTAATATTTTGTATTAAAATAACTAGATAATAAATACTTTGGAGATCACATCAAGCAGTTGATTATGCTAAGCAGGGATAAATTATTCCTCCCTCATTATTTTCATAGCCAAATTTCTACTTCCCTAAAATTTCCTCATCAATATGCAGTTTATTCTCCTATTAGCTAACAGGAGCTTGATAATCTAAAGATCACCAACTAACAACTTAAACCTTTGGTATGTAACACTTGATAAATAGTAAAAACACTTTGCTCACAGAAAAGAGAACATAATCAATTAATTTCATCATGAAAATTCAAGGAGTGATCCTAACTTTGGATGGACAACAAGATGAACACCAATGAATTCACTCATCCTAAAACACTGTGGCAAGACTCTCCTTCCAGACTCGGTCTACCCTAACCCACACAAATTAGAAGTCTGAGCAATCACATGACAGACATTTTAGAAAGTTTTCTCAGTAATGCTCGATATTAAAGATTAAAACCAAAGCTGTGAATCTTGGTAGTACCTCTGCCTATCAGCCCAAGGTCCGTAGTTGAAGTCTGTCCCTTTTCCACACACAATGTCCAAACCCCAGCATGGTGGCAGATCCTGTAATTTGCTGTCTTCGTTGCTGGCTTCTCCATCATTACTCTCCTCTGTCTCCTCTGGTACAAGACCTGTGTTACACAAAATAATAAACAGATTATTAAAGGAAGCTGCTTCAAATTAGCATGAAAAACGTTTGTTTAAGCACAAGACAATTAAGGTGTCCTGATGCCAGTTTTTTATTTGAGACTGCTACAGTATGTAAATATCAAGACACGATTCACTGCAGACTTCCAGTGGAAGGCCAAGAAATATTTACAAAAACGATCCAAAATTGCCAGCTATCCTACACCAGTATACACCACTATCAAATGTGTTGTTATCTTTGTTCAAGACTCAGGCAATACTTTAAGGACAGTCAGAGCAAAACCACATTTATGAATGCTTCTATCAACTCAAAAACATTACACCAACTCTTTCAGCACAGAGATTTCCTACCACTTCAAAAAAGTAAATTATCTTTGTATTTAACAGCATGTACCTGGTTCATCCATATAGTAATAGATATCAACATCATTGGACTGCATTACAACAAAACCTTCACCCATCAGCCTCGGTGGTCTGCAAGGAAAGAGTGCAAAGATAAAGAGCAAAAATCCACGTGCTGAGATTAATGTTTATGAATTCAAGTAATTTTAAATGCAACATATTAAGCATAATGGATTTGCATAATGATTTGAGAAAAAAACCAAACCCCTTGATCATAATGTTGCTATTATTATTATAATTATTACATCAAATAATTTAAAAGTTTAGTTAACTCAAGCATGAATAAAACAGGTTCCTCTCCACAAGATATTTTTTAGGTATTATAGACCTCAAGTAACTACTAAAGTTTTACTTTCAGTGTTTCTTTCAGTCAAGAGTTCCTTTCTCCTTGTCCTATATTGTTCTTTCACCTGCTAATTGTTTTCTCACTAAAATAGCACTCTAAACCAAAGGGACAAGACATTCAGTAATTAGACCATTAGTTAATAAAAAAAAGGCAAAAAAAAATGCTGTTCTGCCTCAATAACATTTCCCTCGATATAAAAGGATCTAAGTGATAAAACTAATAGATTAAACACTTCTCCTAACACTGTTATATTGGTATATTACAATCCCTTTCTCATGGTGTTACCACATGTTAATTTACATATTAATATATTCTAAAGTAGCAATACCATTATAATGTGAAAATTCTGGTTTTACAGCAAGAGACACTTAGGGAGTTTTTCAGCCACTTTCATAAGCTGTCACTGCTTAACAAAAAAGAGACAATTCCTATAACAGAAACAGTCTAAATGTGACCTGTGAGAAGCACACTGCCCATTTTACCACAGCTCATCTCAAAGGCAGGAAACCTTGGAAAACATGGAAAAGAGCAGATGCAGAGACCCTGTACTGCCAGAAGTTCTTCAAAAGCAACAGAGCAGGAACCTTGAAATCAAGTTCACTTTGAGAGCAACGACAGCAGTGAAAGATGGAATACTTTAATACAAACCAGATACTGGCAATAAATGGTAATGAGATTATCATCATCACTTTAAAGTATTCCCTAATATCGATCCTGAGCTACCACTTTGAGCCTGCTGGCTCCAAACTTGTTCTGCTTTGACCTGCTTTTTCTAGCACAATTTTTTTTTCCCTTGGATTTCAGAGGACTTATTTGCAAAGAGTGATGAAGGTGTTGAGATGGGTGTTTGTAATATAATATGAGAGCTTTCAAGGTGAATTTTTGATGTTTGTATTGATTAGTCAGTCTGTTACAAATTTCATCAAGTCAGTTGGCTGTTTTTATACATTCATAGCCTGCAGGAATTTCTGAAAGTTAAAACACCCAGCTTAAATTTTAAGCCAAAGAAGCATAAGAGGGCAAGGGCAAGGGTTCTCCATTTCCAGTGAACTAGGCAATTTTTTTAATCTACCCAGTAAATTAGAGCACATTTTGTGCACAGATGCCATCCTTCAGCCATCAGGAGCTGCAGGGATGGGAAGAGCATAAAAAGAAAATACATAGAGGAAGCAGAAGGAAAAGCTAATAGTTTGAGTATCTTAATCCTATTTTGTTTTAATCTTGTTTGTTTTCAATATTAGTTGCAGAAATTTCCTTTGTCGTCATGTTGGAAGAGTAAGATTTTGTACACATCCACAGAATGTTCTTTGAAAAACATATAAAGGCATATTAGAGACAGCAGCATTTGGCTGATAAAAAGCCAATTAAGGTACAGACAAATGATGTACAGTTCATTTTATTGCTTCATGCAAGCACTCGGACTTGTGTTTGATTTACTTCAGTTTGTTCAAGCTGCCTAACCCTGCTGATGCACAATACACAGAGGTAAAAGGATCAGCAATGTGTCTTCAAAAGATAACACAATTTCCACTATTCCAAGTTATCACACAGCTTTTGCCCTTTTTGTTTTTTTTTAATATTTTCCAAACCACGAATCAGCTTTCCAGAAGTCAACTCTTTAAACCTTGCATTTAAGCTAGAAATTTAGTGCTGGCAAAGCCTGGGTACAGCTCTAGTAACTGAGAGAAGGAAAATAGAAGTTGAACACACGAATCATGCCTGCAATCCTTCAAGGCCAGGTTGGACAGGGCTCTGAGCAACCTCATCTAGCTCCCTGCTCATAGCAGAGGGGTTGAACTAGATAGCCTTTAAAGAATCTTTCCAACTCAAGCTATTCTATAATTCTATGTTGAATCACAGAGCAGAACACACACACAAAACCAGAAACCTAGAATAGGATAGAAAACCAGTATTTTCCTCCACAAATGAAATTGTTTCAAAGATCCAAAATTTAAAACCTTCAGAGTGGCAGAAATGCCAACTGCCTAAAGACATTGAGTAAAATAAAGAAATTGAAACACAACCAACATTCTCTTCTTAGTTTTCTTAGAGTAAATAATAAAATAATATGGTTACAAAAACAGCCCAAACTTACTCATCGTTTTGAAGACCAACATATCTTGGGCTTGGAACCAGCATGACTCGAACATTTTCCAGTTTTCCCTTCACAATGTGCATGAACTGATCAAGGTGGCTTGAAGGTGGTTTGGTGGTGTATGTCAAAAAGGCATCATCAAAGTTAATGCAAAGTGTTTGTGGCTGATAATGATTCCCAAATGCCAAGCGACCCTAAATCAAAAAGCAAACCCAATTACTCACTCTACACTGATCACTTCTATTTAAGTGTCTATTTACTTATAATAATGCAGTGGAACCATTTATATGCAAATTAGGACTGTGGACAAAAGTCCTGGCCATATCTGTGTATATCTAAAATACTACCTTATTTGTTAAACTCTGAATTTTTTCTCCTATCCCCTCAATAACCATTTTCCTTGCAGGGTTTTGTTGTTTGAGTTTTTGGGGCAGAGGAAACATCAACTTTCAAGGAATATGTCCAAATAGTTCTACTAAAACAGGCAGGAAAGAAAAAAAAAGAAAACAACCCCAAACACCTGCCAAAAAACCGACACATCACATATTGTACAACACCCATAATTTAATTACTTGGTGATACTCTCAAAGTCATTACAAGCCTAAGACACAAGTATTTCCCAAAATGTAGAACTGTTTCCAGCAGCAGCAGCAGGATTTGTCAGTGTATCATGGGAGTGCTGATGGTGTAAATTTTAGCTTTTTTAAAGCATGAAGGCTAACAAAAACCTCAAACAGAATGGATAAGAGAAAGGAATGGCAAGTGCAATTTTTTAGCAAATACTGATCAATATTTTCACTATCAGGATCTTTTCACTTACCGTGCTCACATTGACTTTAATGACTGGAATAAGTGATCTCCAGGAAGAAGAAGGATCCTGAGATTCTGTTTTTACTTTAACACTAAAGAAAAAAAAAAGAGCGGGGTGTATTATTTTGTCTTTTCTGCAGAAGAACCAACCAAACTTGTCTTCTAGAGATCCTGGGGAACACTCCTTCCTCAGAGGGGTGCCTCCTGTAAGGGACCTGCCAGCAGACTACTTGCCAACCCCTCCCAAGCCTGGAAGAACAGCAGGAAGCACATGGAGCTACACCTTGGTGCTGACAAAGGTAGGAAACAAGCATGCCTTGTTTAACTCAGAGCAATAGTTAAATAAATCTTCCTCAGGGATCTTGGCCTGTTCTAAATACTCCTTTTGAGGCATGGGATTTTTCATTTCCCGAGACACATCCTCCTCAAAGGCAGAAATCCTTCTTGTGCCTGTCAATAAGGGCTTGAGATAAAAACACAAGGAGACTGGCTGGGAGGCAGAGCCCTTACTCAAACTCAGGACTGCCACAGCATCCTGCAGCTGCCCATTCTGTAATTTAGTAACTGGCCAGCAGCAGTGGAAGGACTCAAGACTCATTAGATCTTCTCTGCTCCTGACAGTAAATCAGTCTGGTGTGTTCCTGCCTAAAGAGAGGGTGATTATTGAACATCTGACTGCACTGCACATAAACCACATAGATCTCCTTATAACCCACACCATGTTTTCTGGGGTACCCCAAAAAGAGAAATGAACAGAAGAAAGTTGGTGCAGCTATGCCCAAGACCATACAAATCCTCACATTTTGCTTATTCAATGTTTTGAGCAGCTGTTACTTCTACTGAGAAAAGTCATTCTGCCAGCATAATCCTCTTCAACACATGCTTCCTTTCCACACTGTGTTTCAAATAGATTTTTCAACCTGTCTCTGATCATTAAACAAGAGTGTTTGGTTTGTTTAGCTGTGTTTTTTAATTATTATGGTAGGATGTATGAGGAAAGGAAAAAAGATTCACACTGTCAGGCTTGTCAGTGCAATTTCTCTGAGCTGTGCTTCCCTCCTTTGGCCTCCAGAGCATACTTAACAAAACATTACCCAATTAGTTCAGCACTTTGCAGAACAAAGCATCGACAAAATAGCAAAACGAATAATTATTTACCTTTCAAGATTGGTATGTGTTCTCTGCCTCCCGTTTACTTGTGCTCTTTCATCATCTTTCTTTGCTGGAATTATCGTGGGATCCAAGCCAAATAATTCTTGAAGTTGTCCATAAAGCTCAGAGCGGTTGTACACGTGAAATTCAAAGTCATTGACCATAATATACAGTCGTGTTTCTGCCTTTGGATCTAAACAAAGAGTAGGAAAACAGTTTCTAACTCTATTTCAACATTCCCTTGGAGTATTTACATGCACATTTTGCAAAACCAATCCACACAGTAGTGAACAGCTGCTGAAGTACATATTAAAAAGCAGCAAAAAACTCCACAAAATAATTACAGCATTCTAAGCAAATCAGTAAAACTTGGCAAATAAGACAGTTGCATACAAAATATTAAATCTGAAAGGCATTTCACCCCTAGGTCACAATCCAAAAATACATACAGAGAGAAACTGCACAAAATGGTAAAGGAAGTTTTCCAGTGTCATACAAAAACAAACAAATATCCCTCTTGATGCACAGCACAGAAGCCTTGGTGAAAATGTCTGCTTTTTAGCAAAGACATCATTGAGATCAAATCAATCTCAAAAGCCAAACGTTTTTCTAGCCCAGCTCTCTGGTACAGCATGCCTGAAGTGGGAAAAAGCTCTCTTTTACAGAGAAACAGAAAACATGAATCATACTCATTTTGCACAATCAGTCCACATTTTCACAAATTTAAAATTTCAACTGTTATATCAGCTTGACTCTCTGATACTTAAAACCTATTTAAACATCTGCTGATCACATGCAGAGCTGACTGTGACATACTTTGACATACTTTTGCCTCAGAAAGTATGACCTAATTATGCAGTTAATGCGAGGAAAAAGCTCGCACCATTTCCCCCTAATTACCCAGTTGAAAGAGTGCCCATTACACATTGACTCAAGAGACCTGAGCTGCTCTAAAAACCTCATCTGGTCTTTCTAAGTCAAACACACTTTAGGCAGCTGAAGAATCCACGGTTATTACAACAGTCCCCAAGCTGTAGCTCAGGGTGTGCAAACTGAAGGCAACATTTCCCAAAGACGCTAGAAATTAAAAAGTCAGAGCAAACACCAGCTGCTGTTGTGGTCAGGGTCAAAAGAAGAAACGGAGACGCCCAAGAGCCAAAGTTTAGACACACCTGCTTCATTCAATGCATCCTATTTGATAGCAAACTCATCTGTCCCCCAAAATTACACATCTCTGCAATGCTGTCCCAACAACAGCAACCCACCTTTTACCCACCACAGCTCAAGTACCAGGAATTTCCATATAATTATAAAAAATACATCTATAAAATAAGTTTCCAGAAAGCACTGACATCACAGTTTTCTTGAACAGGAGACAGAGAAAAGTTAATGAGGCAGTTTCAGTTCCTTCCTGTTTTCATAACAGCACCATCACATCCATTTGTTGCCAATGTTTAACTTGCATCAATAAGACACAGGCAAGGAATGGCATGGACAAAGATTGGGATACACAATTGCTCACCCAGGAGATCTCAGTATCATCAAGAACACAAATAAATGTAATTTTTCAATTCCTGGAGGCAGGCATTAGACTTGATTAACTAAATGAAATCATATGTAGTAATTCATTTCTTTAAAGGTGATTTAAAGAGACAAGTATCTCTTTTTCCTAATAACAGAAATTAGATTTGACTTCCACACATCAATTTGGTTGCCTAAAACACTTTTGGAAAAAAAGAAAAGGGCAAGGGGAAAGAGACAAGCAAATCTGAATGTTATAATATTGAATGATTCAAAGAAAGATTTATCTGGATTATGTACAAGTAACTACCAGATTGTTTTACAGTGTGAAAATTGATGATGAGCTGTGGCACCTAAGTCAAGTCATATGGATGTACCCTATTTACAACATGATCCTCCAGCTTTTGCTCCTAAACAACTTTCATTTCTCAAGTACATACAAAACCTCAAGCCCCAGCATTATTTAACACTTAAAGAGTATTTTAGCCATGTTACTTTGTTGTTGTCAGACCTGTACACACCTGTAACTTCTGTGGTTACCCGGATTATTTGTCACTAATTTTGTGGCCTTAAATGCCAGCAGAAAACCTTAAAGCCTTGCAATATTGCCAAGCAACAACACTATCACAGAGGACAGACAACCATCTTGATTGCATGAAATTAATTTTTTTCATTCAGTGAGCCACTAGAGAAATATGCTTGAACTGGCAGATGAAGACAATTCTGTGAAAACCTGCTGGGCAATAACCTGTGGTTGGCAAAATCTAATGAACTCTACAACCAGGTTCTACTTTTTGAATTTTTTTTTATGGTATAAAGAACATGAATTGTGCCCCATCACCTCAGAGGGAGAGTAGTGCCTCAGTGAAATGAGCAGCTCTCCCTAAATCATATCACTGTACAGAGTGGTGTCTCACATTCACCTGACTCATTTTGCATGCACTACTGCTGCCACTGTTGAGTTGGTACTGACACAGCAACAGCTCTACAAGCTCGCTGACAAGCCTAAGAGGCTTCACACCATCAGCAATCACTTCCAAAGGCAAGGTGGGAAAAAAAAAAGCCCTCCAAAGTTCAATGACCCTCTCAGTGTCCTCAACTGCAGAGTTGACATTTCTGGACCTCCTTGAATGAGCAATGGAGCTGTGATGGCTCCAAAAGTCAAGAGAGGCAGGGCCTGAGTCTTATTCAACCAGATTCTAATCCTATAAAGGATTAAGAACACAGCCCTAGGCTGCTTATGCTTTCTCACTGTTTTTTCTGCAGATACAATTAATCTCTTGCATCTGGTGTTAATCATCCCTCTTCAGCCAGAGATAAGGAAGAAAAATAAATGAATTTTTCACACTTTCCCGCTTCTATAACCACAGATGTCATCAAGACACGGGCTTGTCAAACACTAAAGAACATCCCTTACTTTAACACTTTTGCTAAAATACTGAAAGCACAACACAAACTCAGAAACTAAAATCACTTCCAGAACATAAGACATCTCTATTCATCATAGTTATCAACTTCAATACAGAGACAATTATGCTTAGACTCCAGCTAATGAAGGCTACTATTAAGATTAATGGTTTGTCTCAAGAAGGGTTCATGTCCCCAGTAATGAATCCTGTATTTATCTCATCTACTCTGCAACCAGTGAACAAACCCATACCTTCTGAGGATTCAATTCAGGGACACATTAACAAACCAATTGCACACACATGATTGTGCACAGGAAGTATGTTTCTGCAGGCTACCTGTACATTTAAGTTTGAAACCTTTTTTTGGGAAACCTACCGTGCTGCTTCTGCTTCGGGTTGTACATCTTCCACCAGCGAAATATGATAAAGCCATCTTGAATTCTAAACCAAATAAATTGGAATAAAACAGAAGTTAAGAGAGTGATAATCCAACATCCTATGTGCAGCTGCAGGGCACTGTCTTATGCAGAGGGCAGAGATCTGCAGCTGCAGTAGTGTACAAGCAACATGACAGCACAGAGCACTACAGCATACAGGATATTACACAATTACTGTATTAGCTGAAATTCATATAAAATCCCACATCCACTGCCTTCTCAATCTGACAGTAAGAATCAAAACTACAAACTGTTTGCTGGCATGCAGTTCACACACAAATTATTCTGAATTCCAGTGAATAAATGCCAATTACTTGGCCAACATGACTCTTCCAGACTTAAGAGCAGGAGCATGAGGCAGTCAAAGACATAAACGAAAAAACAGTTCTCCTGCACACTCCACAGTGGTTTATTTGATAAGAATGAAGGACAACTACAATCTTATCCAGAACTCACTTGCACATGATAACGCTGGAGCAGCAAATGAGTTAACAGGAGTGTTAAATACTATCACCAGTCTACACTTATAAATACACTGCTCATTTGTAAGGCTGCATTTGGATATGGGCTATTCAGACATGTATCTAGAATCCTGATTTGGAAGGAGGAGTCCCTTGGAGAGCCCTACCTGATGGACATGTCCTCTGTGATGAAATAGATTTCGCGCACCATGACCTTTCCAGACAGCACAGAGAACGAGAAGGAACCTAATGTGAAAAAAGGTATTTATTAGCCTATAGTTGTTGATTTTGTGAACAGAGACAACACAGCATTCAGTTATCTGAAATGGGTTAAGTGGGTATCTTGAGTTTTCCCTTTGAAGTGAGAGATTCACAACATACCAGGGCAAGTACACAACTAAAGGATGCTGGGTTTGGCACCACCCAAGAACACAACCGACCCCCTGAGGCACATGAGTCACTCAGAAACACCCAGGTGCCTTGCAAAGCTTGTGAAAAGAGTTGGAAAAGCTGTTTTGGACATTTACAGTTTCAAGCCACTGAGTGCCAGACTGTAATTGGAGAATTAAAGATTCCTGATGGACTCTTTTAAAAAATTTTAAATGGCTATAAGGATTTCAGCCCAATTATTATGACAAATTATGTTTACAGAAGGAAGGATTAATAAGCATGAAAAGACCAGCAGGTATTGTAATAGCCCATATTTTTCCTGAGGCTTTTCACCTCACCCACAGAAAGTTAAGTAGACGATAACTTTAAAACAAATAGAAATAAAAATCAACATTAAACAGAAAATCAACGTGAAACCAAGGTGTTTCAACTATGGGATTTAATTAATGTCATGTTCTACTTACTGATTAAGTTTAGAAAGAATACCATGTATTTGGCCAGCTGTATCAGCTGTCCTTACTTAATGGCAATTTCACAGAGAAATTTTAATAAAAGCCCATAGATCAAGTGTAGCAGCCAGTAAGTATTTCATTTATATTGCTCTTCAAAAAGCTGGATTTGAGGATGCTTTGGAATACAGTTCATAGCTTCTTGAGGACATAAGCAAATGGATTGCAGGGATATCTCTGGCAGGCCAAATGTGGGCAAGATTTTTTGGTTTTAAGTTTTCACTGCATTTTATGATGAATAGTTGCAGAAAAAGTCCAGAACTAAAGTCATTGCAATTCTGTGAAGCAGACAGAGGAAGGCAGAGGAGTAAATGAAAGAAAATTGAAAGTGTGATCAGTGAGGTTGTGGGCTACAGCCCTCACTGACTCAGCACCAGATATTTTTGTAAGTGGGTGAGTGCCCAAGTGATTTGTACTGACCTGTTTTATTCAAAAATGTTTAAAATATTTTAATAAAAAAGTTAATGGATTTTGATGCAAAATGTTCTAGCCAGTATCAATTCGACATATGGCAGTCCCAGTATGGATTAACTTGTGATTAGTTGTTCTGACAGCTTATTTAGAAAGCAAGGACAGTGCTGGAACAGGGACTCAAGGCTTGAGTCTCTACTTTGAGTCCACTCCATACTCAACGTTTTCAAATTACTCTAACAAAGGAACACTGAATTTACTTCAAGTTTTTAGCAAATTCAGGCCTAATAAAAAGCAGCAGATAAACAGCAGCATTACATTAATCATAACTTACCAATATGGATGTAGCCATGTTTATATAATCTGTTAAGAACCAATGTCAAAATGAGTCCAATGTTCCGGGAATTATAGTAAGTTAGGTAGATAATCCATCCACAGGACAATATTGTTGCTGTTGAAAGATTACAATTAATTAAAGCATTTTTAAAGCACGCTGACCTAGATAAAAACCTTACTTATTAGGACTATAAGGCTCAGCAGTGTTCTTCCTGCTCTCCAAAACATTTGAGACTGATGGGACACTTTAATCGGTGTCTGCAAGGAGATGGTGTGAGAAGGTTGTGAAAAAAAGGGGAAATGGGAAGTCCAGAAAAATATAGATTCCTCACTGTTCTACCATTCCACAATATAAAAAAAATTGTCCTCCCAAAGGACCTGCAGTAAGCACCACATATTTCATTGCATCACTTATCTAAGAAGTTCAATTTTACAGACATAATTGTAATATGCATTATCCCACATGGATATTTATTTCATAACACCCTAAAAAAAAACCCAAAACCAAAGTCATACTACATTCCTTTTCTACTCTTCTCCTAACTGTGAAATGTAACAAATTTCCAGTCCTATCACAGGAAACAACATTATCATATCTAAAACCATTTCCTAAGGTGTTGCATCCTGAGAGAAAAGTACCACTCTCTGGGTTAGCAGAAATCTCTCAGCAGTTCTAGCATGGAATTTGACAAGGGAAAAAAAAAGGAAATAGCAATCCAATGAGAAACCTTTTTTTTTAAATTAGGTCTGCTAATCCCCAAAGTAATTTTTACTTTAGTTGATTAAGAGCTAGTAACCTATTTCTAACTACAAGGGTTCTCAAAGCTTCCAGAAGGACAAACCCAAAAGGAATGGCACTGCCAAGGAATGGACTAGTTCTAATTCACTTTACTGATAATTACCATTCTGTTTGACCCAAAGCAGAGTAGGAAAAAAACCTGAATTTTTTAACAGAAGTTTATTTATGCTGAAAAATCACAGAATTATTGTCTCTTTTATGGGAAATCTGAAGTGCAGGGGACATACAGGCATGGCACCTTCACTCTGCAAAGTTCACATGAATACTCAAACAAAAAAAACCTTGCAAAAAACTTACAAAAACAACTTATTTCTTTTATTGTTCCTTCATTTTTTTTTCAGTGGGCTACTCCACTGCTTTGCTGAAAGAGAAAGTGAAAAAGATTCCCATGACTCTGTCTTTCCCTTACTGGAAAATGGATGCAGTGTGACCAAAATTCAAGTAGCTCATCCCCTCAGGCAATAGGATGCTTGACATGTTAAACAAACCAAATCTGTGTGGATGATTGCACAGGAAAAAGGAGGGAGGGTGAAAGCTGCATCCCAGGCAAGAAACTACTGCTGGCATTGAGGGAAGGCCCACTCCAAGGAGTGTTGAACTCCCTCACTCTCAGTGAGTAAGCTACTCACTGCTGGTCCTCGGTGGAGGAGGGAGAAAAGGGGGGATGACTCAAACTCTGAGGGTCCATTCCAGCAATAAAGCTCAATCTGAGATTAAAGTTCAACTAGACACTTCCAGATACCTGAACTCAAGAAGGTGCCCTCTTAAGGTGACAAAATACTGAAAAAAAACCAAAAAGCAGTGCAGTTTCCATGCACCACAGTCCTGACCCACTGCATTTAACACTAGTCTCACTTCTGCCACAAATTGTAGCCTTTTCTTTTCCCTCACCAAATCCTATAAACTGCATTAATTTCATTATTATAGTCTTGATTTTAAAAGCCTCTTCACTGAAACCACGTTTTGGAAATTACATTTCCAAAGTTTGACTGCATGTGATTTTTAGAAATTATTCCAGAAATGAGCAACAGCTCTTTAAGGAGCATGTTCATTTCTGGAATTCAACCCCTTTTACTAAGATCAATAGTTAGCTGTTTCAGCATTCTGGAGAGGAAATCACTGATACCTTTTTATGTTCTCTTACAACAGGATACCATAGGTCAGCAGATAAAAGCAAAGGAGGAAAGGCTGGTTGAAAGTGGGTCAGTTAATAAACATCACTTGAATGTGTTTCTCTCCAAACCTCATAATAACAGGAAGCAAATCAAAGCTTTTGAAGACAAACTTTTCAGATCTGTTTGCATGTTTTACCATGAGCTACCATCAGTGACTTCCCTTATTTTCATCTTGACTACACTGAGAAGTTCATGCTGAGTACAAACTTTCCATTTCAACACATTAGAAGTGAAACAAATAACACACAGAAGCACCCTCAGCTAATTTGCCTACGTCCTTTCTGTTCAGTTTGGCCTACTGAAAAATAATCCCAGTATGTCAATGGCCAACAAGCTGCTTTAACTCGTCAGAAGTGAAAAAATAAAGTTATTTTTCCTGTGTTGCCCCTCACTCCAGGTCCAAGAGTCAAGGCTGAAAAGCAGGCATTATCTGCCTCTGGAAAAGTCTGGATTCATAACACACTTCTAGTATTCAAGTATTCACAGCTTCATATTTATTTTGCTGTCTTTGATCCACCTGTTCTTAGACTGAGAAAATAAAAGTACCTACACAAATAGAAACAATAGCACTAGTGTTACATTAAAAAAAAAAAGCATATCTAAATCAGGCACATTTACAAATCCAGCTCATAAATGATTACATGACAGCTTGGCTTAAAGGCTTATTGTGGCACACAATTTAGTCCAGAAGCTGTGTCATTAAACACAATAGTCTTCAGATCACTTTCCAAACTACACCATATTAAATGGCAGGTATGTACATATTGTTATAATGAAGTTATTGTAGCTGACTGTCATGCTAATCCTTTGTTATGCTATTATAAAAGAAATTTAACCAAAACAGAAGAGATTAACCTTACCTACTAACAGCCAAACCACGTTGGAGTCATGTTCTGTCAGGAAGTCTTCCAGCTGCGTGATACTTGGGACAAAACTATCATTTTTTCTTTGATCCATTGCTACACTGTTTTTGCACCAGCACCTATAGAACTGAAGGAAGAAAACCCACCATATTAAAACCAAAATGAGTAACAAGCACAGTACAGTTTGGAGAAAATGAGCTAGGGACTGTGGTAAATCACCTCCAGCAGTCTGTTTCACACAAATACGAATGTATTTCTTTTATTCCTTTAAAAAAACTTCAGGATTCTTTGCTATCTCTTCTTCTACTCTAGAGCTCCAGAAACACTTGCACTCATCTCTGCTAGAATAGTTTCCAGGCACATGACTGCCCAAAACAAATTACATATCAACAAAATACCAAAATATGCTCTCCAAATTTAGTACCCTGAAGGCCCTGTACAGCATATAAAAGCAAATAAATGTCTAAAACTGTTGTGCCACAGCAGTAAGTCAAAAGGTAACAGAATATACAAGTAAAAATGAGACTGTTAAGTCTAATAACATGCAAAAAGATAATATGAGACTAAATCCCTGCCCTTACAGAAGGAAAGGCCAAAGCAGACCTTGCATGAGTTGTGGAAAATTCCCATAACCTCCTGAGCCACTGTGCCCATTAATTCTTCTGCTTTAGCATGGATTTGCATCATCTTGTAAAAGCTGACTACCTGGTGGATGTGTTACAGAGAGCAGAAAACCAGTCCTTCTGATCTTACACACTTACTCAAACTACCCATAAATCACTTTGCAACTGGGTTATATTAATTAAATGTGATTAGCAGGGAATTGCTCAACCCAGCAACACATGTAATTACACAGCAGTATTTTTGTTGCGTTGCTTTCATTTCAAGTCTTCTCCTTTGGACATTATCTGTCAAATCTTTTTGCAAAAAGAGAAGAATTAATTCTGCTTCTTCTTTTTTCTGTTTTCTAACCTTCCAGCTCCTGGCAGCCTGTCTTCCTGACAGTATTCAACCCTCAAAAAACATGGATAGACTTTATTCCCCTTTGTTATGATGGTCTCTCCATCAAGGGCTCTAGAACATAAAACTAAAACTGGTGAGTCGTTAGTTTTTCAGCAGCATAACAGCTTTGGAATAGTGAGTATTTAGAAATGTTAGCAATAAACATAGCAATTCATCCAGTTTTTCCTTTAATATTCATACTGCTGTCATTATCATAACTGGAAAACAAAATGTGGAAGAAGTTGGGGAAAAAAAGTGCCTTTAATGCACTTGTTTCTCTTGTTGTATCCTGAACCAACAGGCTGTGTTTTGAACTAAAATACGAGTACAGTCCCAAGAATAAGTGCTAATAATTTGTTCATTACCTCTTCTGCAAGAAGGAACAGAATGGGGAGGAAAGAACATGAAAGCAGCAAATAGAAAAAAAGAAACAACAACAAAGAAATAATGAACAACAGTTTCCAGCAGCGATGATAAAAAAGCTACCAACTTGCTCCCCTACAAAGGGGAGGAACAGGCACCACACACACATACAGAGATTTTATAAAGGAACCATTGTTTCAGAAGGGACTTCAGAACAGCAAATTAAATCACATAATGGCACTGTGATTTGTTTTAAGACATTCACAGTACCTTAATAAAAAAGCCACATGTCAGCTTGTATGATGAAGCAGATGATGCCTCTGCAGGCAGCCTCCAAGGGCCTTTAACCCCTGAATCACAGGGTAAAGGCAGAAATCCAAACCAACACTTTCAGCATAAAAGGATGGAAGAACTTGTTTTCTCCTTTCTCACCAAGGACAAGAGGGTCACTCTGCTGTGACCAAGACCACCATGGAAATGGTGTCAATAGGTGAGCACTGCCTATCTAATGCCTCAACAAACACCACCACTATTTAACTCCTTAAGGAAGCAAACCACAGCTTTTTCCTAAGAAATCATCACCCAACATTACATGATACTGAGACAGAACATTAAAAATCATTATATTTGACTGTGGCAAGACAACCTGGATCCTCTTAAATAAAGAGTGCTCATCATTTCTTTTGCCATCTCCATCCATAACCATAAACCAGACATACTCTGAATTTTTTTCTGGAATACATTTGCTACTTGCATGCAAATAAATTCAGGAATACCTCATCAGTTGTAAAGTGTCAATACATCATGCTGGAGCTTCAAAGATGATCCTATACCACCCTGGCCCACTGATTTTTTTTTTCTTTTGTTAGTGTAGTCTTTGCCCTTGATCAAGTCCCCTGAGGAAGAGGATGGTGGCAAAAAAAGTGTAACCAGCCAAAAACCAGGCAGCAGCAACCCCTGCACTGGATGTGAGCTCTCAACAGGCATCTCAGAGCAATCAGGTGCTTAATCCACTCAGATTATGAAGGAATTTTGGCCATATGAATTACTGGAGTAGAAAGGGGATGCAAGCAGAGATTGAAGGAGTACACACTGTTTGTAACATCCCTGTGCATTTATAAGGCCCAGAGGATGAAGGGGCAGGATCTGGATTGTTTAGAGGAAGGGATGCAGTCTTTTCAGGACAGACATTTGCTACTTTCAGTTACCAGCATTTCTTTCTGCCAACAGTCCTGCACCTTCCAGCCTTCACCCTCCACACCCTATACACTGTAACCAGATGTTTACATCCTGCATCTTGCAGCCTTCATCTCCCACACCCCATACACTGTAACCACAGCTTTAAATCCTGCACACCTCCCACTTCCAGGAGTAAACATCACTCTGTTACATTTACTCCTGTGTGCAAACTTACTTTGCAATCAGACCAAACTGTTGCACCCTCCAGGAAGTGACCCATGGGTTGCTGAACCTGCAATGTTCTGTCACACTGCCTACTGTATTCTTCTGAAGTAAGGAACTGCTCTTGGAAGGATGAGACCCAAGTCTGGGTGCGAAATTGAGTCTTGCCAACCACGCAAATACACAAAAGAAAAAGTAACAAAAAGCAACAGAAATACAGAACTTTTAATCTATATCTCTGCATTTATTTATAATATTTTCTCAAGGTGTCTGGTGTTTTGTGATGAACAGCTCAGTCAGCATGCTGAAATATAGTTCAAAACCATGATAAGTGTTTGGATTTATTTGCCTTCACCCCTGCCTTATTTTTTAAGCACGTTTTTACTATTCAGTATGTCACTTGTGGCTCTCATTTACCACATACCATGTTAATAAATACAAAATGTATTAGCTTTCTCCTGGGAAGAAGACAGGAGAAAAGAAGATTCTCTGTCACTGGGAACCCTGATTCTCCTATCTATCTTCACAGCAGTCCTTTAGGGCATCATGTAGTTATCTTTCTGCAAATGAGTATCTGAAGCAAGGAGAGATAGAGGCCAAATCCCTTATTTATGGTGCCCAAATTGAAATTCTCAGGGCCTGCTTTTCAGGTTGTGCATGTCTGGAGCACTAAGCAGGCTCTCAGCAGGCACTGGACTGGCTTGAAGATGTGAGGGTTCAATATGTGAGCTGTGGAGTTGCACCTCCTGGTCAGCCAGGCTGTCTTTACAGCAGAAACACACACTTAACAGACTTTAAAAAGTGAATTTTAATTATTTGCATCACACATAATCCATTCGTCACTAAAAAGATGCAAGAAAAGTTATAATCCTGGGGGGATGAACTTTATTTTCAGCCTGTTTCCAGTATCACAAGCCAAATCCAGTTTTCACCCCAAATACTCTATCCCTAAAAAGCCAAATACTCAAAAGCAGCTGCTCCCAATCTTTACAAATACCCTTCAATCACATCAGATAGGTAAAGCAGTTATAACCTCAGCCTGGCAAATTAACTCAACACCAAGAACAAACCTCTGCTTGAACTAAGTCATTAAAAATTTACAGGAGGCATGCATATATGTAAGAGTTGGCAGGAAAGAAAGCAGAAGCTCAGCTCAGCCACCAGAGTACAGTCACTTGGCAGGGACAGCTGCAGCCCACTTGTAAAGGACCTGTCCTGCACCTGCAGCTGAGGACAGAGGCAACAAATGCTTCACCCAGTGTCTGGGAGCACTGGGGTAAGGTGGGCCTTGAGCTGGGTAGGAAAAGGAGAAAGGAGGAGTGGCTCTTTATCACATCCTTTGTAACACTTTTCCTGACACACCCACACAGAAACACCTGAATAAAACGGGCATCCAAAAGTGGGGGAAAACTGGCATTTCATAAGGAGAAGGAATACTTTCATATGGTTATGAAGTGGGTAGGGAAATAATGGACACTGCCTTACTATTGCTGGGATTCACGGGGGGAATAAACCAGGAGTTTAAATTTGCCACACATTCCCAAGGCAGTTCCTTAAAGGAAAGAAAAGGCTTTTTTGCATCTACCCACCCATTTAGCACTGTCCTTCAAAGGGTCTCCAGCAATAGCTAAGAAATTAGAGCTTTAGATAAATAAA
This sequence comes from Climacteris rufus, assembly GCA_013398175.1. Lineage (NCBI taxonomy): Eukaryota > Metazoa > Chordata > Aves > Passeriformes > Climacteridae > Climacteris > Climacteris rufus. Next base: position 508,301 of record VZRZ01003508.1, on the reverse strand, counting down.
TGTTATTATAAAGGAGGCTCATAAACATAGACACAACTGGGCAGAATTTTCCTCCAAGGGTTTCCTTACACTGTCAGCACCCTAATGAGGCACATTAGGCACATTTCATGAAACAAGAACCTGTCAACCTTGGCATCTTTCCCAAAACACTCCAGCTAGGTCGAAGACTCCAAACCCATCCCAGCACAACTTAGGAAACTCAGCTACTCTTCAACCAACAAGCAAAGGAAAGAGGAAGGAAGAGAAGGAAAGTTGTTCTCAATAAAAAGCCACACAAAAAAACCCAAGGGAAGTGACAGCACCCATAGAGCAATTCCACCATGGGACATGTGGCATCGCCTTCGTATCTGGTACCCAATTAAAGATCAGCAGTTCTGGGTCTTTCAAGAAAACAGCACAGAATCAGGTCTGTTTTCCTCCCTGGCTGCTACTGCTTGAAGCCACACTAGTGGTAAACTGTAAACAAAATAAACTGGTCCTTTAATCACACTGATGAAATCCTGCTACAGCCCCCAGCAGAAGCAGCTGAACTGAAGACAGAGCCCAGCAACCACACCTGGTTGAACCAGTGCGTGGACAACCTTGGTTAAACAAAATTTGCACTACAGTAGCTTGGTAAATAACAGGTCTACTTCAAAATGAATCAAATCAAAATTAAAATACACTTAGAGGAACTGTCAGATGTGAGATAAAAATCCTTCTCACAATAGCCTACTCGATGAGGTAGAACTTCACAGCACAAGTGGTATCTTTTATTTATCTATTTTTAATAGCACAGGACAGGAGCTTTCACAGAGAAGAAATCAAAGACAAACTCCTGCTATGGCAACCAACACACAGTACTCCCTGTATCACTTCACTGCTAGCCCAGCAATGCCTGCCTGAACCTGGGATGATTTTTCATTTAACTTTTAAAAAGGAAAAAATATGTTGCTTAACCTTGCCTCCCAGACTCATTCAGGGGAGATGGTTTGTTGCCTCCTTACATTGCCAGGTTTTGATGCTGCAGAGGGGAAAAAGGACAAAACAGAAAAAAAAAAACCAACAAAAACAAACCCATAAACAACAGAACCTAAAGGCTGACAAGAGTAGAAATAAATCAGAATTTGCCTTATGCACACTGCTCAACTTAGAGGAAAAAATACAAATATTCCCTGTGGGCTCCAGTCTCAACAAGAGGGCAATAACTTTTCCTCCTCTTTTTTAATTTGAGCTACAACTGTACCTCTGAAATACTCTATGAAACTAAGCCATCTATTCCCTATGAATTTTTAAAGAAGTATACTTCCTCTAAACTTCTCCTCTGACACATAACCACAATTTGGGAAAAAGGGAAATACACCATAAATCAAACTAAGAATCAGTCTTTGGGCTACTTATCATCTTTAAGAGAACTACTTTCATCAGTGTTCATCCCAGCCTGGAGTCACCAGTCAACAAGTGCTAGAATAAGTTATATGAAAAGATAAGAAATTGCTAGGAGAAGATATTACACTTCACAGTCAACACAGGATAACTCTGCACACTGCTAACAAAAAGCACTAACCTCTTGCCCATTTCCCACAGGACAAAATGGTGCAAAAGAGCAATCACCAAACAGCAGCTGATGCACATTTCACATGCCAAAGTTCTCTAACAGCATTCCCAAAAGAGTGAGTGACTTCAGCCTGCCACACACAAGGATGAGAGCTCTCCCCAGTGTGCCCATACCTTCACTCAAGCAACCCAGATGACCATCATGAGCAAAACCTACTCAAGCACACTGTGCAGTGGTGCAAACCCAGGCCATGATCCTAAACAAACATCCCTGAACATCCATGCAGAGCCAACTGCCTATTTGGACACTCAAAAGTGTTTTTTATCAATGACTGTTTGAATAACCTATTAACATACTTTTACAAACAACAGCAATATTCCCTTCTACACTCCAGTTTTTCTTCTCAGTTGCCAAAATTTCTGACCCCATTGTTTAGCTGGTCACTACACACAAAAAGCAGGGGGGGAAAAAAATCCCTGCATGGCTGCAATAAAAAGAACAAGCCAGAAAAGCAGAATTAATGGATTAAATGACACAACAGAAGAACTCACATGGCAACGACTGAGGTATTTTCAGTATTAAACCTCATAAAGTTACAGAGTGTAGCCAACTACCAACTTTGGAAGTTTTCACAAAGTTGAGTGAAGGCTGCAGTGGAGATGTGCCTTAAGGTGGGAAACCAACACAGACACAGATTATGACTGGGTTATTTGTTATATGGCCACCTCTAAAACACACCTCCACTGTATCAATGTTATATTATATATGTCATGTGCATGTTACATGGATAACTACACCGGGTTTTCTACCGATAATGCAAAGTGCAAGCACGCTATCACAGTATCATTAGGGATCATTACCATTACAGTTCAGACAGGCCAAAAAGCGGGTGCACGTTGTGTGAAATCACTGTGTGTGTGTCAAACCCTCTCGGGACCAGAGGCACTGGCAGAGATCCCCCTTTCACCGCCCAGGGACCAGCAAAACTTCCCTCGCAGGCCAAACACAACCGGAGGCGCCTGAGCTGCCGCCCCTTGGCCTCGCACCCTTTCTGCACGGCCTTAACCCACGCCACGGGGAAAACACGGAACCCCCGACACCGGAGCGGCTTCCCCCGGCACCGCTCCCACGGCAAGCGGCCGGCACCACGGGAATCACGGCGGGACCGGCACCCGGGGGTCACCACACCGCCCTCCGGGGCGGACGGATGGGCACCAGGCCTCCTCCCCGTCCCGGCCCGGTGGAGCCCCGCGCCGAGCCCCGGCTCCTCCCGGCGCGGGGGCGGCTGCGTGTTCCCGGCAGGCCCGGGCGGAGCGGCGGGGCCGACCCCC